>JALRMC010000019.1:41786-497372 GCA_026120085.1 Cadophora luteo-olivacea
TTTTCATTATTTATATTTTTTTTATTAATTTTTTTTTTTAACATTGGGGGTTCTTAAAATTTATTTTTTTTTTAATACATCCGGTTGGTTGGTGGCCCCCCCCCCCCCCCCCCCCCCCCCCCAAAGAAGATGACCGAATGAGTTGAAGCCTCCTTTAAAAACGTCCAACAGGGCTTGATATGATGCAACAGAGCTCAAATTAAGTTCAACCATCAATATCCCCGACTTTTCTGATTTTGCTTTCTGTTCCTGGATACAGTGGTTGCTTGGGTCTGGCTCAGCAAGCCGCTAGGTTAGTTGGCAAACCTCCCTTCAGGCAGGACACTTGTCAAATACACATCGAGAAAACCCCCGATCTGAATATTTTTAGATGTGTGATGAAATTTACGTGTGCCAGTATTGACAGCAACGGGAACATTGACGATGATCCCACTTCAAGATCTTCAATTCGCGACAGGTAAGTTGAGCGGAATCGTCCTGACCATCACCACGACAGTACGCCCGATTATCATGCATGGTACGATTTGGCTTCATAATACCAAAATTGGTGCTAATCATGCACCGAATGACTTTGGATGCTTCCTTTCGACTTGCCTTACCACACTTTTAAATTCTCAGAAGCCGTCAGACATTTCTGTCTATCGATCCGATTGTCTATCTACGCTTCACATACAGGTCTGGAGTACGCTCTACATGATGGCCACTTGGTGCTTGCAATTAACATTCCAAATCAATAGCTGGTATAGTTGTTGGTGGAATAAAGGCAAGATTGTGGCAGGGGGCGGGTGCAATAATACAAGTCCCCAGGGTTCCGCTTTCAGATCACCAACTTTGAGAGACAGACCCGTGGAGTGCAATATTTTCCAAGCTGACAACGTATAGACTTTATGCCGGCGACTCTGCTGAGCCAGGCTTGCTGATACCACCGGGTCACAAGTCCCTCCAACCTTCAACGTAGCGCTGTCAAAAGTCTGTTCCGCATGCAGTAACCTGGCAAGAGCAAGAGATCGACGACAATGTCAAGGCATATCCACACTTTTCCTTTCCTCAGAATTAGCCAAAAGTATGTTCCTGTCCCCTTATTCAACACCAGGAACTGTCGTCTCCCCTATGGCTAGCAGCAATCTTGTTCCGCAAGCTGCCGGTCAAGACAGATAACCCATATCAGATAGACACCGCATGACCAGAAGGTATATAATTGGGTCATTCTCCTACAATTGGTCGTATTCATGGCACGTGGAAAGAACATTCACTTGTAATGATGGCCTGAAGTCAACCTTGGGCATCGCACGGATGGATTCATGTTGACTTGACTAACTCAGTAACCGATATATCCCTCTCGATCGATCCGGCTTCACCCAGTCTCTCCATCCATATGCCTGTCAGACGAACAAACACACAAACACACAAGCCACTATGATACTCCACTGCCTCTGCTCCATCGTGCGAGACGATCTAACAGGGCTGAGCAATGTAGGAGCAAGCAGCTGCAAAATCAGACTTGCTGCCTGTATATCTACAACAAGTCTGCCCGTTGGCAGCGGTGAAGGTCACCCCATTGACGCCTGGCCTGTCGCAAGCTTTCTGGGTCGCCAGTGTGGTGGCTCTTTTGTTGTACGTGTTGTCAGGATTGGTGGCCGCGCATTGGATAGTGCTCTGAGCAAGGATGCTACAGCCTGACGATCAGTTTCTTTTCAAAAGGTTGCCGGAATGCAGTGATATCTTACGAAGGAACTGCGCTGAGTATAGCAATGAAGATGATTGAGTACTTCATGACTTCAGAATCGAGGACTGTACCGATTGATATTCAAAGCGAATTGGGAGGCCAACGGATTCAAAGTTGTGCTTTGGGTGTGCTGGTGCGACGGATGATTTTCGTAGAGTAGGCATTCCTTCTTTAATGTAAGATAATTTTGATCATCTAGAGGTAGTTTCGGATCGTACACACTCCGGCGGTCAACAGCAAGTGGTGCATTCATCCGATGCCGAGTAGCATCACCGAGTTTGACTGATTCTAATTCACAGGGAGAAGGCTTATCAGTAATCTAAAGCTTCTTACCTGTATTCGCATCTAGATGAAATATAAGTAATCGTCCGTCTGTATAAGATTCAAGAAGATAAAGCGACCGACATTTCACCAATGTGAGATGACAACTCGATCCAGATATACAGTTCCTGGGGATTTGGAAACATGATTCGGGTTAATAATCCTGTAGGTAGCCATAGGAATTGAAACATAATTATTCAAGAGAGGTGAGCCTTCTCCATTCCAGCTAAACATGGAAGCCAACAGTCTGTAACAAAGTTTGAAGACAGATCAGAGTTCACTTAGTGCTATCTCGTAGCTTACCACCTCATTAACTCGACAAAGACGTGACCGACTTCTTGATCAGTAAACAGAATTTGAATCTGCTTCATGGAGATTGCGGAGTTACCTAGAGAGGCAGAACTCTCGACCATTAATTACAACTAGGATTGATACTTCCCGCGTATGCTTCACAGAACCAGAAGCATCCGCAAAAATCCCACGCGAGACATTTTCTAGAATCAAGAACTTTCAATCCTTGTGAGAAGACCTAGTCTCACAAAGCCCGTGAGTCAATGACTTGTCAAACTGAAGTAAATTGAACACACCGCAAAGCCCGAGAACTTTCTCAGTGACATGAGCCTGGCGTTGCTTAAACATGCATCTAAATTGACCCCGGTGCGAAAAATCCTAGGTTTTACACACAACTGAACATGAATCAGCAATAAGCGTCGTATTCAGACAGGGACGCAAAGTTTCGAAGATGTACTGCAAAGGCTAAGGAATTGTCGACACAGGAACGAAAGAAGAATCTTTCTGCCAGCGTTCTTCGGGAGAGCAAGATTTACAGTTTTGCGGCCCGCCATGTGGGGGTAACGGAGAACTTGGCTTGGAAGATAGAGACGATACTTTTGACGGGGAAAAGACCCCCTCGCATCAAGGCACACATTTCAGTAAACCTTGTTTATTTATTATATCAAGTCGGCGTGTATTGCACCGCGTCCAAAGATTTTCTTGGTTTCCATGTTCCAGGAAAGTTGTGTCCCAAAGCTTCCTCCTGCTAACCAGGTTCTATCATATACAAATTCAATCATGAGACTAATGATGGCGCATTTTATATGCTAAAGTTCAATACTAGCGGCAATATAAAGTTTAAACATTCACCGTTTTGCTTATCCGGTCTTTCTTAGATTACTACCTTAGTCCATGAAGAGCGGTAGGTTTATCATGATGAGTAATTTACGGAAGCAGTACCCTGAGGTCGGACTTGTACAAGACACATGCCGCTAAGGAAAGATATATATATATCAGTACTTTTACCATTATGGAATCACTTATTCAATCCGCACATCATATCTTCTAAACATTATTCCTCTCGCTATTAAATCAAACAGGGTCGTCCAGTAGCTGTGGGGTTAGTTTTCAGTTCTCTGCCTTTTATTCTCAATTCTAGCACTAATCTCTGTGCCATTCAGACAATGGTTTTGCTACCGGCAACTCGAATCTTCACGCTGCTCGCAGCAGCATCTCTAGTTTCAGCGGGCTGTCAAATTGCCCTTCGTAAGGCTGTTTCAGGCGACATCGTGGACTCCAAGTGTATCGCCGCTCCTGGTAGTGGAACACTCAGCTATGCACGCAAATCGTATAAAGCAACTGTAACTCGGCTCTGTGCACTCACAGTCGATGGCCTACCAGACGATCTGACTGCCAGTCATGAGTCCTCTTGCTAGGCTGGGAGCAATCGAGGTGCAAGCGCAGGTATTTATTCTGCATCTGGCTCTGGCCATGCACGAGCTAATATCCATTGTTTAGTGGCGTGAACATGGTGCGTTTGGCATGCTTGGAAGTTGGAACAAGTTGGATAAATAAGTTCGCTCGAAATATGAAGGCTTCCTCATTTGCTTTTTGGGAAAGTCTCGGCTTTGATATGGGCATAGAATTAGATGGGTTTGAATCCGTGTGGGATGGGGCTTTTACCTCATTGTTCAACATGCTAGGTCAGCCTTGGATAGTAATATGACTCTCACTAGCAATGACTTGTTCAAACACGCCCGGGGAATTCATTGTCGTCGAAAACGAGCACGGCGAGCTGCCATACGCCCCCCGTACGCCCCGAATTCAAATGCGATGAAATGAAAAACATCCTTGTTCCAAAACCAATGCAAGGCTATTGAAACAATGCCGTGTTAGTATGCTGATTATATCAATCATACATAATTTTGGAAAACCCAAGCGCGTGCTAGAATCAGAACAGCAAAATTAAGGGTGCTTCCTCCTTCTGGTCATCACAAGCGGAGTAGAGATCAAAGAGGTGTAGTTTCCTTTCTGGAGTCTACCATGATCGAGTGGGGAATAATCTAGGTCGCTAGGAAGGACAAAAGAGTACTGAATGACAATCTACAAAATACGATAATGCCAGGCACGTGGATCGTTTCTTGGCTCTAAGCATACTTCGGCAAGCCCCCAGCTGTACAGAAGTAAGCGCATTATTCTGTACGGTCTGTTTCCGCATTCGTATCCACAGGATCAGATTTACCACTATTCTGTTGATGGCCACATCAAAATTAGTTGATCTGTACGATGTGTCATATCTTGATGTATGGAGGGAAAAGTAGGTGAACTTGACCGGGATTTTCAATCCTCTTAGTCTTCTTCTTAGAGGTTAAATCAAACCTGAACATTGAGAATAAAAGGATACGAAAGTCAAAAAATGAATGCTGGTCGTGAATCATATGTTTGGAATTAGATTACGGCGGTCCTAGAGTGAGTTCCAGCAAGTAGAAGAACACGGCTCGACAAATCAGGTCATACTCAGACCGACCACATGGGACGAAACAACACCACGTTAGATACGCAATGTAGAATGGACAATCCCAGAATATGAATCGATTGCAAGCATTTTAAAAACCCGGTACAATACATAAGAATTACACAGGAACAATCTAATGGGAATTATTGAGAACAGTAAATGGAATCAACCTTGATATAGACGAAAGTGGTGGTGCAGGTGACCGACAAGTGAGTTGTTGAATCGGCTGCAGTTCCGAATGTAAGTCTTACGTCAGCACATTTGAGAAATTATGCTCTTCATGTGAGCAATTAAATCCATCTTAAAACACGGTCGGCAATTAAAAATGGCAGCAGACGCAGTGCTGGTGATGGCATCGGCGCCGACAAATGTCGCTGCTAGCGACGTGGCAAGTCAACAAACCTTAACACCGCTTACGATCTAACAGGCTCCTAAGTCCTATAAGTTAGTGCCATTGGTGCCAGTTACAAACCAAACAAGCAGGATCTCGCTGGAATCTTGTCAAAAGTGTATCGTGCTACTTTTGTAGCCTTGCGACCCTGCTTCCAAGCAAGTTTGGCCCATTAATCGGTATTCATGACGCCTTCTGCAAGTCGACAAGATCTCTTTCGCTACTTCACTTCTCTTCACGTTGCTGATCCACACATCCAAAACACTCTTCGTCCCCTCCAGTAAGACGTATCCTTTGTATGAGACTCCAACCATAACAGCTGTTCACTGCTTCGATCCCGGCCGGGAAAGCCAGCGGGGTCAGTAAGAGGGTGACATCACTCATACAACATCAATAACTGGACTAGCCCCCGCTTAAGCTTGTTGAAAGTCACGATCGCGGAAAGAGGAGGCAAAAAGCCGACTCCTCCTGTATATATATATATATATATATATATGGTTTAAATACTTACCTGCAAGCTGATAAAGCTGCGAGATCATAGGCCACAGTGGAAAGACTCGACATTTCCTGTTATCACGGCGGCACAAGTAAGAAATCAGTTCCGCCACTTGAAGACATCTAGAATCCGGGAGATGAAGAACAGTATGCTTCTAAATGAAGGAATGAAGCTTGACTAGATGCTACGGAAAATCACAAGACGACAATCATGTAAGTAATGACAACCATACATCCCTCACTCTTTGTCAAAACGCATGCATAGAAGCGAATCAGTCTTCACTCAATAGCCAAACCCACGATCTCGTTCCCATCAGTAAACTTTGTCTCCAATGGGCCGACCGATTTGACAACCAGCCCTTCTACATTTGGCTCAGCCTCGGAATCACACATGGCGGCAGTAATGAACGACGCATATATCGCCGAAGAAAAGGTGGTCAGAGCTAGTAAGTATATATACCCCCTACTCCGTACCTTCACACATTGACAGTAAGATTGACAGTAAGATTCAAATCCACCACCAGAGCCAGCCCTCGCATTGAAGGTGAGGATATCGAATTTAGAGATCATGAGCCGAGCTTGAATCGCGATATGTGTCACACAAGACTTTCTTAAACGGGAATGAAGATACTTAAATATCTCTCGACTGATCTGCTGCCAGAACCAAACTTCCAAAGCCGACCTAAGCACGGCTTACTAGAAGTTGATCCCCCCGTCGGCATTTTTACCTTTAAGCCACGGTCAGTGATTTACGTACTTCTCAAGTCCTGTCACGTAAGATCCTAATTTCGTATACGTAAAAGAGCATGGATTAGAGGGATGTTCCCGATTTGCATAGGTGGGAAGAGGAATGGTGGCAATGGATAGTGATTTGATAGTGGTCGGAAACCCTTCTATCCTAAGCGGCACTCGCATGTAGTATCTCTCAACTTCTCAATCAAGGAGTGAAATAGGTAGGGGAAGCGAGTGAGTGAGTGATGATGAAAAGTGTCAGGAGAATTTCAAGAAGAGGAAGGGAATGGCTTTACCTGAAAGACAGCGAGCGACAGACAAGAGGACAGACAATAAGCAGCGAGCAGACAAGGAATAGGAGAAGGGCATTGGGAATATATGTGTGTGTGTTCTGTTTCTTCTTCATTCATCTCTACATCAACAGTTTTCAGTCTGTCTGTCTGTCTATCTTAGCACAGTACAGCACAGTACAGTACTGCTCACTCATCCACTACTCATCTCCTCTCTCAAATCACTTCTAATACTCTCTCTCTTCTCCTCGACTGATTCCACAAGCTATCTCTCTCCTATGCCATCGAATCAACCAATCAATCAATCGGACGGAACAAAACATGTATCCGTGTCTGAAATAGGAAAAATACAAAGCCAGCAAAGCAGAGCAAAGCAATCAAGCAAGCAATCACCCAATAATAGCACAGTCCGCGCACGCAATGCATCACACCCATCCATGCATGGTATCCATCTCCGGTATATGTAGTTGGACCAAATCGATAAGCAGGCGACCATATTCGATGACGCCATCCTCCACTGTCCATCCTTCCTCGGTTCAATCTGCAGTCCGCCAACTCATTCTTCTGTCACCCATCTGCAAGCAAAGCCAAGCCAAAACAAAGTCCAATAGCAAGAGTAAGGATGACCAAGAGAAAGACCATCCTTCCAAGCGCCCGCCATGCCGATGAAAGATGAGATGAGTAGAGTAGAAGCACTAGCGGAAGCGCACGCAAAAGCCTGCCAAGAACCCAAGCAAGCAAAAAAGTTTTGTAATCCAGGATATTAGAAGGATGTTGTAGGAGGAAGGTATGTAGCGAAGAGACAGGAAGGCACCCAATGTAAATTCGATCTGCGGTATAGGGACAAGCGGAAATGATTCGCGAAAACCAGCAAGAGCGATAGAGCGACAATATGTACCAGTGATTCTGTATTGATAGAGTTTGGGAAGTAGTGTGGGAGTTCGACGTCGAGAGAAGAGGTGCAGGATGACGTGAACCTGGAAAAAGGAAAAAAGGGGAGGTTATTCTCGGTTTGGGCGGGTGGATCGTGATAATTCTCATATGCGATCGTTCTCGTGTGTGTAGTTTTTGTATTCGTGTTTTTGTGAAGGGCATTCAGCCATCAAAAGGAGTGTGGTCCAGGATTCCCGATCCAAGAATTTGGGTAATGAACAATCCGCCGTCAAGGGCAGGGATCGATAATGTGAAAGGCTGACTCAAAAGTATGCCGATGCAATATGCACGCCAATACGCCAGAGCAAATAGTGAAAAAGGTAAAGTGCATACCAATCTTTCGAAGATTGTAGCAAAGACAAGCTCATCGAGTTCCAATAGACGAGTGTCGAAGAAAGGTTGGCAGGTGTTTTCCGTGCCGTAGATTGAACCAAACGCCAGAAATGCCAAAACGCCGTATCAATGCAGATATTAGTATGATACCATACGACGTGCATGCCCACGATCCTGACTGTATCCTGGGGAGGCCATCCCTGTCATCATGAGGTCTCCACCAGTATTGCCACGGCATCGATTGGGTGCAGTAGGGCTGTCGTCTATTTGTCCTTGTCCAAAAGCAAAAGTCTGTGCACGACCCAACTTGGTTCTGTTCTGGCGAAGTCTGCCCATCTCCCTCTCGCAGGTGTATGCATGCTCCTTGGCATCCATCTCTACGTAGTTTTGTGGGAAGCATCGGCCTCTGTGTTCGGAAAAGAAGGTACTGTATCCGCCATCGAGGATATAGACTTCTGGGTAGGTGAGCTTAGGGTATTGCTCTGCATTAGTAGAACGATCTTGTTTTCGAATGTGTCGAGCCATGATGGGTGCACGATGGGCGGAGTATTCGCAATGGAAGATTAGTAGTGTCTTGCCAGGTAGGCTGGTTTCGAAGAGCTGACTAGCCAGAAGCTCCTTGTCGTTGTAGTTGACAGCACCATCAATGTGACCACCCTCAAACTCGTACTCGAAACGGCAGTCGATAATCATTCTTTGATCAAAGTTGGGATCGAACTTCCCATCCAGAACCTGAAGCAAAGTATCCCTTGTGATCCTGGGAATGCTATCTGGTTGGCCCTCCTGGAAGAAATGTGGTAGCACCGGTTGATGAAGTTCGTCAACATCCATAACAGTATGGAGATTGCTTGTCGGGATATCCTCCTTCTTTCCCTTCATCACATCTGCTGGGTTCTCGAACATGCTCAACGAACGACGGAATTGCTTTCTAGGCCGAATTAACGGATTAGAAGGCCTTCTAGTGTGATTGCCGATCGGCGAGCCGTTTCGAAAAGATATCCCATTCATGCTACCAAAAGGTTTGCTCTGACGTGGAGGGCCCATGATCGAGACCGACGGACTGTTGGCAGATTGTGGTCTTCGTTCTTGTGGGGGTGATTCCATGAAGCACTCTCCAAGGGACATCGAAGTCGTCGTCGACAACTTGCTACTTCCAGCACCAAAGCGGAAGGGAGGCAGTTGACTTTCGGGATTCCGAGGCAGCGAGTTCGTCGAGTAACCTTTTGTCCTTGTAAGGGATGGTCGGACCAGGATGGATTTTCTTCGCCTATAATATGATCAGCATATATGTCCTAAACTGGAATGTGTAATTCCCGTACTCAAGTCCATTCGGTCTGGGTGCGTCCAGAAATGCTGGACGAGGCGGAGATGAAGGCATCATATCCTCATTGACATGCCCCGGTGTTGGGGATTGGACTTCAATCTGCGTCGAAAAGTATGGTTGCTTGTGTGGCAGAGGCGAGATGTCCATCCTTTCTTCCAATGGTCCTGGGGATGATGACGGTATCGGAGGAGTTGTGACACAGTCTAGACGATGTTAATTCCAGCTCTTCCCAATATAAATCTGCCATCTTACCCCGACCATCAATTGTGCCAAACAAGTTCGAAGTGAAGAGGGACCTGCGAGGGGTAGGCAATTGAGGGCTGCGATCGTTAGCAGAGTCGGGAGAAGCACAACGAAAAGCATACCTCATATCAATGTGGAAATTCTGCGAGAGATCTGCTGCCAGACTTGCTGTAGGAGAGGATCCACGGACTGGCTTGATCTGGAAGTAATCGGGCTTGCTCGAGTAGTAATCCGGCTTGCTCGACCGCTTCATGCTGAGATCACGGAAGTTGAAAGCTCCAGGTCCAAATCCGCTATTAGATATATGTGAGTGAGGATGCGAGGTGTACATGTTGTCCATTCCCCAGGATGGCATGAAGGAGGGTTGCTGCATTGCAGCTAAGGGTGATGAAGCCTCCATATTGATGTGTGATAAGGTTGGTGTAGGTGCTACTGTTGCGAGTCGTAGTACAATCAATTGCACTTCCAGAGTAGTTCCACTGCAGGGAATTGTTCTCGAGGCAATTGCTGACGACGATTCGAGGTATCTCAATTAGGTCGATTTGGACGATTGGGGAGGAGAATCCAATTGTCGAAATGGTACCAGAGTGAGCTCAGTAGAGTCTTTCCGTAGAAAGATGCCGATGGAGGAATTACAAGACTGTCTTAGACATCGAGGGACCTAGAGATCGAAGGTCTTAGACACCAATGCTTCGCAGAATTCGGTCTTCGATCGTCTGGTATGTCGAAGTCGACTTATCGTGGCTGACTCGAGAGGACGGTGGCGTATCGTTTCCTGTAGTTAGTATGCCCGTGGTCGAGTTGGAGTTGATAGAATTGACATGCGAAAGGCGGGGAGGAGACCTTTCGAATGTGAATACTGCTCCAACTGTCGTGGGATGAGGATGAGAAGTAGAGAAGACGACGGGGAGTGTCGTGAAGATAAAAGCAAAGGTAGGTCGAGGTCTGGTCGACAGGGCCGTGGGTGGGTTGGCTACTGAAGAGGATGCCGGACCTTGCCTTGGTGCTGCTCGCTGGTGGAGCGACCGTGGGTTGGGAGGGGAGGGGAGGGGGGAGGGATGATGGTGATGGGCGGGCGAGCGAGCGAGTGAGTGAGCTGGGTTTTGGTGTTTTGTTGCCGGGACGATTTGGCGTGAATAGCGAGCGCGAGTGGGCGAAGTGGGCTCTGCCAGGGCTCTGGTGCAGCGGGACGAAAGCTGGACTTTGGCGCCGAACTGAACTGCCCTGCACTGCACTTGCTGCTCTCGCTCTCCCTCTGCTCGGTGTCAGCGCCCTGGCCCCGCTTGCACGCTCCGTACTTTTGCCCTCTTTGGTCTGCTATTTGCTGCGCTTACCCTCTCCCTTGCCTCTGGATTCCCTGCCCTGCCCTGCCTTACCCTGTACTGTACACCCTCCCTGTCTCTCTCGTCGCCTGGTCGTTTTAGCTCCGTTTCTGTTGTAGCGGGGATGAAGGGGTGCCCTGGAAACCTGTGCACAGCTCCCCCTGCTTGCTGAAGGCCGATGATGGAGACAAAGAGAAGAAGAAAAAACGTCAAGTTTCTTGTGTTCATCCACAATTGCTGCGCACGACGTCGGTTGCTAGAGCAGAGAAAATTTTAGTTTGTGTTGTTGCAGGATGCAGATATGGTTTGAAGTATAAAAATCACAAAAGTATAACTTCAGATGGCAGTATGAGCGTGCAGGATGGGTATTGTCATGGCAATCGCTTATGGCAATAGATACACTTCTGGTTCAACAGTCGATACCATGACATAAAACCAGTTTAAAGTTCTATAATTCAGCTGCACTATTTAATTCATCGTCACATTCTACTCTTATTCCAAGTCATTGTATCAGACAGAACAGGGAATGAGGTTGCCGTCCGCTGCAGCTTCCCCTTCGGTTCCCAACTTCTCACTCATCCTTCAAAAAGCAACAGACAAACCTCACCTCATGCCAGGGATAAGGGTCCCTACAAACGCACAGATTTCAATCCCTCCTCGCATATCACTGGCCCATCTCCGTTGACATCGGACAATATCGTGAAATATACTCCAGCATCCTCAACTATCGTCCGAAAGAACCACCATCGGAAGCTCGTCCGCTGTCAAGTATTTCTTCATCCGGCGCAAAAAGCGAACGCTCAAACATCATCCACATCAACGCATCTCACGGTCTGCATCCTGCTTCATGCTTGCTCTTTGTTCTCCAGGATGGACGAGCGAACGCATTGATCTTTTCACAACCCCACACTTTATAATTGTCCGATGTGTTCGAGATGGATGGTTCATGAAACGTGCTCTTCATCTTCTCCTGGCAGCTGGATAAATCGGCTGCTACTGCAACAAAAGAGACGCGTTTGTAAATATTGACATCGCGTCCCACGCCCAAGCTAGCTCATCACAAAACTCGAGCTTGCTTGCATTGCATCATCACACACATGCATGCAACCCTAAATACCTGCTTCTCTAACCCACCAACTGCCTATTGCAGCGCTCCAAGCATTGACTTCTTCCAAAATAAATCCTGCTTTGTACTCAATTATCCAATAGTCAACGCGATCTGCCCAGTATTTTGTGCAGCGTCTCGCTTGTCTTGAACTCTTGCGTCTTTTGTTGTTCCTTCAAGCTGATCTATCCCGATCCGTATCTTATGATCTGATCGTGCCGTTCGCTCGCGACGGGGACTCGTCGATGGAACGCTCTCTTTGCTTTGTTTGGTGAGCTAAGAGCGGGGTTCCTCACATAAGGCGCTATCCATGCCATGCAAGGGCGGGCAGGATTGCCAGACCAGGATCAGATCGGACTTTCGGTTATGAACAGCTCCAACCAAAAGACAAGCAGAGCAAAGAAAAGAGCCCCATCGCCCATGCGATTTGCCCAGCAAGCGCGGAGCATCCTCTCAATCAATTTCCAAGAAGCGCCGAACCTTGCATCCAGATTCCAGAACCAGAAATCGACCTGCTGTCTTTTCTGTATGTCTTTCATATCTCTGGCTTCTCCCTCAGAAATAGATACATCTACCCGCCGTTGCCATCAACAACAAGACGGGCAAATCAATAAACTTCACTTTCCCTGGTTGCTGTATCAATCAATCACCTGCAGGAAGACGAGACTAAACTCTGCATCCTGCAATGCACGCAGCGGTGAGCGTGTCCAGGTCAACCAGCAAGCAGACGCAGCCCTGTCAAGTGTCAAGCCGTCAGCCTTCCTTCCGATGGCTTATCGGTATTACCGGGGGCATCATCTATCTGAACCAATCACACCCCCAAATCACCCATCTTCATACAGTGCAAGTCTCACGATATCGGCTCAGCCTCATACAGATCGCTGCTCTCGTAGTCAGCTAATATCCCGAGCCGCGCCAGTTGAGCGAGTTGGCTGACGATGGGCGCTGGCTGGGCTAGATTTTGACGTGCCAAGAGCGAGGAACGAGACCGTTTCCAGGAACGAGATCTTCCGCTCCCTCCCATATCAAGAGAAGATAAGCGATCAGACACCATACCGAACTTTCCACGAGTCTGGATTATTATTCTGAGATTGTTCCAGAGAGTGTTCCATCCATTAAATCAATCATCTCTCAATCATCCCTTTCAAAACTCCATATAAAAAATACGATACGTATGCGGCGGACTAGACCTCGCGAAAAAACTCCTTGTCCAGAACTCCCGACCAGACCAAGCAAGCAACCGCCGCACCACCGACCGCACCACGCTCCCTGCTCTGCTGATCATCCTGCTGGCCCTATGAAACGCCCAAACAGGGTTTATGCAAGTCTCCTAGTGCTTTCCAAAAACATACAGTTATCCCCATTTATCCATCTCCCAAACCCAAAGAAGACGAACCCCTCGATCCCCCCTTCAGATCTCGATACAAGCTACTCAATTGACATCATAGCTTCAATTGATTTGCCTCCCAAACTCCCTGACACTTCCGACTAGAAGAACTAGAAATCATTAGATGGCTTGGATATCCCCCTCGGCAGATGTCAATACGCGTTGGGAGAGTCAGGGAGACGCGATCTTTCCTTGTTTACAAATCTCCTTTGCAAGAATACGTGAAAACTGGTTCAAAGGAAATGAACAATCCCATGCGCTGGCACCTGTAAACAAAAGATCTCGATCTTTCTCCAGCGGGAACGATTTCTTCTCCGTCGCTGGCTAGATCCAATGGGTCGCGGATTTCAAGCAAGTGCAAAAAAAAAGTTTACTCGCCGCGCTTGTAAAAATAGTTCCTGTCTGTAAGTACCCCAAAGAGAGTGTTCAGCACGCCTCTTTCCTTAACCTCATCTCACGCCTCGGCAAAGAGCTTCTCATACGCCGACTCAGCACTCACTCAGCAACTCAAAACTCAGCCTTCCTCTGCCCTGCCCGAATAATATCTCTCAAACACCCCACCCTTCCTTTTCCCCTCCACACTCACCAATCCCAAGCTCCAACAGCCCCTACCCAAGCTACCCCGCTGACGGTGGCATGACCTGATCTTCAGCTCCAAGTCACAGCTTACTGCGCGTGTTTGAGGGATCCCAGGTTCTTCATTCGTTGAAAGACGAGTCTTCAACAGAGCTTTCCCTCCTGCTGTTTTCGTCTTTTCCCCGTGAGAACAATGCGGCAAAGGAGACGTGTCAGCGCCAAGAGATAAACAATGCAACGGGCCGAGTCGCGCAGTCACGGGGTAAAGTGGGCATTCGGTGTTCCGACCCGACGTGGAGCCGCCCGATCGATGTGCCCTCCCCCTTCTTCCCTTTCGGCTCCTCGTCTCGCTTCCACTCAAGTGTGGCATTTGTTGGCCCGAGGATGGACGTTACACGAGATGAGATGTCGTCCACGATTCGAGAGCCGCATATCTTCACTCTTTGAAGTTTATCAGCTGGTGAGACTTCGCCGGAAACTTTCAGCTGCCGGCAGGAAAAGTCTCAGCCCGCGGAGGGGAGAGAAGGTCACTGAGGAATGCATCGAACTGTCTGGATGGCAGGATGACGCTGCTCAATTTACGGAGGATTCTCCGGTATATACATTCTCGCTCCTGTCGCTTTTGCAGGGTCTCGAACAAGTCTCACTGCTTGCGTCGTTTTTACATCATTCAAATACCTGCGGCCTTTCGCAGGTAAAGACCCATGAATCGAGCATCACGCCATTGATTCTCAGCTCGAAAATCACATGTCGTTCCTTCGTTATGCGATGCATTCCCAAGCAAGAAGCAATCATGTCAATTCGAGTCATCAAAATCATCATGAACTCCACCTCTATATCCACACAAGCTCGTTGCTATGGAGAGCTATAGCTACAGTGGATACGCACCTGCATATGCACAATGCATTGTATGCAATGCAGGTCTCTGTTTCTCGCTTCCACATGCAGCTTGATGCACTGCACAGTCTTTCACTACTGCACCGTTTCGCATCGAACCCTGAGCCTGGCTGGATCGTGAAGAGTCACTACTGAATTCGAGTCAGCGTTCAAGGCACTACTCAAGTCAGGATACCCATCCTGCATAACCTTCCAATCCATCCTTCTATCCTTCCACGCACAAGCACAACATCTCATAAAGTCCTCGGTTTGGTTCATAACGCTGCACAGCACGGCCCGTACATCTCCACAACTCTGCACAGAACCCCGCTAGAAGAATTTACACATCTCCATTTTCTACCGCAAGTACAGAAGCTCTATGCAAGTACAAATACCAGAGCCACCTTTCCCTCCCGCTCTATGCACATAATCCTCAGCCCAGTGAATGCATTTAATCTATGCAAGCTGCAAGTACTTACCTACCAGCTCAAGCATCGCTTCATCCATCCTGCAATGCAGCGAAAAGGGGATCTTGACATACAAGAACCCCGCGGCAGCCACTCTCCTTCTCCCATTTTGAAATCTTCTTCGACCACGGTACGGACTTGCGTTTTTCACACTCCGCAAAATGGGGAAGGCTGACTTCAGGATGTCTTCATTTTTCTTCACGGTGTGCATCATTCGAAAGCAGATGGAGTCGAAGGGCCGTTGGACAGACAATCCTCACCGGCGACCGCCAAGACCTAATTCGTCCCAATTTTTCGGTACGTACCATCATGAAGGAAGCTGGAGCTCGAGCAACTCAATCGACCGACCATTCAGGATCCTCCCAATAATCCAGACCAAATCAAATAAAAACAAATATTATCCAAACAGCAAACGACATATCACATTGATCAACGTCTCGGTCCCAACGATCCAAACTTTTCAATAACCTCTCTGGCTCCAGCTGTATGGTTCAGACTCGTCACTTGTTTTATTATGACTCCTCATAAACCACAATTGGATCGAGCGATGTCAAGTATCCAGTATCCGGTATCCAGACCACGACTCCACAGCGAGAAACCATCCTCGCTTCTTTTCCGTACAAACCCACCGACATACTCCGTAGGTAGCGACCCATCAAACTGTCGCAGATGGGATCCACATCTTACAAGCTCCTACCCCGCAAAACAACCTTTCTCTTTTTTTCGCCCCTGGCTCTGGCTCTCGAGCGAGGTCTGTCTGTCGTTCATTCTGTCCTCTTCCCTTTCTCTCTCCTCTCTGTCATTCCCATGTCTCGCATCTCCGGCTCCATACCTCAAGTCATGTCATGTTACATTCGGTAAACAAATAACATCAAGCTCAAGCTCAAGCTCGAGCGTACGAAGTAATAAAAGACTAAAATTTCAGAAACCCTAGCGGAGCCGCAATCGATCAGACCCCTTCGAAACAAACCGCACCAAGCCCCACTGAAAAGATCCAGTGACCGCCATAATAATCACCCGATATATACCTTCGACCAGATCCCAGGTCAAGGTCAAGGTCAAGGTGATAAAAGGTTCAGGTATGAAACAGAAACATTTATTACGAAGTACCGTAGCAAGCACATGGCAGGCAAGGCAAGGCAGGCGTGGCCATCAAGAGAACCAAGCTTCCGGAGAGGTCAATTCTCACTTTCTCTAATTCTCCTTTCCCCTTTCTCCTATTACCGTTTTGGGAATTTGGGAGTCTGGACGGATATTAATTTGGGTACTACGAACCACGAACCACGAGCTTAAAAGACGGTATTAATTCTCCATTTCCAATTTCGGTTTCGTTTTTCTTCCCTTCTATACTCCGCAGTTTTCTTGACTATTGCCATATACAGGGTCCAGATGGGGATGGCACAGAGTTCCGCAAGGGAGGGAGAGAACCGAATGGAAGGAAGGAAGGAATAGAGAAATGAAGTATACAGAGAAGATCTTATGTCTAGGTCTCATGTCCAAGTTCCAACGGTCCCGAGTGAGTGGACGAGCACGATGGACAGGGAGTCAGGTATCGGAACCGGAATCCGGGACATATGTCCTAGGTCCTGGGGCCTGGGGCTTGGATGTGCTGTAATACCGGTAGGGAAGGGTTTTGTTTGGGTCTGTTCGTTCGTTTGTTGGGACGGAATGGATGGGATGAAAATGGTCTGATGTGATGGTACAGTATGTTTCCATGTATGTGCGCAGAAAGGAGGGAGAGAGTTTCGTAGAAGGAGAGAGACGCAGCAGCGCAGAGCCGCTTCCGCGAGACATTTCGTTTGGACTTATGGTTTCAACTATGAGCATGGATGGATTATTTCCCCAAGCGAGCGAGGATTCAAGATCCAAGATGCCGGTACAAGTCCAAGTAGTCATCTATACACGATGAGTTTATATGTATGCATAATATCCTAAACCTCTCCCATATGCTTGATTCGTTCATTGTTGTGTGCAGCAGCTGGATAGATTGAAGTCAGTCGATTGACAAAACTCGGTACCCACCTTCCTCTCAGCCTTCTCCCGACGAACTTCCATCTACCGCATCTGCACAGATACAGCTGCAGCCTCGTCTCCCCTCGCCTACCGGTTCACAGTACTTCGCATGTGCATATGCATGCACACCTACCTACCGTACATGCATAACCAACACCCGTACATCCATCTGCACTACGGCAAAGCCCATCACTCGGTACCTACCTAACCACTAAGTACATCAATGTAGACCCCTCCTCCTCTCCGCATTATTCAGACCGCCACCAAACCACCCCTCTGCGGATCCCTTCCAGAAGCCCTTTCCTCTATTTCTTTCGCCACTAACATATCTCCGATAGAAAAATTCTCTGCCTTTTTCAGTGGAGGAACCGAGAAGAGGGGTGGTCAATGAAGTGCCGATTTACCCCTCTATTTTCGAGGTTTGAGGCCCAGGGGTCCGAAGATTTCAGTACATCAGGGCTTGTTGTAGGAAATATTTAGTATGCTGCAGGATGTGGAGACGGGTCTGCAAGCACTTTATTTAGATCTTAGTGTATTAAAGTTGTGAGGTTTTTTCTTTGCATTCGATCACTGTCATCACCTACCTGGTGACGGGCCGATGGTGAGCTGGATATGTGAAGTAAAGTAGCGGGATCCGGAGAGACTTCCTCGGTCGTTTCTGTCCAGATTAATATCATGATGCGGAGAAATTTTCAGTTCTCAAAAGAGTTGTTTACCGTTCTTATGTAATTCCGGGTGCGTTGGACTATACTTGCTGGTTTCCTCGACTCTCTTCTTCCTCCCTCCGTTGCACGTTGCGTTGCCTAGGTAGCTTGAACATTCGCTTACGGAGTTGTGTCTTCAAACCTTCCCTTCGCTTCTCCAACAACTCCTCCCCTCCAAACTTCCAACCATCCCTCTCCCCATCCCCCTCCCCCTCACCAACTCACATACCATACCTTATCTTCCCCTCCTCTTCCCATCCTCTCCCCTCCCCTCCACACCATCATCGCATCGTTCTACTCGCCACTCGCTTACACCACCATTATAAATTGACTCACGCCCATCGCCCCAGTCCCAGTCCCACCCATTCCAAGCCGACGCCTCTGCTGCCTAAACCCTCCAACACCAACACCAACACCATTCCCAACCTTGGAACCCTTTATCAACTGGATTATGGACTTTTCGTACGCCGAGAGGCAAATGGTCAAACATGAAACAATACAGAGAAGATTAGCATGGCTCCCTGCACAAGGATGACATTGTCTAACAGAGAAAGCTACCACTTTTTTTTGGAGGGGGTGAGTGTGTGGTTTTGATGAGGAGATGGAGAGGAGGGTAGGGAAAATCTGTGTGAGGAGGATCCACAGGAGAGGTAAGGGCAGGTGATGGAAAGATGCTGCTGCCTTTATCGATGGGTCAATGTTGAATTCAAGTGATGATTTTTAGGCCTTTTTTATATTAGCAAGGGAAGAGACGCCGCGAAGCGAAAGTCTAGAGGCAGACACACACAATCCGTTTCTTGGCCTTTCTTCATGAGGCAGTAGATAGTTTCGGCGTCGTGGACATGAGCATACAGCAGGGATTAACCAGGGATATTCATGGCTTGTTCTGTGATGCTGCTGAGAAGTGAGCTGGCTTATAACACTACTTTGTACTTCGTTTGAGTCCTGCCGCTTGTGGAGTGAATAACCGGCTACTTATCTTGTTCATTCAGCGTCTTATACTAACATTAGTTACCGAGAGTAGTTGTTGAAGAGCCTATCTTTGATGTAAACTCGAAGTGTTGGGTCGATGTGATCTTATATACAACGGATAGGAATCGTTCTGGTCGAGATTGGAGCCTAAGAGCAAGGGGGACGAGAAAATGGATTATGCTGTTGAATTTCTATTCTCCGGTTTGGTATTGTTCCAAAGAGGCGGGGAGTACGGAGGGAGGAGGGAGATAACTACGCTTCCATGCCGAAGGTAGAGTAGAGTGGGGAGTTAACTGGATGGCGCTGGATGAAGAACGGTTAGGATCTAAAGTAGAGAATAGTAAATGCCCTTTGTTTTAAGGAGAACTTTGCAGGAAAACTATAAAGCATTATTATCGATCCGTAGAAATGGTTATAAAGCAGTGTCATCTAGAGGAACGACAGAGTCAGAAACAAATGGTAAAGAACTGGAATCGAAGGGTATTCTGTGTTGAATCTGCTTCTTTGAGGTAGTTCTTGTTATTTATGTTCGGGTGCAGCGGTCAGGTCGATTGAAAACCTGACGACAATTTGAGAACTTCCCTGAGGCATGATCATTATTTGGCACAGATGTCACGGAAATTATTGTTGTCAATTGCTGACTTGCTGTCATTTATGTGTTGAGCTTCATGTGAATCATAGAATTTCCAGCCGGAACCGAAGAGAGCTTATTCCACGGAAGAGTACATTCAGTGTTGTATCGCTTCCTACTAGAGACCTGTCTGTGGCAATTGATAATGGGATATCTCATTTAGAGAACCGACCGTTACAAATGCATTTCACCGAGACTCCTGGGAGCGTAGGCCTTGAAATCAGAGGAAGGGTTGTCTGTTGACCTTTGGTGGATTAAGCGAGGCTTTCTGCTGGTCATTAGGACGGGCTGGCTTAGTGATCGCAGACATCGAGGTGAGGAAATTGGCAAGGGTGCGTATCGATTGAGAGGAAGTGGAACGTCGATAGAGAAGGGAATGTGCTATCAAGAAAAATAGCTTGTTTGACTGGAATTGTCGAAGGCTTGCCATAGGCGTGCTGTACGCTGGTCTTGCTGCTTGTTTGGATCCGGCCTCCGAGGAGTCATTGGAATTGAAGCAGAAGTAAAAGAGTTGCTGTCATCATGTGTGACTTTGGTAACATTTTGTAATCAATAAGTCCTATGCTGAAAAGTTCAGATCTAGAAGACCTGCGGATGATTGACCGATCAATGATCTCCTTGAGCAAACTTGTAAGATCCGTTCCAATATATTTCAGAAACTGACTTCGGGTACGATGCCTTGAAACTGTTGCTTAGTAGCCAATTGGAAGGGCCCAAAGGAGACTTTTTGCCCTCGGGACGGGGGTCGTTTTTGGTCGATATGTTGTTGTGTTTACCCCTCTTTCCTGATCCAGGACTTTAGACGAGCTAAAACGCGAATGGGAATTCCTCGTCGGGTCAACAAACGGCCACAGAGACAACAACTGCGAATGACACAACAATCTCCAAATCTCTCTTCCTACGAGAACGTGGTACTAGCTCGAGCCGAGCACCTCTATAATCTGCGGGCCAAACCTTTATATCAGATACCGCAGACGCGTTCATCATCCCCACAAAATCACGAAAGCGCGCCTCCGGTCCTTCCCTTTATTCACAGCACGCATGCTTCTCTACAACACAATACCGCTTCTCCATTACCGAAAAACGATTGGGGACATACAAACATGGGATGACCTAAGGAACAGGACAAGGCGGAGTGTAACTGCGAGTGGCATACTGGTGTTCGGGAAGCTGGCTAGGACAGTGGCTCGGACGCGCTGACACGATGGCAAATGTACATCCTGCGCTGTTTCTTGGGGAACGCAAGTGCTGCACACTTGATTTATGAAGGCGTGGAGGAAGATTCACATCTCGAAGTCGAGTGGAAAAGCTGACTTGGTCCAAGTTGGAAGAGCGCCGATGGCGTGGCCGGCCTCATTCTGCTGCGGGAACTGCAAGCGCAGATCATTGAAGGCATAAAGGCTAGCCGGGTGGCGTCAATGACAATCAGATTCAGACGAGCAGTCGCGCTGTTGAATTCCTTCCATTTTTGGTCTGTTCGATTGCAAGGCCGGCAACCCAAACTTGTGTCATTCTATGAATGTTGGAGGTTCCCGGGAGCCGTCTGGGCTCGTTGATTTGACATCATTATTACCTGCCACTGCATTGTATTGCAATGAGGCTTGTACTTTCTGCTATTCATTTGCGGAGACCTTCAAAAGATCATCTCCCATTTCTTTGTTTCCACGAGGTATAGAGACTTGCCAAAAAGGTAGCAGCAGTGCTCGTGTAATCGTCCAAGACGCCCAAGACGCCCAAGACCTGCTACTGCACGGCACAACTCGATTACCATGCTCCTTTCATGATGTACCTTAATTACCGTCGTCATATTCGCGTACAAGTTCGAGGTCGATGCTCTGTTTATCTCATCGCTTCATCCATTTCAAGGCTTAATTTTCAATCTATACACGTGATCGTGCACACAAACGGCCCAACATCATGCCGAGCAAGACACCACCGACGTCAATTCGGGACGACCTCGCTTCCACGGCGTGATATCCAGACCACAAGATGCAGTCGAGCTAGTTATCTATATCGATTGCGTATATACACTCTCGGACATGGCATTCAGTTGGCCCATGGTGATTTGTTGATAAAGAAGCCAAATCGCTCTTTCGCAAGCTCTTGTCCCCACAGAGATATCAGATCATCTCCCTCGCTTTCCACACCAGAAAGCAATCTCCACCATCTACATCCAAATGAAGATTATCCTCACCGGTAGCAGCGGCTTCATTGGCACTGAAGTCCTCACTCAAGCTATCTCAAACCCGGACATCACATCCATCCTCGTTTTGTCCCGAAAACCACTCCCCGAGCAGTTCACCTCAAACTCCAAAGTCAACGTCGTCATCATCGAGGATTTCACTTCCTACACACCGGAAGTTCTAAAGCAGTTGGAACGTGCTGAGGGATGTGTTTGGTGAGTCTTCCTGCATCATTTCTTAGCTTTGCATAACACGTCTGGTCATCTGCCGACCTACGCGCATGCCGTGGCTCATTAAATTCATTCCATTCCCCAAGCGAACATGCACAGGAAGGGAACTGCAGCTGATACAACTCACAGGGCGATAGGAGCAAAATCAACAAGTATAGAAGCCACGAGGAAAGTGACTGTAGAATATACACTCGCAGCAGCAAAAGCCTTCGCAAGCATCCCACGACCACCGGGGAGACCGTTCCGCTTTGTTTTCTTGAGCGGATTCGTGGTGGTTAGGGATCAGAACGCTTCTGTGTGGTTCTTTGGCGAGGCGAGGAAAGTGGCTGTATGTGCACATGTCATCTTCTCTATCTTTCCCACATTTCACTCATCATCTTGATTTTGTGTCTTGGCTAGATCTATGAAAGAATGATGGTCTAGCTGTACCCTCACTGACAATTTAAAGGGCGAAGCAGAACTCAATCTCATTGACTTCGCGGAGAAGAACGCGGGGTTTGAATCCTTCATCGCGAGACCAGCATTCGTATTGCCGAAAGATGGAGGCTTAAAGAATATGGTGATGGGAGTTTTGCCTTCTGTGAAAGTCGATGCTTTGGCTGCTGTGTTGCTGGACGCTGCTGTGCAAGGCGGGGAACTGCAAACATTGGAGAATGCGGATTTGGTGAGGAGGGGAAGAGAGCTGGTGAAGCTGTAGCACATCGAGGCAGTATTGAGCAGACTGCCAAGTATATACCCTCAATGAAGTAGCAAAAGCGGATGCGCTCCAGCTGCAGCTGATCAACTTGGTCTGATCTGCTAAGGGGTGGGGCTTTGGACACGAAGGTACACCAGTCACTGACGACATAACAACATACTGAAGTACTCAAGGTTAGCTGTGACTTCTCGGATGCAATCAATATCCTCATTCTGTCCCGAAACCAATCTCATAGAGCCATGCCAGTTCCAGCATTTTCTGTGAATGCGAGGAATGATTCGTTCAACATGTGCTCAAGTCAGCGGAGTCTATCTTCTATTACTTCAACTCCGTTCACAAGAAACAGCCAGTACCCAGTCAGAGATATCTATTTAAGAAAAGTCGGTTTCTCTCTTTTCCATCTCTCGCCTATCATCAGCAAGTAAACGCCAATAGTCAAAAACAAAACACGACTTAGCAAGCCACAACATCCTTCACTGGCCGCAGCAGACCCACCGCATCTCAATCCAGCAAGCATAACAGTTTAGACAGCATGTGCTACCCAACATACTACTAATTCACACTCTGCGGCCACGACAGATTCATCGAAATAGCACAGTGCCGGTACGTGTCCGAGAACAGACGCCCCTGTACATGGTCTCAGAGGCGGGACCATGAACAGTACGATCTCTGCTCTGATTGTAGGAAGAAGAAAGCGCAGAAGGACAGAGAAGAATATAGGAGACAGCATCCGCAGAAGTAGGGATACTGAGAGGAAGTCGCTTTCAAAGCTATATGTTTTGCCTCGTGCGTTCCTTCCATGTTCTTTGATGTGTAAATGAGGAAGACAATGGGCTGCTCTGCTCACGCGGGACGTGGTGAATACAATACACGGCCAATGAGAAAGTAGCATACTACGGTATCAAATTAAATGCAACAATTACGTAAAAGCCAGTTTTTGAAATTGCCGCGTTTCTATCTCTCGAGGAAAGTAGTAATGTCACATTTACAAACGGCTCCAAACTCCTGGAGCTAGAACCTCGACATCAAGGCATTATCTCTAGATTTCTATCAAGGTTTGTTGAAGTCAATAACAACCCGCCCGGCGATCTCGCCTCTCCGGAGCTGCTGTACACTTTCAGGCATCTCACTCAATCCTCGAACCTCACATATCTGCTTCAGAAGACCACGTTGTGCGTATTCCAACGCTTTGGCTGTGTCTTGCATCGTGCCAACGAGGGATCCGATGACTTTAAGGTTGCGGAATGCGAAGTGTGAGGGATCGCCTCCGACAATCACGGTATCTTTAGGTGCTAGAAACGATACCGTCAGCAAGTGAAATTCAACCTGATGCGGAAAATTCTGTATGGGGAGGACCTACGCAATGCAACACACACAATCACTCCTCCGATCCGATCTCCAATGTAGCTAATAGAGCTCGCGTACGCTTGGTAGGCAGTGACAATCACACCATGTGCTCCCACGCCGCCAGCGAGTCGCTTGACTTCGGCAGCAACATCCGATACTTCTTTGAAGTCGACGAATTCTTCAGCGCCCATTTCGAGAGAGAGCTTCTTCTTCTGAGAGCCGGTGTCGATTACGATAGCGCGCATCCCCATTATTTTAGCAAGTTGCACACCTTGAATTCCGACACCGCCACCACCGCCAGGGAAGACGATCCACTGTCCAGTTTTCAAACCGGAGTCGATCAGTGCTCGATGCATCGTAGAAGCACTGCACATGATCGGGCCAGCGATGTAGTCGTTCACCCCATCTGGAATAGGACTTGTGTACTTCGACGGACTGACGATATACTGCTGGTAACTCCCTGATCTCAGATTAGCTCAGCTCCTGTATGAACAACCGACACGCAAAATTCCACAAAGAAAACTCACCAGTAGCAGCCAAGCCCGTATGCACGCCCTTCTGGCAGTAATTCTCCCTGCCCTCCCAGCACTGCTCACAAGCACCGCAGACATCCAGCAAAGGCTTGATGCCTCCGCGATCGCCGACTTTCCAGTTCTTGACGTTGGACCCGATCTTGACGACGACGCCGGCGCCTTCGTGTCCGGCGCATTTGGTGCCGAATGTCGACATGGGAGGGATGGCCCAGTCGTTCAGCATGAAGTGGATGTCGGACATGCAGAGTCCGGTTGCGTTTAGCTTGAGGAGGACTTCGTCGGGACCTGGGTTGGGATATCAGCTCTGCCTTGGGGGGAAAAAGCCGAAGATTTGATTTGAGAGGAATGGGACAACGAACCTGGCTCAGGTACAGGGACATCTTGGATCTCAACTCGGAAGTCTGGACCTAGAGACCATAGATTAGCGAAGAGTTTAGAGGTGGATAGGTATGAAGTCGAACCTTCGTTAACGCACACGCCGGCCTTGCAAGTCTTTGGGATATCGAAGTGTGGAGTGCCGTTTTGTTCTGCCATGATGACTATAAATTGAGTATGAGTATGGTACCTGGATGGGTAGAATACTAAACAAAAATAATCATTCTCACAGAAGTCATTTATTCGGTCCAAGAGTCGGTCCAAGAGCTAGGGGATGATACCGCGGGGTAGATAGTGCGGGGTTGACGAGAGGCCGAGGAGGGTCGACGGCTGTCCTCTACTTCTGGTTGCAGTGGTAGGTACCTGCCTTTGATTCGCTATCACTTGCAATAGTATCAGGAACGCCAGGGGAATTGTCCGTAGAGCGTTCGCGTTCCGGTCAGTCCTGGTCGGGGAGTAAAGAGGGTGACGGAACTGCTTCCGGGGCTCCCTTGGCGAGCAGCTAGACTCGAGGTTTGGCCAAATCCTCAATTTGAGTTATTTCAACGAAAATGTTCTCCGTGCTCTCCCTTTAAAAATTAAACGAAGATGGAGCGGAAGTAGCGGACGCCTTCAACATGAAAGTGAAATGTGGCCATTTTCGCTCGGACTGAAGCCATTCTATTGCAGCATCTGACCAGGAATTAAGAAGTGTAAAAGAGTCAGTCGGAAATGACTTCGCAGGCTTGGAAGTGTTCCTTTTCGATTGGCCTTGCAATTGGTCAAGACAGATGTAAAAAACGCTGTCGTCTGCTTATCATGCAGTCGCCCTAGCGGTGCTTAAACTACTCAGACTCGAATATCGTACGAGGTCTCAAAGCGTAATTCCACTTTCATGGATTTGTTCCGGACGCTCGCCGTCGAACTTAAAGGTCATCCTGTATCTTATTGTCAAAATCCCGGAACTGGTACGGAATGGTGTTGAACCACCAGAAGCTGAGTCCCAAGGCACGACGGTCCCAAGTAGACACAGGCTTGGCGCTGAAAGGAGCACCGCTTCGATCGTTACAAGGGCATCCATAGAGAGAAACCCACAGAAACACCTCGGAAAGTTTGTTGACTGTTTCGAGTCGATTTCGATCAATTGTACTGGCTCTGGTGGTGGGCGATTTCCTGGACCCCATGCATGAATTGGAACTACGCAGGAAGAAGGTTCGGTTCCGTCTTATGAAGTTTTGCTTAACCAAAGCCGGATGAAGCATCATGCTGTAGAGGAGGTTCCAGGGTCGTGAGATTAATGAGACGACATAAGGACGAATTCGAGAGCTCTACCACTACCATGTTGGACTGGTGCTGACTGAGAAACCCAAAATGCTCTAGCGCGTCTTGGGCATCCCTCCCACAGTCGATTGGACACCATACTTCTATGTCAACACATCTCATGTCATGGGACATGAGCAGCATGGGAAAAATCCGAGCGTTGATATCATGAAATTAAAGTTCTAGAATGCCACCTCCGGCTTAGAATTCTGGACTCCCTTCCTGCTGCGTGTCATTTGTCCTTTATGCAATGCTATATTATTCAAAATATCAAATAGTTCTTTCACATACGACCACAGACTGAGGAAAACTGGGCATCCCGTCCGCTCTGCCATACATAAGCCTCAGATCGGCAGATTAGTAGTTGGGTGGGTGACCACCAGCGAATACCTGCTGTTGTATGTTTTTTTGTACTTATTCTTTTGCCGCTATAGAGGCCGATCCAACCCTCGGTAGCTATCTCTTCCATCTCATCCTCTGTCCCAGCTCAGATTTAGCATTCACTTCATGATCATCCCAGCCCAGATCAATCAACATAACATAGAAAAGTCACCATTATCAAAGCATCCAGAGACTAGAGTTCTGATTTCATATTCCTCGTATTGTTTCATGGTATTTCCGAATGTGTAGACATGGAATGCTATGGTATCGTGCAAGAATTACTCGCCGCATGCTCGCTCGCTTCAAATAGCAGGAAACCCTCAAAAGTAAAAACGCCCCTGATGCATACCGCCTTCGCCTTGTAGCCATCCCGCCGTCCTTAACTGTACAATACCTCCAGCACCATTCTTGTCTTCAACGGTGAGTGACCTTGACTTGAAGATTTGCTGATCAGCTCAACCCCCCAAGCATCCCAACCAACATCCTCTTATGCGCCGTCTCCACCTCCGCACTCCCACTGGCGCTCTCGCCTGCTGCTGGGTTGGGGTAGTACCACGCGGCAACCGCAATGATCATATAAACAAGCACACACAGCGCACCCTCCAGATAATTACTCTTTCCATCCCTCAAGAAGTTGCCGACGACCAGAATCGCCAGGATCAGCATGACCATATCGAACAGCTCGAAGTTCAGATCCATGGGTTTCCGCAGGCCCCAGGCGACGATGATGGTGAGGGGCGCGTTGAAGAGTGCGGTTTGGATGGTGGCGCCGAGGACGTGCGAGAGTGCGAAGTTCATTTGGTTGTCCCAGGCTTCGTCCATGGCTGTTAGGTGCTCGGCGGCTTTTTCGACGATGGGGACGAGGATGAGACCCATGAAGGCGTCGGAGACGTGGTATTCTTCGACCTGGGAGGGAGGGTTAGTGTGGTTGATAGGTGAGGGTGAGGGGAAGTGGGTGAGGGGTGTGCTTACTATGTGGTGGATTTGCTCGACGAGACCGATTGCGATGATGGTTACGAGTGCGATGGATACGGCCAGGGCGATGATACATTCCGTGAAGGTAAGTCTAGGATAGGTTAGTGCTGTTGTTTATGAAGGCTGGAATGGCTGAAATCTCGTTTCGAGAAGCCTTGCGAGCTGACAGAAAGGAGAATCTGGACTGGAGGGGCGGTGTACTTACTTTGCCTTTCTGAGATCCTTGTGTCTATCCTCATCAATCATCTCATCGTTCTCAAAGAGTCCATCGTACAATCCATGATGTGTGTGCATCTGGAACCAGACGTAGATAGCATAAGCCACCATAAGCATGATCGAAGCAATACGAGAGATCATAACGACTTTGTGGTCGAGCTCTTCGACGGTAGTAAGCGTACCATTGACGAGTGCGGTATGGAAAGCAACTGGAACGCTGAGACCAAGTCCTCTGTACCAATGTCAGCTTTCGAAATTTCACAATGAAGAGATTTGAATGATAGTCTCAGAAAGTGGACTCACGCAGTCAGAAGCAATCCACTCCCAACCTCACTAACCGCCTCATGAAACTTCTGCTCATCCCTCTTCATGCCTCCAATAAAGAAGCACATGCCCAAACACAACAACAAGGTCGCCAAGATCGAACCCAGAATGGCAGCCCTAATAACCTGGAACTGATTCGTCTTCAGCAGGACCATGAACAACACAATCTCCACTACAGAACCCATTGTAGTTTCAAGCAAGACACCGAAGACCTTGGGGAGTTTGCGAGCGAGTTCCTGACCGGCGAAACCGACGAGATTGGCAGCGGGGACCATGGCGATGTAGTTGAGGATGAAGATCGTTAGATGCGCGTCGGGCTTTGCGTATCGGACGGCGATGGCGGCGGGGACGACAGGCCAGAGGAGGTTGACGACTTTGGATGCATCTATGCAGCGAGATAATTAGCAGTTGTACATATTTCCAGTCTGGCTTACAGGTTCCCAAAGAGGAAATTCCCGCGCCTGCCATAATCCTCCCAATCGTGCAGGTACAGTGAGATATGTCGAGCAGGAAAAGGTACATACAACTTGCTGATTTCCAACAAATTTTCAGGAATTTGAAGGGGTGGAAACCGCGACGGCCACTCTCTCCTTCGGGCTGGATACCATTGAAGATCTTGCTTTTCTCTCCGTTGCCATTGCGAGGGCTGTTGTGGGTTGGGAGGGTTTGGGCGTGCTTCTCGCGCGAGGTTGAGTCGTTGCTGACGGTGGGGTAGTCCCAGGGGGCGCTGCGCTGGGATTCTCGTCTGCTGTGGCCATTGGAGCTGGCTTTGGGAGCGCCGCGTTGAAATATACCGGGCATGATTGAGAGTATACAGTATGTGGTGACGATTTAAGTAGTATGGTTGATATGTCTTGGATGCCGTCTTGGGAGTCTTGGATGGAGTGCTGGGACTCTTGGTATTGATTGACAGTACCTGAGTGTTGCTTGAGTCGTGGTCGTATCGTGTCGTGTCGTTAGTGAAAGGTGAGTGAGTCTGTGGAGCTGGAGCACAATCGTGAATCAATCAATTGGCTCAGACACAGCCCAATCTTTTTCCTCGGTGGTTCAACCAGATCGTAAGATATTCAAAAGTCAAGATTTCTAGAAGATGGGAAAAGTCCGTTGGTTGTTCCCCCCCTTTTTCAAAGAGCAGAAATTAAAGCAAGATCAAGCGCGGTCTTGCTGGCCCAAGTTCCTGTTCCAAGATCAGGTTTCGAGACAAGGTTCAGTCCGCGCCCTGGAATAGTCAAATACCAAGACGTCCCACGTCACAAATCTCTTGGCTTCAGCACCACCAGCAAGGCTTGACTGGCTGTGCGACGTAGCGATTGGTGCTGTTTATGCGGAGTGACAGTTTGATGGCTCTAGGTTTCTTGGGAGATGGGAAAGTGTGGAAAACCAAGGCAATCGTAGCGTTGCCAAATGTTGCTTGTTGTGCTTGTTTCTGGGGATGAAGGGAAGGGAACCATGGATATGACAGCTTGTGGCGTCAATTAATGTGTATATCTTCAGTAAGAACAGGTACAACGGGCCGATGAGAAGACGGCTGATCTCTACATCGCTTGATGTGAGGACAAAAAAGGCCTTTACCTCTACAGCACCAAAATCGGTTCAAGTCAAAAATATTTTCCTCGATCGTCGTGTCATGTCCAAAACGATCGCGATTATTGACATCGCGTAGCTCATTTTACACCGCCACTCACAGACAATATCAACAAGCGGGAAGTAGCAGATCTGCAGAGATCTAGATCTGCCCGTTGATTTTTCAGTAGTGCCACCAATCACCGCAAGGGCAACATACCCGAGATTGAGGACAGCTGAATTTCGACCCAGGTGATCTCGCTGAAGAACACCTCCCTACTTTTGCAGACAAATGCGGTCATTATCAATTCCAAAGCATGATGCACTCGAATTATCCGTTGTTGACTTACTGTCTACGGTACTTGTTTCAAATCTGGTACGCCAATCAAGCTGCCAATCTTCAAACACTGGGACGTAGCCGTACCGCACTCGGGTACACCCGCGCTGACATCTGCCTGTCACTGTTGAACAGCGAGGCAGGTGCTCTGCAGAAAGTTCAAAGCAAGAGCGAAATTCTGGATAAAGCCACCACCGAATGGAAAGTTGTGGTGTTACACAAGTGTTTGCATCTTGGTTCCGAGGTATATTTTGTGCTAATGGCATGGCTTTCGTCCACATGCCTCGTCTCAAGGTTGTTTTTTGTTTGGGGCTTAGAGAAGTGGAGCATTGTATGGACACCAAGTCTTTCCAGATTCAGTTGAGAAACTTCAAACGTGGACAAGCCCTGAAAGGGATGCAAGAGATACACTCAAGTAAGTCAGAAAGCAAGATCAAGCTCCACACAGACAGTGCAAGCTCCTTTCAATATAAAATACAAGGCTATCGCTCGAATACAGTGGAGAGTTTTGTCTTTCCATCCTCCCATCTCCCCATTTTACCATCAGTTCCATTACTTTTTATTCTTATCCTCATAACTCTCCACAACGTTCAATCCCAAGCCCTCGGAGTCCAGGTACACCTTATTTCTACCACCAGCATCCTGCAAGATCTGTGCAATGGCACGGGCGTTCTCGATTCTCTTGAGGTCGACATATGAACGGGACTTCTTGATGGCGTCTCCGATCAGCTCGGCAGATCGGGCTTCTCCCTGGGCGCGGACGACCATGGCTTGTTTCTCTTGTCGGGCCTTGTCGACGACGAACGCAGCGCGTTGGGCTTCTTGTTGGGCTACTTGCTTGGCTTCGACGGCAGCTGTGAATTCGGGGGAGAATGCGAGGTGCTGGAACTCGTTAGCAAATGATGCGGAGTGCTGATGGGCTTTTACTTACAGTCAAGGAGACATCATCCAACATGATATCGAACCTCGCCGCCCGCTTCGAAAGGTTCTCTCTAACCAATCTCGCAACATTCTCACGCTGAGTGATCAACTGAGAAGCATTGAACTGTGCCACTACACTCTTCAGCACCTCGTTGACGATCGAAGGCAAAACTCTCTCATCGTAATCGGTGCCTAGCGTTCGGTATATTTGTGGGAGAGCATCGACTCGTGGTCTAGAAAGGACACGGCATGTAATGTTGACCATCTGCAAATCCTTCGTTCCGGTGAGAGAAGCAACGTTGCGTGGCTTCGCTCGCACATCGTAATCTATTGGGGTCTCGAACCATGGGATCTTGAAGTGAGTTCCTGGAGAAAAACTATTAGTCGCCTCCTCAAGCTTCACCATCTCGAATGCAGCCCAGCATACCTTCACTGTAGATCTCCTTGCTCACACCGCCTATTCTCGTATATTTGATAGCTCTGTGACCACCATCGACGTTGAATAGCGCGTTGTTTCCAACCATTAAAGCTCCTCCAAGAAGAATCAGACCTCCGAATCCTCCGGCCATGCCTTTTGGTGAAGGACCACCGCCTTTGCCAGCCTGATTGGCCATCCGCTGAAGCCTCTTCCATGCATCCTGGGGATTTGACATCTTCACAGGTCAAAGGAGAGCGTCGAGATGATGTGGTATGAAGTGGTGATGCTGGTGATGACTTTGAGGATCGAAGAGCTCCAAATGTTTACTAGTGCATTTTCAGCCGCGCTAATTTCTCCACACTCCTCTCTCTGCTAGCGCCATATCAAATTCAGACCTCAAAGACTCCGCATCCAGCCTGCATCCCCCATCAAACACCACAACAACGCATCTGGAGAAACTAACTTGGCACATGTTGAGCTGCACTGGGCAGAATACGAGGGAAAGACAGCATTAGAATAGCCAGAAACACTTTTTCCAAAAGACTTCTGTGCCATTTCCTCTTCTCTACCTTATTCTCCATACTTGAAGGTGATAAGTGATCCTTCACATTCCTGAGGGCCAGAAGAACGACCTTGCTGTCGCCAGCCTTTGTGATCGTACTTCCATCAATCTACTTGCAGACAGCAGCAGTCAAAACTTTGCTTCCAAGATGTCCAAACCACCGTCCAAGTCAGTCTTTGTGGGCAATATTCCATATGGTGAGTGTCACCTCGACCCAGCTTTAAACAGGACTGACAGCTGGCAGGCCTTACTGAAGAGCAGATCATTCGCATATTTAGCACAGCTGGGAAAGTGCTGAACTTCAGACTGGTATATGATAGAGAAACGGGCCGACCGAAGGGTTTTGGATTTGTCGAATTTCCAGATTCAGGTTCGTTGATTGTGCTCGCTCGCCTTTGTCGCGCAACACAACTAATCTGTCTCTTAATTACAGACTCGGCAGCCTCAGCAGTACGAAACCTCAACGATCATGAAATCATGAACCGCAAACTGCGCGTCGACTTTTCCAATGACGGAGACAATGATGATACTGTGAGCTACACTCCCCGTCATCTTGCTTCTCCTGCTAATATCCGCAGGCCGCGCCAGCAGGGTATCAACATCCACCACCTCCAATGCCAATGCAAATGCCACCCTCCAATGGCTTCCCACCTCCTCTCCCTCAAGACTCGACTGGCCGAAACTCCTCAATCCCCCCTCTTCCTCTCGGCGTCGACCTTCCCCCAGGACTGAACTGCCCTGATGCTATATCACGAACTCTCAATACCCTTCCACCCTCACAACTCCTCGACGTCCTGTCGCAGATGAAGACACTCGCCACCACAGACGCCGCGCGCGCCACTGAACTTCTTCACCAAGCACCCCAGCTCTCCTACGCCATCTTCCAAGCCCTACTTCTCATGGGTCTCGTCTCGACTGAAGCGCTCTCCTCGGTCGTCGAACAAGCTTCCGCTGCCCCTCCTCTCCATATCCCACCACAGCAGCAACCACATCAGCAACAGCAGTATGCCCCTCCCCCAGGAAGTTATCCACCAGGTTTCCCGCCTCCACCACCGCACATGAGTGGACAGCTGGGTATGCCGATGGGAACTCCACCTACGCATGGACAGGCCTATCCTCCGCCTCCTCCACAGCAAAGAGTACCGCCCCCTCAACAACAGCAACCACCTCCACAGCAGCAGTCGAATCCTGACACGGACGCGTTGATGGCGCAGGTTATGGCTATGCCACAGGAGTTAATTGATAGTCTGCCACCAGCGGATCGGGCACAATTGTTGGCTTTGAGAGCGAGCTATGGACGGGGTGGATTAGCGTGACCGGGTACGATGCGGATATGAAGTGGTTTTCTTGCTAGATGGATGGGCTTGAATTTTTGCTTTATGGGCTGCAAGTTTGGTTCAAGGAATCGATGGAAAGGCTTGCCTCGAAAAGATTTGTATTCTATCAAAGGCGTTTGCTGGCTTAGAAATGGCACATCTTAATAAATGAGATCCACATCACTCAAGATTGGGGGGTTTTTTTTGAGCCTTTCACTAAACTATCTATATAATTCTCTATTTCCCCAGTGTGACCAAGCCAAGCCTAGAGCCTCACTCTGACATATCAGAAATCCATACCTACATTGAGTCTCCAACAATCCCATTCCAACCAGATCATATCGGCCAGACTTCTACCCCGGCTGACATCGGCTCTCAATTCTGTAGAGTATCTCATCCAATCCGAGCATTTCATCCCACCTTTAAAGTTCAAACCCCATCACATCCCAGTCTCTGAGCTGAGAGAGGGCGACAGGAGCGGGAGTGGCGCACCCCTCCCGCCAAGTACCGCTAGCTCACGCTCCTGCCACAACAGGCATCATGTCGAAGCTTCGTTGAATGCATCGCGCCATGGCCGGCGATGACTTGCATCTCTCACGGAGTTCTGAAGGTTTGACGACACCTTCCTGTGGGAGTTTAGTCTATGAACATTTCCTTCCATCTGGCATACTACTTCCAGAATTTCGACTAGACGAGGTGGCGGTGATGTAATCCCTTCGAATCAGTTCTCTACCTCACATCTTGAACATAGGAAGCGTTGCCCAGGTCCGACGCTATTGAAGGAGGGAAATATTGAAATGGCCTCATAATATACTCGAGTACCAACATACGTGCGTGCATATATAGCGGGGTCTGATATCGTATCCTATCTCTGTGTTACCTTCTCTTCCAGGCATCCTTATCGTCTGTAAGCAGCGTTCGGCATTCAACCAGATACTCTATCCACTATTGACATACACCGGTACCTGACGGCATCTGCGGGGCTTCCATCCCATGCCATCCCATGCCCTGCTCAAGCGCAAGCTTTTCCCCAGTCTGGGTAAAGTGTCTATCGAAGCCACCCAATTGCTTGATTTTCTCCAGGCTCCAACGGAAAACGGAAGTAAGAAGTGCTCTTGAGAGGGGGAGGCTGGAGAGGAACCAACAAATACGACATCGATCTGCATCAAGCTTCGAGCCACGTACTTGGCATTGGATGGTGCATGGCGGACACGCTGTGGTACCTACCATTGACGAGCGAGGAAGACCCGAAGGTAACGTAAAGTTCATGTACGTCTGTCTATCTTTCTATCCAGGTAGGGAGATAGGTAAGGTAGGTCAAGTAGCTATTGGTGGGGTGGCGGGGTACAAGTAAGCTGTCCCCCTCGTGCTACATTATTTTTTGACTGCTCTCTCTCTCAAGCTCTTGGACAATATTTATTGTCCTGGCTCAATCTGCTTTATTTTTCGTTTCTCGGATCATACATTGTATCATTCGATACAATCAACATCATCAACATGAAATCCCTTACCTCAATCCTCCCCTTCCCCCTCCTCCTCCTCATCACCACCCTCCTCTCCCTCACAATGGCACAAACAAGCTACCCCACCACATCCCCAACCAACAAAACACAATTTACACCTGAAGAAATGCTCAGCGTCTCCCGGCGCGGTACCGCACTTCCCATTGCCGCAGGAACACTGGCCCTCTACACCACTTCCCAATATAGTTTCGAAACCCACGAGAACAGCCATGGTCTGCGGGTGATGAACCTGACGAATGGGGAGAGCTGGCTATATACCAATTCGAGCGCCGTTAGTGATCTCAATTGGCTGGATGGGAATATGTTTGTTTGGTTTGTAGGCGAGGAGGATGGAACGACGAGTGTGGTTGTGGGAGATGCGACGATGCCGGATGCGGAGTAAGTTGCAACCCTTCTCTTAAACTGATTTAGAACCTTTCTTCATATCTTCGATCTTGGACTTGGATATTAGACTTTAGTAGCTGATGTTAGGACAAACAGGCCTATTTCAGTGGGTTCTATACCAGGTCCTGTGAGTGGACTCAAACTCGCTTCGACGGGAAATGGTACTTGGAATTACGCTTTTACCGGCTCTGCTGCGCCGAATGGAACTCTTTACAATTCGGCCCTTGCCGAGACACCTGTGTCTTCTGGGATGATGTATACGAAGATTTTCGTTCGTCATTGGGATGCTTGTAAGTCCATCTCGCGGGTTTTCAACAATTTGCTGATGTATATCAGATGTCACCGCGAACAAGAATAGTGTCTGGTATGGTACTCTCTCATCATCGCAGAGCAGCAATGGTACCGCCGGGTTCTCAATAAGTGAGCCGATTAATGCTTTGAATGGTACTGGATTTGAGTCTCCTGTTCCTGTGACAGGCGGAACCGACCAGTAAGTCATGTTCAAAGATAATTCGAAAAGTAGGAAATTCTAACAAGAATCAGCTATGCCATTTCCTCGAAAGGTCTTGCTTTCATCGCTAAAGACCTAAATCTGCTGAACCCCATCTACACGAAATCGGACGTTTGGTACATCCCACTATCAAACTTCACTTCTGCACCATCGAAGCCGGAAGCTGTTCTCACCCCTGGTTTCGAAGGTGCCTCAGCATCTCTGGTCTTCTCACCCACCAAGAACGCTCTGTCTTTCGTCCGAATGAAAGATATTGCCTACGAAGCCGACAAGAACCGCATCTTCACTGTCCCAGACCTTACGCAGAACCTGACTGCTACCGAATATTACGCCACAGAGGACGGTACCGGTTCCTGGGATCGCAGTCCCAGCCCAATTCTATACAGCAAGGACGGAGCCACCATTTTCGCCGTAGCAGAAGATTTTGGAAGAGTACGACTCTGGAGCTTATCCTCTGATCTTTCGCAAGCCGAGACCCCAGCACTAGTGTTCGGCGAAGGTGGAGTTTCGGACGTGCAATGGTTAGACGGCGACAAACTCCTCGTCAGCAGCAGTAGCTATCTCGACAACTCGGTCTTCTCATCCGTCGACCCTTCTACAGCAGCAAACAGCAATGCCACACAGGGCATCACACTGCTCTCCGCCAACTTGGACTATGGATCGAAATGGGGCTTGTCCCGTAGCCAAATCTCAGAAGTATATTACAAAGGCTACGGCGATTACATGGTTCACGCCTTCGTCATCAAGCCCTCCGCTTTCGAAGCGAACAAAACCTACCCCCTGATGTTCTACGTCCATGGTGGTCCGCAAGGCGCAACTGATGATGTCTGGTCCAACCGCTGGAATATGCTCGTCTGGGCCGAACAAGGCTATATCGTCGTAGCCTTCAACCCGACCGGCTCGACGGGCTTCGGACAAAATCTTACGGACGGCATCCAAAACCAATGGGGCGGCCGACCCTACCAAGACCTTGTCCTTGGCTGGGAGTACATCGAGCAGAACATGCCGTTCGTCAACACCTCCCGTGCCATGGCACTCGGCGCCTCTTACGGCGGCTACATGATGAATTGGATCCAAGGCAACGATCTGGGGAGGAAGTTCCAAGCACTTTTCACACACGACGGTCCATTTTCGACTCTCAACATGCCCGCCAGCGAAGAACTCTGGTTTCCACAGCACGACTTCAACGGGACTCTGTACAATGCATGGGACAACTACGCACGTTGGAATCCCGCCAACAGAACCGACCAATGGGCTACTCCACACTTGGTCGTGCACAACGAACTGGATTATAGATTACCGATTAGTGAGGGGCTGGCGACGTTCAATGTGTTGCAGGAGAGGGGCGTGCCGAGTAAGATGCTGATCTTCCCGGATGAGAACCATTGGGTTTTGAAGCAGGAGAATAGTTTGGTGTGGCATAAGACGGCGATGGATTGGTTGAATGGGTATGTGGGGTTGCCGAAGTATTCGAAGCCTGGGGATGAGGCGTTTAGAGCGACGTTGATGAATGGGGAGTGGGTTTATTAGGAGAGGGTTGGGAACTTCGTAGGAGGCCCCACTTCGAAGGCCAGAATTGCAATGTTATCTAATCTTTTTCGAAGGTCCATTTATTGTAGTTGACTTTGCTATCAGCTCAATGTCACTTCTCTTCGTGAGTCTAAAAACTGTCGCGCCATCCCCTACAAACACGGCCTCCACGTTGAACGTCCACTTCCAAGCCTTAAAGAGAAATTGTACAATAGCATTCCAGTACCCCATCGCGCTCAACCCATCTGGGAAAGATCATTTCCTCACAAACCCACAGTCCTTAAGCCAAGCGAGAACCACCAACACCAACCCCATCCACCTCACTTACTCCCAAACAAAAGCCTACTAATAACCCCCATATAAACCGCCGTCCCCCAATGAATCAAAATCGGCCACTCCAGCCCCAACGCTCCCCAAACCACAAACCCATCACCCACAGGAATAAGCGTCGCCAAAGCAAACAGCGCCGCAACGACCTGCCTATCTCCTTTCCACAGCGCCCATAGAACGACCAGGCCCGAGAATATGTCGCGGATGCCTTTGATCCACATGAAGGGGAAGGCGGCGGGGTCGGAGGTGGGGATGCCGAAGCCGGTGGAGGCGCCGATGGGGTTGAGGATGAAGTTTAGCCCGATGAGGATTATGGCTAGGGGGATGGCGGCTGTGAAATAGAAGGGGGGGGAGGTGCGCTGGAGAGTTTGGGTGACTGGGCGGGGTTTGCGGGAGCTCATTTTGGAGAGGGTTGATATTCTTTTTTGTGGGTTTCGGGTAATTCAGAAGAGTTTCGCGTGGATAGCCAAAGTCGTTGCAATTAGAGTATTGAAGCTTCAGGGGACGAATGCGCATGAAGTGATATTGATACTTATACTTATATCTTCGATACTCGAGTTCTAGCGATTATTAAGCCCGGAGGCAACCGTATGCTACGTGATGCGGCACAGTCGAATGGCTTACAAAGTTCTGCCGCGTAAGTAACATTTTGCGTCACATATGTGAGGTTCGGATTTAACGATTGTGGCTTCTGTTACTTGCGTTAAATGCTGACGCCAAGATCCGTAGCCTTTAGCGAATAAAGTCTCCTGCTCATTGTTGTCGATTACAAATTCAACAAGTCAATCTTTAACGATGCGATCCTATGATCTCCATTGGCAAGAACAAGTCTTTTGTTGTATTTCCAAATCGAAAATAAATACTAGCAATTGGCAAGCTTTGGGCCTGATCAACGTCGAGGTTCGGAACGGTCACTTCTCACTCGAGAATCCGCGGAATTTCTAACAGAGAAATCCTCCATGGCCCAATCTCTGCAAATGGGACCCCCTTGCCGTATATCCTCTGTTATATACAAGAGTCCATCGACATCGCCGCAATGTGAGTTGTAAGGTAGACCCCAAATGCCAAGGATCTGCCTCGGGAACATGTTGGCAAAGCACATCTCAATCATTTCTGTCTCCCACATATCCTTAGCGGCTAGCAGAAGATTGATATCCTTTTTCATTTCTAGGATGTGTGTGTTCAGAGACTGGATTCTCCTATTGAGTTCGCTTTGTCGCGCGTCGATTTCGCCTCGTTGTTCCGAACGGAGGAATCGACGTTGTACTTCGAGGCGGGCGGACTCTTGATGTATTTGAGATGCTGCTGAGACTTTGGCCTCTAGTTCTTTGCGGACACAGGCGATGGATCTGACGAAGAGAATGTCAATGATCGGGCCATCTCGTCGAAGCCGCCAAGCTTTTTCTTCCGCGGTTTTGGCTGCAGAGTTGGCTGGTCGAACAGGTCGATGCTGAGTTCGTGATGGCATCCTGGAATTTAATGCTGGAGAGGGTAAATAAGAAGCGGTAATGCTTATAATGCTCGATAGGAACAATTTTGTAAATGAAGTATTAATCTCCACATGAAGTGCGGTTTTCAGTGGGAAGAGAAGAAGGGCGAGAATGAATTTGGTGCCAAATATACCCAGGGTTCTTTGAGCTTGCATCACTGTGTCTAAATTGGAATCATTTGAAATTCCAATATCTGCTGCGTCGATGTTGTCTTTGTCTCCAAACAACGCTTTAACGTAGATCTAGCCCGCTTTTATATTGTCCTTAGTGGCAATACAAAACATAGAATATTGTAGCTGGGATTGCCTGAAAATATCCTTGCGTTCTACGAATTATTCAAACCATGTCTTTGAATAGAATATGAACATAAAGCATCACCTAGAGCAAAGAGCATGCTGAGTAGATCCGAAGGAGTTGATTCAAACTTCAATAAGCGAATAAACAACTGAACAAGGGGGGCACTCGCTAAAGCGTCCCCAGTTTTAAGGGACCAATTTCCTCAGCACTTCCAACCTCGATTCCAACGACTAAGAGGCCCCACGATCAGGAACACAACGCGAACTCGAAGCTGCTTAGAATTCAATCATGGACTACGAGGCTCAAAATCGCCCCCGAGGCCCACCTACGGGTCTCGCGTCTGTGACAAATTCCGCCGGCCCGTATCGGCACCCATTTGGCAAGCACAAAGGCAAGACCCTGTACGAAATACAAGAAAGCGACCCCCAATACCTAACATGGCTACGGGCCAGTTACATGGCACAGACCTCGGAGGAGTTACAAAGCGCCCTCGCCCAACATGACACTTCGACGCCCTCATCCCTCCATGATGAAGCACCTAAAATCACCAGACCACGTGACACAACAACCAACCACCCCCCGAATACCGCGCAGAACTCTTCTCCTCGAAGGGACAGTAAAGCTGTTAAGGGAGAGTATATCTTTTCTTTCGGAGTTTACTGCGGCAAGAAGCTCTCCGAAGTCCCCAAAATATACATCTCAAACCTCCGCACTCGCATCGCCTCCGGCACATTCACACCCAAGCCCGACCTCCTCGTCGCCCTGCGAAGCCACAAACCTACTCAATCCCCAATAAACACCAAACCCACCAGATGGATACCACCAGACTATGAAGCCCCAGATTCCTTCCAGGTCTTATGCCGCTTCGAAGAACTCTGGATTGCGCACTGGGACGCCAAGAAATATTTCGGGCTGACCAATGAGCACGTTGCTATGCTGCCGCTGGCTGATGGGAGGACGAGGATGAAACCGAGATATTGGCTGTATCATGTTTGGGATCTGTTCAAGTGGCTTACGAGCAGGGAGAAGGCTGATGCGGCTGTGAGGGCGTTTGTGGAGAGGTATCAGGAGAGGGTTGAAGATGTTTGGGCGAGTATGGGGCTTGGTGGGTGTTGTGGTGAGGATCCGAATATGTGATTTGGGTTTCGTGATTTGGAGATTCACGCTTCTGGTCTTTGGTCTGAGATTGGTGTTGTGTGTGGAAAGAATGTCACATTGTTTGTCGAATGTAGTCTGGGACAAAGGAGTGATTGTTTGGTGACTGGGTCTTTGTCAATTCACGCTTATTCACATTCAGATACAAAGTCGCGATTCACGACCAGCACAAAGCCATTACTGAACGATATTTCTAGCACACAATCTACAAATAGAACAACAAACCCCCGCCCCAGCTCGTCGACATCACACGTCGACAACCCCTGACCGGAACCTAAATCAAGACTCCAGACCGATCAAAGTCGCACCAAGAAACCCAAAATGGACAGCAAACAATCACAAGCTTCGAACAAAGAGGCAGTCGCTAAGGCCGAAGCAGAGAAGAAAGCTGCTGAGAAGGCCGCGCAAGATGCTCGCATCAAGAAGCGAGAAGAGGACTTTTTGAGACTGAGTGGTGAAGTGGAGATCCTCAATAAGGGACGAGATTTCGTTGGAAAGCGCAGAATTTGATGGACTCGGAAGGTGTTGGGGCATGCGGGCCTGGTCCTGAAATCGTTGTTCGACTTCTTAAAAGTACGCGACCAATTCGGCTTGGCGAGGAGAGAGAATGATGAATGAATTTCCGTTCAAGAACAGATAACTTCTTGATAATCAGCCAGCCCTTGCGTTTATAGATATAGTGATCTGGTTTGATACATGAGTAGGTATTTTTTTGTGATTTTTGGCATCTCTGGACAGCAAGGCTGCAGGTGACCGAGGACGTAGATAGAGTAGCGGCGTGAGGATTGAGGCCGAGGATCCAAGTGATTTATCTTCTGGCTGTCTACTTGACTTCAAATATCTCGCTTATGACTCAGATACATCGGTGAGTGACTATTCTAGTATATCAGTGAACGGCATCGAAGCAAGCGCCTCCATCTTCCAATGTCAGTCCTCCAAAAGACATTTTCCCCATCTCGAATCTTGAGAAAACTTTAGACTCAGCGACCGCAAAATCAAAAGACTCTTAAAACAAGCTCAATTCAACCACTGAGCCTTGCAAAGAACAGAATCAACAAAACACTTCTCAACACTATCCTCAGCGCTCACACGCCCACCATACAAAATGACCGCCCGCCAAGTCTGGCCCACAAAGCCAACTCGAATAACCATCCTCACAGAATTCGAGCAAATCCAGAATTTCGAATGCAGGGATACTAAAGAGCAGAAGAAGATGGTCTTGGAGAAGGCGTGTCCTGACATTATGTTGAAGAAGCGGGGCGTACCGGGAGCTTTATCTGTAGTTGAGCAGGTGCAGTGGTTGGAGAGAGGAGTGTGGAAGGGAAAAATGGAATAGGAGGAAGGCTAAGGGGTATGGGGTCATGAAGTGACTTTGGAAGGTTTGGTTGGATGTGTAAGCATTTTTAGTCCGGGGCAATGAGTCTATAGGAATAGAGCACGATTTGACAGGGGAAAGGCAGGTCAGTTCGTCTTCGTGGCTTGCGAATTGTGAATTTTTCATTTTGACGATCAAATTTCTTCGAAGTCTGATCTCAAAGTCGTACATTCATTCATTCGTCCCTCATAGCCACATCCAACTTTGTGAGCAAACTTTTCATAGTCTTCTAGTATACGTAGCGGAAATTCAAGTTCTCCTTATCCGTCAAGTCATCAAAGGCATGCGCCAACCCCGCATCAGGAACGACTCCCGTCCCAGCAGCCAAGAACTCAGCTTGCACGCGATCCTTCTTCATGTTCTCATGTCTTAGGTACCAGCGTAGGAAGATGAGTACGATGACGAGAAGGACGTAGCAACCCATGTGTGTGGCGAATGCGATGAGGTAGCGGGGTGAGTCCCAGGAGAGGAAGACTTGTGGGCCTGTTGTGGTCGTTAGTTTGCTGTACATGGAAGCAGAAGACCATGTAGATGGATGTAGAAGAAATTATAGATAATTTGGGTTACGTACCAATGGCATTTCCTGAGGCCCAGCAGATGAAATTCATGGCTACGACCACGGACTTCTTCGTTTGACCCGCCACATTTCGGGTGATGAGTGTCATGGACAGAGACTGCGCCGCCCAGAAACTGAGGACAATGTAGTAGGAGAGTAGAAGTCCGACTTGGGTTGCCTTGTTGTGGTTCTTGACGGTCATGAGGACAATGGTGCCGACGAATGATCTAAGAAGTAAGTGAAAGGTGCGAGATTTTGTTAAAAGGGTAAACTTACGGAATGACATAAACACCCATGACGAGAACATTCTGCTTGAATCTGTTGACAAGCCACATACTGCTCATGAGAACAATGATGATATAAACACCAAGAACCATAGCGAGTAACTGGGTCTGCAGGACAGTGAACTTGAATCCAGTGATGATGATATTGGCAAATGCTCCGAGACCACTTGTCGGAAGCGTGGTGCAAATAGCGATCAGGCAATAACAGTACATCTGAGGATCCTTAAAAGCCTCAAACACATGTTCCAATCTGAACTGGCGATTCTGCACACCCGTCTGATTGCTTCTGACGCGCTCAACCATCAATTTCTTGTCGGCTTCGCTGTAGCACTTAGCGCGCATAGGGCTGTCAGGCATCATAACCAGAACGACAGCACCCCAGAGTACCGAGAATGATCCGTAGCTGATGAAGATGGCTTGCCAGTTCTTGATTGGCGACGGAGGGCTTTTGATGAGTGTGAAGCAATAGGCGAGAAGGCCGCCGACGATTTGCTGGGCACCGTTCATCATGTACCAGTAGGAGACTGTGGCGGCTTGTTCTTCTCGCTTGTACCACATGGAGCTGAGGTATACGAAAGCGGGTTGGCAGACGGCTTCGAAGATTCCGAGGAGTGTTCGGAGGACGACTAGGTGGGTGAAACTCGTGGCGACGGAGTGCAGGGCGAGCACGGTACCCCACTGCAATTCAGACAATTAGCATACTGTTCTGCAGAGACGAGGAGAACAAGTAAGGGGGATTTGCACATACAACAATGATTGAGATTCCCAAATACTTTCCGATAGGCAGTCTCTGGATGAGCCAATTGGTCGGGTACTCAACAATCAAGATGGCGATATAAATACAAGTCGTAAGCCACGAGAACTGCTGTCCAACCAGATGCGTATCGTCTCGAATGCCCATAATACTTGCAAACGAGAGTGTGCCCTTGTCGAGCGCCTGGAGAAAGTACGTAAAAATCATGATTGGGAGAACTCGTCTGTCGATGAGTTTCTTGAGTCTGGAATTCTCCTCGGGCGAGATCTCAATCGCGACATCGCTGACATATTTCGCGACTTCCTTGTCGACACGATTGTAGTCCATGTGATCGCCTTTCACGTCCTCCATCTCTACTGCAGAGAGGATTTTCTCAGGGTCGGATCCGATCTTGTCGTTGCGGCCTTGTCCATGGTGGATTTCTGGGCTGGCTGAGATCTTGTTGTCTGCCATCTTGTCAAGAGTAGCAGATCAATTCGAATTGAAAGATGGAAAGGTTGGAGAAACAACGGTCGAGGGATGCTTGAAAACTATATAGAAAATTTATTGAGATTGGGCCCCAGATGCAGAGTCCAGGATCTGGGGAGCGGGGATATGCTTCGCTCCGCAATTGTCCCAACCATCTCGACTTTTCGGGGTAGAGTTGTTGCCAACCGTCAATCTTATCTGTTCACGAACTGCAGATGTGGAGCCAAGCATTCTGGACGATGAGCCGCGAGATAAGGTTCGATGCCATGCTTCTTGGATTTGCTTGTCCTGAATGCCATGGAACGCCACTTTTTTGTGAAGCACTTGACAGGTGCGCTTGCAAAATCTGCAGGGTATTTGAGAATGAGGCTGCTCGGGAGGGCATCTCAAGCTTTGCCGAGATAAGTGGGCTGGTGAAACTCAATGTTTGGGTGTGGCGCGTCGGACCCGAGCTCGTGCCGTCGTGTTGACTTGGGCATCCCCGCTTCAATGGAGAGAATTAGACGAAGGTGGAGAGGAGATTCATCCCCGGAAAGGGGGATGTGGGGATGAACTAAGGCACTTCGGCGCAATGGAGGCCGTGAATCTTTCCACGAATCCAGAAGCAGTTTGTAATGTGACGCGTGATTTCGAACCACTGACGGGATGAAGTTCTGAATTGTGATAATATGCAAACGGACAAGAAAGGGGTGGCTATATTTGCCATGCAATTAGGCGAGCACTTGTATGTTAGAAATTTCCTTCCGAGATCAACTCTCCATTGAGAATCATTCCCATATGCGACATTGCGAAACTGTGGCCCCTCCTCCTCATTTCCAGAATCCTTCGCAGAAACTCCACTGGACTCTTCATGAACGGGCTGTCTCTCAGCATCACAGCACTGGAAAGAGCTCTACTCGATGGACTCACAAAACCATCAGCCGCAATATTCATTTGTCCCTCCGGAGCTTTAGCCGAAAGGCCCAGGAAACAGCACAGCGTGATGTACTCATCGAAGTCCTTGATGTAGAGCTGCCCAGAAAAGATATTGAGCTGTTGTACAATAGGAGGAGCTCGCCAAGAAGTAGGCATGCAAGGAATCGCGCAGAATGACAGATCATCGAGGTTGCGTGTTGACATGTTCAAGCGCGGTGCATATACATGCAAAGTGACACGTTTATGCTTTCTTATGAGAAAGATAAGTTCCTGCGCCTCAGAAGGACTCACGACCACCAGCCTGATATCGTTCCCCTCCTTGCAGCTGATGATCCAGTTGACGGGCCGCAAGTATGCGTCAAGGAATTGTTTCGAGTCGCCATGTACCGTTTGCGCAAAGTCAGCTGTGACGAGTAGATCTTTTGGCCATGAAGTTTCATAATACATTGCTGCAGTGGTGTCTCGCCAGGTATCGAAAGCTGGGCGAAAAGCACTCGACGACCTTTTCAACACTCCGTGGGTAACCAAATACTGCACGTCTGGATGGATCACATGTTTGAATGGTATAGCTGCTAAAGGGCGTCGAACTTGTTTCTCGCGCTCGTTTTCAGGGGATAATTCTCTTTCCTGCTCCTCATATAGATTTGCCATGCCGAAGGCGGAAAGTTCTAGTTCTTCGCATTTTGCTCTGATTTGTGCGACTTGCTGTTCACGTCCTCGTAGCGAGTCGTCTCTTGTACTACTTGAAGAGAATTGCTCTTCCAATTCGGACAGGTCATTTCCGTATCTTTCTTGGAGACTTTGTGCTTCTTTCTCAGGGAGTTGCTTGACTAGATGATCAACTACCAAGCCGCTTGGGTCAAACAAGGACTGTGAGCAAATGACGTAGCGGCGTTGATATCGAAGACCTTGTGTAGCCCATAGAGGTATGCTCTTGCGATAGTCGTAGCAGGTATTAGACATGCACCATTCCAGCACTTCGGAGACCTCAATCTGGTGGCCACAGAACTTTCCGAGATAAGTGAGAATTTTGCTTTGAACCTCAGACGAGCAGCACAGTGCCACGGACTGTCCTTGTCCAAGTTTTCTCATCCTCATGCAAGCTGTGATTATAGTCAGCATCCTGTTACCTTTGGTAATCCAATAACTTACCCTGCATAAGCCTATCCTTTGAGAGGTTAGGCCCTAATGTCACTAGCGCTCGATAGTTGGCGGGCATCTTGAGATCAACACCAATCGTATGAGCTTGGTCCAGATAGACCAAACAAGAATCCATCTGCTTTGAATACACAGAAACTTCCAAGGGCTCTACCGATTGATCTCTGCTCAAAACGCAGATCTCATTCTGCGCGTCAAAGAAAATAACTGCTTGCGCCTCAGACTCCGGGACACTTGAGAGCCACTTCGATGCCATCTCCTGATTTTGCAGATCCAGAACCTGAGCTCCAACATCCAAGATGACTCGAGCGGGAGGTTTCAGTAATGAGGTCATCTTGATTAATGCAGATGCATCCATTGTCCCGGCAGTGGCAGCCTGTGACATGTCTGCGACGATATTTTCGGGTCGAAGAAGGCGACTCAGGACCTCAGCATTTGTCGATAGCTGTTGCGGGAGGTCGCATTGCCTGATGGATAACGGCAGATGATATCTACTGTCATTGGTACCGCTGAAGCCAGTCGTGGGATAATGCTTCTCTCGTGCAATATCCCAACCAGAAGATGAGAGTTTTTCCGGAAATTCCTTCATCTCAGCAGGGAAAACGATATTCGACAGATAGAAGTTGATGATCCTCTTCGCGAAACGCAGGGAAGGATAGATATCATGTTTGAACTGTTGGAAATGGCCCAGATTGACGCCTGTCAACTGTCTGAAGGCCGGAGGAAGCTGCGGGGCGTCGTGTACCCAGTGTGCATACTCTTCGGATGCGTGGTCAGATTGCAGAAGTGCTTCGAAGCTTGCAAGCATCTGCTCGATTGAGAGGCCGCCATAATAGTATGAAAGATAGGTCAGCACAATCGTCGCATCAGGATGAGAGTACTCAGTTCGTGGTGATGGTGTGTCCTTGGCATAATATGGAACTGCAAGCTTTGTCCTCGAAAGATCAAGACCATAATGGACACGCCATCGTTTTCGCGCCAAGCAAAACTGGAGCACACCCCGGCCAAACAAGCCTTTCAAAAGTAAAAGAGCCTTTTCGACAGATTGAGCTCCAGAAGCAAAGTCGTGCGACGATTCCGTGGTACTCGGTGTCCAGCTCGTGTTTACCAGGAACTTGAACAGGGCTTTTCGAGTACTTCGAGGCAGTCTCCACACAGGCACGCCAGGTATGCCGGTCTCGCATACCTGCTGAGCAACTGCCAGTAACAACGCATTTCCAGCATCTTTATGGATAATCCGAATCTTGGGAAACACTCCAGGCTGTGACGCGAAAAGCTCCAAGCCATCTGGAAACGAATCCGCAATTTGATGTGCACACTTCCCTAGTACTTCTAAGACACCTTGGATAATGGTCCATCGATCAGGACTGAATTCGGTTGCTTGCTGCGTTCCCAAGGTGTAAATAAGTTCGTACTTGACGCTCAAGATCTCATCGCTCTCGTCGATGATATCGCGTGAATGATTCTCGAGCCACTTCTGTGTTCCCATCAGTCCTCTGCCAATTTCGACGTCATCCGAAAGGAGCTTCTCAAATCCCATGAGCTCAAATGACAGAATGTGCTCGGGTTGCATGACGATGATTGCGCCACTTTGCATCGCGTCTTCTAGTAATCTCTGAATCTGGAGGACTCGGGGTGCATCCAGTTTCAGAGACCTAGTGATTGGCATGTAGATTACACGCCGATTGAGCAATCCGCCTAGCTTCTGTCTCAAAAGACTGAACATCTGCATCGCCAGTGGCTTGAGGACAATCACTCTGACGAGTGTGGTTCGATCTGCAAGTGTTGCTGCTGAGACTGGGACGATCACAGAGGACTTCCCCAGCCCCATGCTAAGTTGCATCACGGAGTTCGAGCCGGATGATGGAGTGATCATCTCTCGTGCAATCCGAGACTGTTCCTGGCGAAGGAGTATATTGTTCTCGATTTCCACGAGCAGCCATTCGGGATGGTCCATCGGATTCCAGTTCTGGTGGCCAGTATTTTCCAGCTCCCCAAGCAAGTCAGCGGTGTTGCCTGGGTCATTCGCAGCTGTAAGAAGACGTCCCGCCCGCTGAAGGATAGTGATCGATATTCCGTACTGTACGATCACTTTCCGCCACTTCACTGGAAGATTCTTGAATCTATTACTGGCAAGATGGGAGAGAATCATAAGTCTTGATGTGCGTGGCAGCATATTCGATCGTCGTGAAGCATGCCAAGGACCCATTTCCAGATGGATACAAATATCCGTGTACAAGTCTCGCTCATTGCGTCGGGCTTGCTCAAGGTGCTTCTCTAGAAGCGAAATAAAATGATCCGGGACCGCCAGTTGAGACGAAACATCTCCACCTAGTGCTTCGTAGCTCCTGAGTAAATCAGCAGCGTATTGTTGGTCGTGCTTGGAAGAGCTCCGAGAAGCAACGCGATCCAGCAGATCCTTGAGTGTCTTTCGATGTACAAAATTGCTATTTCGATGGATAATCCAAGAATTGAAGTCATCCTCTTCTCGAAGAATAAGATCTGGAGCAGGATTGTCCAACATATCGAGAAAGCGAATATGCGTTCGTGTCGGGACATAATTGCTGGGAGATGGTGAGATGACAAACAGCTCGGGAGCATGCTGTGGAGGTAGGAGACGATTCAAGATGACTTGAGTTTTCTCGATCTGTTGCTGGAATCGAGCGTTCCGCTCCCAGCTCTCAACCCATGGCTGAAGGGCCTTCAATGCCTCATCCACCTTGATATGACTGCTCTGACTAGAAATCAGATCGTCTGAACAGTCTAGTGAAGAAGACCTCGACATGAATTTCTCCACGAATTCTTGTACATGTTGCGCTTTTGCAAGGTGATATTCGTCTTCTCGGCGTCGCTCCACCATCCTCCTGGTCTCCCCTGGCATTTTGACCAGTTTCGACTCAGGGCAGTCGTCAAATGGTCGGACGAATGATTCTACTACCGCCGCAAGCTTCTTTTTCTGTGGCAGATATCCATCCGAAAGCTTGAAATTTGAATCCTCTGGTATTTGGATCTTGCGAAGTTCAGGCACAGTCGCGAAAGCCAACAGCGTCTGTACGAGCTCTTGCTTCGCATGCTCCGAGGATGATAGAGTAGACAGCAACATCATGACTTTGTACTTATCCTGCTTCCTCGAAGTTTGGGAAAGTTGGCGTTGCAGAGTAAGCCAATTTGTCGGAAGGGATTTATTTGGTGCATCGAGCCATCGAATGTCGAAGCCAAAGGTGTACTGCTCAGAACACGCTGAAGCTCGCATGGCCTCTCCCCAGGATTCGATTTCCAGAAGCAACTGGGGATGTACCTCCAGATTCTGGGACCAATGATCAACCAGTCGAGCAGTGTTGCAAGTATGGAGCTCTCGATAGCTTCCAGTAGCTTGATCCCGGGAGACATAAACAACATCATGTTCGGTAGTGTGGGACTCTGCGCCAAAGCCATGTACTTGAAACGACGAGTCTCGAATAGCGGCACGATCGAGTAAATATTGCGTACCGCGCGATGCCAGGTCGGGTATCTGTACATTCGTCTCTTCGAAGATCTGATACAGCCTAGCTTGATCGAAAATCGATCGCACTAGGTCCCGAAACCTTCCATGCTGGGAGGAGGAATGAAGCTCTAACCAGTCAATCTGTTGGCTTTCCCGTGAGTCTTCCGGATAGAATTGGCGGCGAGGAGTGAGTTCCGCAATCAGCTCGAGAAGTTTCAATGCGGCAGGTTCGAGTTGGACGAATGATCTGGTGGCGGCGGAAGCGAGACAGTCAAGTGCGTCTTCCGTGCCTGTCCGCCCTGTCAAGCAGTCTATAAGACAATGTGATGTGGTTGCACTGTACTGATGTCAGTCTCGGTCAATCATCTTTTGGGCGAACGATACGGCTGATTGGAGTGAGAGCACCCCAAGACATCCAGAACATATCATTCCTGCAGTTGGAGACAGATGAGAAGAGACGCACTGCAGATAAATTCGAAACAGCCTACTCTGAAGACTCCCATTATCGACGAGTCTTCCAAGCTGATTGTCCACAGTATATGAATGATAATGGACGTGAGGCGCGTCACCAGTGTTTATCGCAACTCGTACATGGTGACCATCCAGCTCAAAAAATACCTCGCCTTCTGGCACAAGGATGATCCGGGACTCGCGGCTCGTGCCGCGCAAAACAAGCTTACTAGCCAGTCCAGAAAATGTCCCGATGCTTTGTACTTTGTCCACAATCATTCCTCGGTATTGTACTGACTCAAGTACTTGCCCATCTTGCCTCAAAAGGAAATCAAGCTTGAATCTCGGTAAATGGATGTTGATACCACTGGTTGATTCGTCGTACATCACATAAATGCGCGTTGGAGTTTCCAAGGGGCTGAGAATACATGATATCTCTTGAAATGTTCGACTGCGAATATCGACCAGAAGCTTGCCGTTAGATAACAGCCTATAATCCTTGTTGGACCTGGCTTGCATCAGCAAGTCACATTGAGCAGGCTCCAACATATGAATCAATGGGCGCCATTCGACTGATCCCGTGGGTAGATGCAGCCAGTGTGCATAGTCTTGAACAAGTGTCTTCGGGAAATCACTCTCTAAAAACTGCAAGGGTAATAGTTCATGAACGTCATCTTCATTTCGAGTTCGAATGATAAGCTCCGAGTCGATCATCGCGAAGTGTACCTATGCGGGCTCGGTAAGCGCTTTCCGATAATGGGTTGGTGCAAGCTGCAACTTTACCTGCTGTCCAAAAACTTGACCACGAGTTTCGAATTCCATCCCATTCATTGACGAAGGGACGACGGTCAGCAGTTTCTACAAAACAAATATCAGACATGATCTCACACGGGACTAGGATTTCATACTTCTCCAAACAGCCGTCGATAGGTCGCATGTAGTTGAAAGCGTCGCGGAAGCCTGCTGAGCGATAGCCCATTCACTAGAAGACTACCGTCAAGCACATTGTAATGAACCTTCATCGGAGAATAACTCTCCTCGCTCTGCGTGATGGTCACCAGCCACCTTTCGTTCGGGGCCGGCAGGGCACTCCAGACACCGTTCGGACGATAGCCTGACCATATTCGATGGACAGCATCGTTCAAACCTTTCTGATCCATTAGACAGGAATGGCGGACAAATTGCTCTAGAACGTGAGCTCGTTTGGCGAAGTCTTGCAGTAGAGCCTTGATAGGCTCAGGCAATTCGTCCTCGACTGTAGGCGAATGGTCGTGGATCGTTATAGAGCATTCTATATATACCGCAAGATTCTCGCAGGAGCTGAAGACCTCTGGAGCGTCACATCGTTCAACTTCAAAAGTGCCGTGGCATGTCAATGCAATTTCGAGAAGTCGGACGTTCATGTCCGAAACATCGTCGAGATTTCGACTCTGGTCAAGAAGCTGCGCGACTTCCCTCATCCACTTCATTAGTACTGCCCTTGCTCGTTCAAGGAAGTAAAAGCATCGTGATTTGACTGTCATGTGCGGGCTTAGAGAGAGCAGTCTTAGTGCCAGCGCGACGAAGATACGAGTGGCTATCACGCCTTTCCAACTACCCTCGACAGCTGCAAGGGCTTCAAGTAGCACTTCAAGAAGAGATAGGCCAAAATCTTGCTCTTTGAGATCTTGATGAGAAGCGCGGTATAAATCTACCTTTGTAGACTTTCCGACCTCCCAAATTGCTTGGACTATCAGTAGGTAGGTCTCCTGTCGGCTGAAGTCGAGAACACGCGAGACCAGCTCACGGGCGATGTTTCGCCATTGAAGTTTGTTCCCACATCGCAAAGATGTGAATGCATATAACTCATGCAAGTTGATCGATTCAGGACACCTGGATTGCATCGCGAGAACTTCATTCGGCGAGAGTGTCGTTACTGCGATAGTGGGTTGAAGTTGTAGATATGGACCAGCCGGGAGCTGGAAAGTGCACAGCTTTTGAATGCTGTAGTTCCCCAAGAGGTCTCTTGTCCACTGCCCTGAGTTCGAATCATACAGTGAGTAGGTTAAGCCATTGCTGACGCAGACATTCTGTTCTGTTGCCTCATAGATGGGAACTTTAGCATAGCGTTTCACGAGAAACGACTTAGAGGCAGATGCCAGCTGGAGTCTTGATGACTTGGCCTGGGCATGGCTACTGAGACCACTGTAGTCTCTCATGTAGTATACCTTCTCACTGTCCGCTACGTGTGATTGCAGGTGGCTTGGTGAAAGAAGATCAACAAGAATGAGAAAAGTAGCATGTCGCCAGTCGGCAAGAGGTGTTGGAACAGCCAACTCGAAGACCGCCGCCTTTGTTGCGTATTCGCCATGTGGTAAAGGCCACTCGTGTACTCCAATATCAATCCGATTGGCCTCCCATTTGATCTGACACCTTCGGCAATTCGGACTATGGTGAGTTTGGAGTTGACCTCGGTCTAAGTGTGTTCCGTATTCGCAAGTCCGTGCATCTGAGTCGCGCATGATATCTCGGTACTTCTGTTGCTTCTCCTTGAGCTCATGCAGCTTGCGGCTCCGTTCGATTTGGGCATCGGCCTCGATCTTCCGGCGAAGTTGTTGATGCCGAGGGGATTGTTCGTAGTACTGAGCAGCGAAGGATACGCTGTGAAAGACAGACATCGTGATCAAATATCGCCGCTGCCGTAAATAGTTCTCTATTGCAGTAAGACGCTCCATTTGAGATCGAGTTGGTAGCACAAGGTTATCGAAAACTGATTCCGGAAATTCCGGGCTGTATTGGCTAAGGATGGAGCACCGATGAATCGTGCACTTGTCGAGTGCGACCCACAAGTCCATCACGTTGAGTAGTAGCACTGACATGGCCGCTGGACTGTCAGCATACTTCAGCTTCGCATGTGTCGTATACTCCGAGATGAGCTCAGAAAGTAGCGTGGTAGCGTCAGGTAAATTTGGACTTAACTCCAGCCATTCACTAAGGTTATCTTCAATCCATAGCTCGACATCTGTAAGCCACAGCCTAACGTCAAGATCTGATTGAGACGTATTGAGGGAGGGAAAATGTGTGCTGGACTGCTTAATCCGTTGATGACACCGTGGATTGAACTCGAGTTTGTCGCTCTCCGCCGCCTGCCGAAATGGAATCGCTCTGAGATATGGGCCCAGAACTTTGAGACTCAATTGCGTGTCGTTCTCGAAGGTAAGACTGGTTGGGTTCCAATTTACCTGTGTCCGGAATGGGTCTGGGTTCTGTTCAACGGCGCTCCACCTCGCGGACAACTCTTGCTGGACAGCGTCAACAACTGCCTGAATCGATTTGATCCATGGGGGCTCATGCCTAAGTCCCATCTTCAACAGACGCCGGTTTATTTTGGCACTCATACCAAATAACAATTCGCTGGAAAGGGTGGCATCCAGAGCGCGCTTTAAGATCTGAGACATGAAGAAAACCATAAAGGACTTGTAGAGAGTATTGCCCGAACCATCAGCCGTTGCGAGACTGGTCTGGAGAACAACCCGGAGAAACAGCCAGAATGGTGACCGGCGCCATGGTTTGGATGTCCCATCAAATAGGACATCGTCCCGAGTCTGCTTTTCAATCCTATCGACATCAAGTGGGTGACCAATACCGCGAAGTATGCCAAAGATCATTTCAGTAACAAACTTCGGGTGTATCGTATCCTGTACGTCAATGTCATCTGGCTGGTTCTTTGAAGATGCTGAGCACGCTTCTGGTGGTGTCTGAACATCCAGAGTACTGATTATTTGTACGAGAGCCACAGTAAATGAGGGGTCTTCCATTCTGTCTTGGCTTACTGCCATTACTGGTCCCGGGAAGAAACGACGCAGTCGGCCTTTCGCTAACATGACTGCCTTGTTGGTGGGGGAGAGCTCAAAAGCCTCAAATGAAAACTGTTTCTCTCGTCTTCTAATGATGAGACCTGTATTTTGAGCTCGAATATGAATAGCGAGAACATCTAAACGAGTCTTCAGTTCCAAAGATGGATGTCTCAGTTTTGCTCGAGGGTACGTACCATTGCGAGACATTGATTGGAGCATTTCTTCAAGCTTATATGGAATCATCGTTCCTGACATGTCTCTCATCTCTCTCATCTTTCGCAGCATCCCGCTACATGATGCCCAGTTCGACATTCCCTCCGATAGAAGGTGAGGCTGGAACATTTCCCAGGCCTGCTCGCACTCCAGCAATAACGCCTCATTCTCTCCGCCTTCATCGTCATCTTTCTGAGGTAGTTTTGAGGGGAGAAAAACGTGATTGATGATGTACAGCAAGTCCCTGGATCGAAGCATCTTCCAAGTCGATTGTCTATCGGTCGTAATGATGTAGTCGACAACCTCTCCTTGTCAAATACTCTCCAAATCGATGAAAGAACGCGACTGAAAGCTTTACTCGCCATGTTTGAGATTTTGTGCTCGTCGATGAGACAGCAACTGAGCCTCTATCGATTAGGTAAGTGTAGTGAGCGCTGGACAAAATAGGAAATAGTTGAGATAAGGTTTTAGACTTTCTTGGTGTTGTGGATAGAAAGGGGGAGGCCCGGCCAGGGGCTTCAAACCTCGGAACAAAGAAACGAGCCGTGCCGAGCTGGGGTGCAAAGGTCGCGCTCATCGCGTCTTTGAGTGCTGACTAAGCACGCGACAACAAACTCCTCACTGAAGTTCGCGAGCTTTCACGATCTCTGAAGAACCTCAAAATGAGGCTGATGACGACTATGTGAGTGAGCTTGGAATTTGATTTGCTTGATCATACATGCACGTGAATTGTAGTCTTGGCCGACACTTGGGCAACTTCCGCCAAGGGCATGCTCGGGGTAGTGATGCCCGTGATGATCATGCCATGACTAGAGACGTCACCTCTTTAAAAATTGCACATGACACTCAAATGCAAAAGGCTGTATTGCGTATCTGAGGAACTGAACGGGCAGAAGGCACTCATCTTCAAGAAACACACCAAACATGCCTCAAGTTGCCAATGGAATTGCAGCACAAGATGTGCATACCACCATCAAATTGTTGATCGAACAGCTGGTAAACATTCAGGATACGACCGGAGAATTTTTGTTGCGGCTAGATGATGGACGGGTAATCGATACGAAAGGCTGGAACGGTTGGGAATGGACTCATGGCATCGGTTTATATGGCCTCTGGAATTACCACACCGTGAGACGGCCCCCACTTTTGCTTCATCTCAATACCCCGCGATGCACAATACATGAGTTCGAATATTCTTACTGACTCGACATCTTAGTTGACTGGCTCTCCAGAAGCCCTCGCAATAATCGAAGCATGGTTCGCAAGTCGTTTTGCCGAAGGCGGCACGACCAAAAACATCAATACCATGGCATCGATGCTCACCCTCGCCTACTTGTACGAGAAGACAGGAAGTCAGCCATGTCTTCCCTGGCTTGAAAGCTGGGCAGATTGGGCCATGTACGAGCTTCCTAGGACAAAGTTCGGCGGGATGTCACATATGACTTATGACAATCTCAACGCTCAAGAATTGTGGGATGATACTCTCATGATGACTGTCCTTCCGCTTGCCAAGATCGGGAAACTCCTGAATAGACCTCACTACATCGAGGAGGCGAAGCGACAATTTCTTTTGCATATCAAGTACTTGTTTGATACGAAGACTGGGCTTTTCTACCATGGCTGGACATTCGATGGAAACCATAATTTCGCATCGGCTCTCTGGGCGCGGGGTAATTCCTGGTTGACCATCGTGATCCCCGAGATCCTCGAACTCCTCGATCTACCACCCAACGATGCGTTCCGAATCCATCTCATCAACACGCTGGAAGCTCAATGTCGCGCTCTGATCCAGTATCAAGAACCTGATGGTCTCTGGCGTACTCTGATCGATCAGCCTTTGAACGAGGGCTCGTACATCGAGAGCTCCGCAGCTGCTGGATTTGCGTTTGGGATGTTGAAGGCGTTGAGATTGAGGTATATTGCTGGCGACGAGTTTCGAGAGTCGGCGATGAGAGCTGTGAAGGCGGTCCTGGCAAAAGTAAGTGAGCAAGGCGAGTTGATGGATGTTAGTTTTGGGACGGCGATGGGTCATACTTTGCAGCATTACAAGGACATCGATCGGACTAGTATGCCTTACGGACAAGCGATGGCTATCATGGCACTTGGAGAGTTCTTGCGAGTGTTCATTTAGGCTTGGCCACGTGGGGGAAAACAATAGTACCGAAAATCCGGAACGGCTTCTAGCAGAACTGAATGTCAAACCTTCAAAGCCGACATTGCATTGGCTCAGACGGGTGAAGTGATTGCGCAGTGTTTATGTCACCTCAGTCCGAGACTCGTAGCAAATATTTATCAGGACCTTTCCAGGATCTCGCCTGGTCTTGTACGGTACCTACTCACTTGCCTCGTCGCATTCTCTCAGGTAAACATACTTTTGATTTACCAGTTCCCTCGGTAGATCCAACTTCTGTCCAGTGTACGAGAAATAGTGTTCGACTTCTGACAATCCCAAAATGGCAGTCTGGAGCACTTCTGGGAAAACCGGCCATATGACTTCAAGATTTGGCGCAAAGTGCAGATCGTGGTTGAAAACTTCAAAAGCTGCTTCGCATTGTTCCTTGTTGAGATAGCTTGTAGGGTCTTTCTTCGTGTGCTGGTTCCGCCGGCAGGTGCTGGTAAATGTCGCGTAAGCCTCTGTGCTAAGGCGCCGGCACGTTGTTGAATTTACTGCTTACCTTGAATGCTCAGCATCGCCAATGCAGGACCTCATACATGGACAATCACCAACCACCGACTCGAATAGAGGTGACTGCTCAATCCATTGTGTCTTCAAACTCCAGGGCCAGTAGGAATATTCTGCGCTCATGATCATATCGAAACAAACAAGCGAAGCTGCTGACCAGGATCCTAGGTTCGGTCCCGGACGAGGATGGGGAGAGCGGCCTTTCTCGAAGTCATTGAACAGGGAGAGTGTACGACCGATCATCTTGAACGCATTCATAACAAGGGTTCCCTTCCAAAATGCCTCAGACTTTTCGTGCGTGACTCGTTGCATATTATATACTGAACAGACTGGGCCAAATTTGGTGGTCATGCCAACCGCGAGAATCCATGCTCCTCGTCCAGCATAGGTGCTGTTGGGCATTGGAAAATCAAGCACCACGCCCCGGGTCGTCAAGAATGTAGTGCGATAATATGGCGGATAGCCTTCTACAATACGGTCGACTTCTTCCTTCGTTAGAGTGGTGCTGGTGGATGGCTCGGGCGAGGCCAAGTGCACAGTGGAAAGACCTCCGATGTTCCTGATGCTCAATTGTGTCACTATGTCGGATTTGTCGTCACAATCGTTACAAACTTTTGCCGTCAGCATCATGAGCGCCTTCCGAGCCTGGACATCTGTCTGAACATATCGTCCAGTAAAAAGCAGCCGATATGGCGTCATCGTGCGGAACTTGGTATCCATAGGATTTGCCTTCATCAAGTTCCAGGCCCGATTCAGCGATTCTCCGATGCTGGAGTCCAAGCACTTCATTTGATCATGGCCTTGTGTAGCTCTTCGGCCTACATGGTGGCAGTCGACATGACATTGATGTAGCAAACCTGCTGGCACGTCGTCCCATACCAATCGACGAGAGAACCCTAGGTCAGGATGCAGGAAACATACTAGACACTGGAAAGCTCGCTGCAACCATGTTTGAGTAGCAGGCAGAGTTGCAACGACCAGCGCAAGGAGAAGTGTGAGGAGCCCGACGACAACTTCTGCGACGGCCATGGGCATAAACTTCGAACGAATCTCTTAATGGAATAGACTTTGAAAAGCAGAAGTAGTGTGGTTCTGTTGACAGGCGATGGAAGGTAAGAATTGAGTGGAGACATGGAGATGTGGACGAGGAGAAAGCAATTCCCATAAGGCTGAGCTGAAATGCTATGGCTTCTATCTCAAGTCTTGTGGCGAGTTGGTGCCCGAGTGACGTCTACTCAGCCTCAAAATGTGCTGGCACGAATGCCCCCTTTCGTGCACTTTGTCAGATCACTCAGAAAATATTAACTAGAGGAACAGCTACCCATAAACACCATCGAACGAGAATGAGGATATTTGTGGTGGAATGTCGACCAAATCAGGCCTGGCTTGGGAAGCACAGTGCTGCCACGTGACCTCACACCAATTCCTACCCGAAGCTTGCTCAATTGCTCATGACAGTCGTAACCTTTCTTTCCCAAATTCATTGTTCCTATCCTGACGTGGACTGGACACCACAACGCCAATACGTACGATTTGACGCTGGGATAGCTTCATACTTAAGTTTTTGTACACGCCAGCCTTTGTCTGCCCCTTACTTTTTGGCGCTCGATGGCGGCGCGTCGCGTTGATGGCTCGACGCCTCAGCTGGCCCCTTATCGGGGCTATGGGCCGAAACACACCTATTGGGAATAGCTTCATGTTTTTCCATCACCCCGCATAGCCTATCCGGCCTTACTCAGCGACGCCATCACCAGATCACATCAAAGCGCCGTTGTTGACCCCTGACGGCCCGTCTTGTCCCAATTTCTTTACCCCTGGGCGCTACCGAATCCGGCATCGCTTGTGCCTCTTTTCAGCTTCCTTTTGGTAAGAATTGTTGGCAAACGGCACAACTTCAACCCTTACTTGTGGCTGAACCTCATGTTTGCAGGAATACACAAGAAACTCATTCCGGTTGAATGCAAGTTACGAGTCTGCTTTTTGTGCGCCACAGCACCATGAGGTGATATTCTGTCCGCCAGCGCGAATAGAACGTCGTTTTAGACTTCTGAAGCCACGAGACTGGTGGATTTCGAAGGTTTGATCGGAGGATCGATCCAAGGGGTCTAGGTTCAAGTGCTTAATTCTATCTACAAGGCCCTGGCATTGGCTGTTCAGCCCGCCACAATTCGGCCTTGTCTATTCCAATTTCATGATGTACCGCTAAGCCTTATTCTGCTATTGCTTCTTACTGTTCACGACTTGCCTTTTCTCGAGGGTCCTCCCACTTCGTACTTTCCCTCTCTTTTCTGATTCAGAGGCATGCCACGCTGATACACAAGCGGCTCCTTCACACTCGTTTTACAACAGTCTATCTTTAAATTTCATTCTCAATAATTTCTATTTCAAGATGAAGATCTATGTGTCTTTACTTCTGTGTTTTGGCCTAGTGGCGGAGGTTCTTGGCGCCCATGATGGGAAGTCCTTCTGGTTGGAGTGGATCACGAAGCGGGGTGTAGCTCCCTACAATCCTCAAGGCACCGCGTATCCAGTGTACAGAAATGTCAAGAGTTATGGCGCAAAAGGTATGGCTCATTATTTCTTCTATGTGAGCCAGCGCTGATAGTTGCCAGGTGATGGAATTACGGATGATACAGCTGCCATCAACGCAGCTATTGCTGCAGGAACTCGATGCAAACCCGGAGCACCAGGCGTTGGATGCCAGTCAAGTACCATCTCGCCCGCGACAGTCTATTTCCCTGCTGGAACATACTTGATTTCCGCACCAATTGTTCAATACTACATGACAAACCTGATTGGGAACCCCAACCCAGGACAGATGGCTGTCTTGAAAGCGACTGCTGGCTTCTCTGGAATCGCTCTCATTGACTCGAATCCTTACCTTTCGGCAGATCCCGCGTATGGTGCTACCAATGTTTTCTATAGACAAGTCCGAAACTTGGTCTTTGACACTACAAGTCAGCCTGCAGGAACTTTGGCTCGAGGTATTCATTGGCCGACTGCTCAGGCTACCAGCATTCAGAACTGTGTTTTCAAGATGAGCCAGGTCAGCGGTAACAAACATCAGGGAGTGTTCATTGAGAATGGTATGTTAGTTCTCCGTACATGATACGACTGAAATACTGACGAAGACTGCGAAGGATCCGGAGGCTTCTTGAATGATTTGATATTCTACGGAGGAGACCATGCGATGGATGTCGGATCTCAACAGTTCACGTCACGCAATTTGACTTTCTACAAGCGAGTCATCCCCACATTTCCAAACATATGTATCATCCTAACCGAATTGTAGTTCAGCCACAGCGATTTACCAAGTCTGGGACTGGAGTTGGACATACATGGGTCTTTCAATCAACAACTGCAAGGTTGGCATTGATATGTCCAATGGTGGATCCTCAGCACAACTTGTTGGCTCAGTTGTGGTGATCGACAGTACTTTCAGCAACACTCCAGTCGGAATCGCATCCGCACGAAGCAGCACATCTCAACCAAATTCCGGCGGCAGTCTTGCCCTCGAGAACGTCATTTTCACTAATGTTCCGGTTGCCGTTAAGGGCCCTACGTCTACCTCTCTTGCAGGTAGTACCGGAACCATCACAATCAGCACTGGCTGGGTTCAGGGGAATGTGTACAGTCCTACGGGACCAAATAAGGCGATGAGCCCCGTCTCTTCTTTCGTCCGCCCAGCGTCCATGCTCAAGGGAACAAGATACTACACCCGCTCCAAGCCTCAGTACGAGACAACTCTGTCAGCTGATTTTTACAGTATTCGTGCTGCCGGTGCGAAGGGAGATGGAGTCACTGATGACACCGCGGTCATCCAAAAGCTCATCAACTCGGCTACAGCTGCCGGAAAGATTGTCTACTTCGATTATGGTGTCTACAAGGTCACGAGCTCCATCACCATTCCTCCTGGAGCCAAGATTGTTGGAGAGAACTACCCCACTATTCTGGGGTCTGGCCCCTTCTTCTCCAACATCAACAGTCCGGCAATAGTCGTTCGAGTCGGTGCTGCTAGTGGGCAAACAGGCGTGGTCGAGTGGTCAGACATGATTGTTTCGACTCAAGGCAACGCAGCCGGCGCCGTGCTGATCCAATGGAACTTGGCTTCGCCAGCTGCCACGCCATCCGGCATGTGGGACGTTCATACTCGTATTGCCGGATTCAAGGGAAGTAACTTGCAGACTGCCGAATGCCCTACCAACGCTGCTCAACCAAACAACAAGTGCATTGCCGCTTGGCAGTCGATGATCATTGGTAATATCGCCAATGGTTTGTACATGGAGAACGTCTGGTTATGGACTGCCGATCACGATTTGGATGATGTCGCCAATAATAACACTCGCATCACTGCGTATGCTGGTCGTGGACTTGCGTGCGAGAGCACGGTCGGAAACATTTGGCTGTAGGTCGGAGCACCTTTCGATACGAGCCTCGCTAACAATACCGTAGGATCGGAACTGCCGTCGAACATCACGTTCTCTATCAATATCAATTCATGAACACAAAGAACATATTCATGGGTTTCATCCAGACAGAAACTCCATACTTCCAACCAAGTCCCAAAGCAACAGTACCATTCCCTGTCTGGTCAGCTCGACACGATCCAAACTTCTCCGTCTTCTGCGCCGGAAAGTCAGATAATTGTAACCTGGCGTGGGGATTGCGCGTCTTGAACTCGCAGAATATCCTTGTTTACGGCGCCGGTCTCTACTCTTTCTTCAACAACTACTCTTTGAGTGCGTACTTCCTGCCCCCCTCCTCTCCACTCCCCTACCACAAGCAGCCACTGTACTAATGAACACAATCAGCTTGCTCCGACCACACCGCGACAGTCTACAATGAGTACTGCCAAAATCAAATCTTTGGCATCGACCAGGGCGGCGGAACCGGCCAGACCTATACGGGCAGCACAGTCTTCGTATATGGTCTGAATACCGTGGGCGCTGTGTCCATGGTGGATCGCAATGGAGCGAGTGCGGCGGCTGAGAGGGCTAACACGGGTAACTTCGCGTCGTCGATCATTCGCTTTGTGACTAAGGTCCCGGGTACATAGAATATGATGGTAATGGATTTGGGATGCGGATGCGTCTCGCTTCTCCACATCCCAATCCCGCTTGGATATCAGGAACCAAATTCAAGAAGCCGAACACAAATCGTACATCACGTAATATTACGAAGCAACGGATCAGCTAGTATGCCCAACGGTAATCTTTGCAATGCCGTGTGTTGTGTCACGCTTGATGGTTTGATCTTAGCTAAGTTACCTAGTAGTAAACGTAGTGAATTGTGTATATCTACACACAGCCGAGATTCCGGGTCAGGACTACGTTACAGTGAGCATACGGGCTGCCGAATCTGGACTTTCTGGTATCGAATTCAGCAGTAGTGTCATTCCCAGATCTCAACTTACTGATCTGACTTCGTTCGTTTATCAGCGGCATTTCAATTCATTTACTAATCTCTGTATCCACCATTATCGAGCTTCCTAATGCATCAAGGCCCGTGTACAATACCCGATTACGGTGGTCAGTATGACGGAAGTCCGTCTGATCTGTGTACCGAGCCGTGCCTAGATCCTCTCAACTTCAACCGAGCTTCTCTGCATTCTTCTTCACTTCTCCATCGGTAGAATTATACATCTCCTCTCAGCCAATCCCAAATGTTCACCCGTATCACATCGGATTAGGACAAATCAGCATCTCTTACCCCAAAGATTGGCAAATCAACAAGCATTGCCACACAGGATAAGCCGAGTGCCAAGTACCGCCAAGTACGGCGTCCCTGCACGAACCCGCCTTAACTCTTATCTCCTTCCTTCTCCAGCTCTACCTCCCCTTCTCTGCCTCCAACATCCCCGACAGGTACCAAAATCTGCGCCATTTTCTCACCAACCTTCCAGCTTCTAGAAGGCGATGTTAAGGTGCCAAGGGAAGACGGCATGCTCGGACATCAGTCAAGATTAACCAAGCTCTCTTGTGGTGGTGATGGGAGGGGTCGTGGTCTTGGCTGTAGGGATGCTTGAGAGCAGCTTCTTCTTTGAGCTGTGGTGCGAGGATGGAAGAGTACCTGCATATGCGGGTTCGTCGTATTTTGCTGTTGCTGCCTTGTACAAACAGACGGAGGATGTACTTGCTTACCCGGGATGATCTGGAATTAAGCATGGCGGGGTTGTGAGACTTGATTGAGAACATGGATGATGTTGATCCCACTCTGGGCCGACAGGTAAGTATAAGTAGATGGTAAGCTGCTCAATGTGTTTGTTTCTCTTTCTCTTTCTCTTTTGGTACCAGGTCATTGATTCTCAAACCTGTCCCATCCCTTTGCCCTCCTTCCTCCTTCATAATACTCATCATGCGGTTCACTCAATCGATCGCCGCGGCTGTACTTGCCTTTGTGGCAGTCACCACAGCTGTGTCGGTTCCAACCACGGATGTGAAGAATGTTCGAGCAGCGAAGCCATTAGTTGAGTCTGTAAGTCTGCCATTCACGACCCGGAATGTCAAAATTGAGTCACAAAACTAATCAATTCCACAGAACAAGCTCCGCCGAGTAATGACCCGCTCAGCACTCCTCGCCAAAGCGAACAAACTTCAGGAGATCGCATACTCGTCACCAGGTCGCAACCGTCTCATCGGCACGGCAGGACACGAAGGCACCGTTGCATGGATCACCAGTATTCTAGACCAGTACCCTGACTACTATACCTATTATCTGCAACCTCTTGCGCTTTCTGTTGGCGCAGGAGCGAATCTGACGCTTGGTGGTGTCGTGGTTCCGGATACTTTTGCTGTGGATTTGGCCCCTTCGGGAACTGTTTCTGCGCCTGTGGTTTCAGTTGCTAATTTGGCTTGTGATCTGGTACTGTTGCATATACTCTTCAAATTTGATTGGAACTCATCTAATATTTATAGTCCGATTTCCCCGCCGACACTGCTGGAAAGATCGCCCTCGTTTTCCGTGGGAGCTGTCAATCCGGCATCAAAGCCCACAATGCTCTCCTCGCTGGAGCTATCGGTATGATCGTGTATAACAATGACGTCGGTACCCTTGAGGGCTACTCCCTTCAAATCCTTCCATCTGATGGAGGCCCATACGTGCCTACTGCCGGCATCACGCAAGATGCTGGTCTTGCTCTCATTGCACGCCTTGCTGCTGGTGAGGAAGTCGTTGCAGAGTTCACTACTGTAACCAACGATATTGTGACCAACAACATTATTGCGGAGACTATCGAGGGAGACCATGATAATGTTATTCACATCAGTGGTCATTCCGACTCCGTTGCAGCTGGTAAGCTTCTCCTCGCATGTCCAATTACGCAAAGCTCTTAGCTGACCCCCTCCCCAGGTCCAGGAATCAACGATAACGGAAGCGGCACCATCTCCATTCTTGAAGTCGCGATTCACCTCACAGACTTCAGCGTCAACAACGCTGTTCGCTTCTCCTGGTGGACAGCTGAGGAATCCGGTCTCCTTGGAGCAGCCTACTACGTCTCGCAATCCTCACAAGAGGAGCTCGACAAGATCAGGTTGATGCTTGACTTCGATATGATGGCTTCGCCCAACTATGCATTCCAAGTCTACGACGGCGACGGATCTGCATACGGCGAGTCTGGCCCCCCTGGTTCGGCCGAAGCAGAGTATGAGTTCGAGCGCTTCTTCGTTGAGGAGATGGGCGAGAACTTCACACAAATTGAGTTCGATGGAAGATCTGATTACGGACCATTCCTCGAGGCTGGTGTTGCAACAGGAGGTATCGCATGTGGTGCTGAGGGTGTCAAGACCGTCGAGGAACAGGCGATGTTTGGTGGTGTTGCTGGGGAATGGTATGATAAGAACTATCATCAGGTTGGGGATACAGTGAAGAACCTGAATATGGGTGCGTGGATCGTTATGACGAAGAGCATTGCGCATATGACTGCTACGTTTGCGCGGTCATTCGATCTGTTGCCGGCGAATACTGCGGCGAACAAGCAGAAGAGGATGGAGCATGCGAAGAGGATGAGTGCTAAGGCTGTGGGAAAGACTTGGGGCATTTAGACATCGCAATGGTTGACATGATATAATAATTGTAAAAGTGTTCAAGAATTTAATACGAAGCCATCTTGAAGACTTGTGATACAAATACACCTACCCCGCAAAGGTCACTTAAGCATCCTATTTTCCCACAACCACAAGTGAAACTGAATTTGCACCAACAACACCCTCTCAAGATATTTTCTCATCCTCAACAACTTTATATTATGTCCCATGTCTAGGAATCTCGTACAGTTCTCCGAAATCCCGATTGCTTAGCAGGTGACCCTTGTTCCGGACCCAAGAACTGCAATAAGCAGGCACAGCTCGTTCGTTCTGACGTCCGCAGTAGATGAGATTTTGAAGTGATGGTCCTCGGGAGACTCCATACACCTGTGTCCAACTCAGTGGTGGCCTATCCATTTTGCCAAACATGCTACAAGTTCTGATATGCATAGGAGATATATATCACTCAATTCAGGATAGATCGGAGAGATTAACCAATTATAAGTCAGTGTCCCAGTACCCTCAAATCTTCTGGCAAGTCCTTCAGCTATCGACGGCTCGGGTTTGAACAGCCATATCCTGACTGCTGTAAGCTAATCTTGGTACCGAGTGGCGGACTAGAGCCATTGCGGTGTGTCATTTTCTTTGATATTTGTGTTGAGGGATGGAACGTCTATCTAAGGAGGTGGATGCATGGTATCTGAAACCTGAGGTCAAGATGTGCTGGCGTGCTGAGACTTTGATGCGCTCAGCCTCGTGTTCACGGTTCATAGAATGCTGTTTGTAAGTTGTGGATTCTAAAGCTCGGTCCATCTCAATGTTGGGCGTGAAAGCAGGACTTGAATAGCTTGCTGGGTGAGAACCAGAGTTCCTGGAGAAGAGGCTCCTCTACTACCTACCTATTTAGGTAGGAGAGCAAAGAGCATGCTCTCATGTAGAGAGCCGTGGAGACTAGAGCTAACAATATACAGTAGGTTCCTGCTCCGTGGACCATTTGTGGGTTGTAAGAGCCACAGTAAGCCACTGAAGTACTCAGGGTGAAATTAGTGAGCTGTTGAGTATGAAGGTAGCCAGACCTCGATGTGACGATTATTCTAGTATGATATATCTGTAAGAACCAAGCTAAGAATCGGTATCTGCACCTTCGTCTGCGGATGTCTGATTGTATGAGCGTTTGTTTCTGTACTATTTTCGAGTGAATCACTCAAGACTCGCCTATTTGTTTACATGCTCAGAGGGTTCAAGCGACGCAGATTCCAACCTTAAGACGTATCGCCAAGCCCTAGCAAGCTAGAAGGTCAAGTCAATCATTATTTACCCTTTCGTCTAAAGAGCCAAATCATTTATTCCAGTCAAAGTCAGCTTCCCAGATTCTCCTCTTTCGCATACACAGCTGGTGAATTCCCGGTCCCTTTCGCTACCCCTCCATCTTATCGGCGATAAGCACCCGACGCCTTGGCGTCGTCGCCGCCTACAAATTTAGCGTCTAATCCACCAAACCTTGAGGCTCCAGCATCAGCCTTCCCTCTCGAACCTTCAACACCGCAACCCAAGACCAGAACACCAACGCACCTCCTCCCCGTCCTCACATATCAAACACACCACAAAGTTGAATACAGTCCACACATACTAGCAAGATGTTGATCAAGGTCCGCACGCTCACCGGCAAGGAGATCGAGCTTGATATCGAGCCTGATTACAAGGTATATTTACTCTGCCCTACTCAAACTCTAGGCCTAGAGGGTTGGGGAAGAAGCAGGGGGTGAGGTGAGGAGATGTTAGGAATATATGGCTGATAAAATGTTTGCGCGCAGGTATCGCAGATCAAGGAGAAGGTCGAGGAGAAAGAGGGTATCCCACCAGTTCAGCAACGTTTGATCTTTGGTGGAAAGCAGATGTATGTTTCTTCCTTGGCTATACCTATACCTATTCCTCTCTACCCGTCTATCCCTCGCGCCAGGTCGCAATAGCTTGTCTACCACTGCATCCCTCACGAACTTGCACTGTCCCTACCAGCGTCTTCATACCCCGCCACAGTCGACTGGAAAGCAAGGCATGGCGGGGAGGGGATCGCGGAATCTACAAGAAGGGCCAGTTTTATAAATTGAGTTGAGCTTATGCTAATGGGTGTTCGAATGCAGGGCGGACGAGAAGACAGCTACGGAATACGCGCTTGAGGGCGGTGCGACACTACATCTCGTGCTTGCGCTGCGTGGGGGCTTGTGCTTGTAGGGGGCTTCTTTCCACTCTCCCTACATCGAAACACGATCATATAAGCATACGAATTGTCCTTCTGGTGCTGATGCTGAGGATGGGTGGTGGATGGAATGTCATTTTGGTCCTGGACTGGGTAATATGTGGGGAATGGAGGAAGGCATGGTCCGAGGGAGATGATGATGGATGGATGTGCTTCGGTCTATATCGAATGCTGGTCCCTCAACATTGACGCATGGGAGAGATGATCGACGGGACATAAGGGTGTCGTTGCTCTGGCCACATCAACTCCTTACAGATACCTGAAGGCTATATTATGGGTTTTCGTAGCGGCATGGTATGGTGTGATGTGGCATGATGATAGATGACTCGATGATCAATGAAGAAAGCACTGCTGCATTTGTCCATATGTGATACTTTTGTGGCGAGCCAACTTTGCATGGATATGTGATCAAATACGAAGGGAAAACAAGGAAAGGCCAGGAAAGAGAAGCAGAGGTCCATGATTGCATTTCTCTAGCTATAGAAATGCCATGCTCGGCTAGAACTACGCCCTCTCCTCCACTGCCAAATAGCAAGATTTCCCAAATCCATTTCACCCAACGCCTTGCTGATATCGCCCAAATGCCGAACTCCATTCAAATGCTTCATGATAGACCAGTACTACATTCCTTCCGAGCAGCGTACACGCTTTACCCAACTCTCCGCTTCTTGGGTCCCCGATTGAAAATATCGACTTCTTTCCTCTTCGGTGGCATAGGTCTCTGCCCCATCCTCGGCGGCGTAGAACCCCTCATACGAGGTGGTGGCGGAGAGGAAGCCGGTCCAGGTCTAGGTTTAGAGACCATAGAACTGATGACATCTGATGGTCTGGACTTAGGCCGTGAGGATGGTGCTGGAGGAGATGAAGATTGTTGGTATGGTCGAGAGGCCGCTGGTCGGGACTGCGATTGTCGAGAAGACGCCGATGATGATATGGGTCTAGATTTAGGTTTTGGTGCTTCGTCAAATAGGTCGTCAACATCTTCATCGTTCTCAATGAAATCGTCCATGTCGTCGTCGGAAGAGCCGACATAAGTATGCTTTACATCGCCTGAAGCATCGCGTTTTGACCCAGCACTTCCGGCCATCGCTGCCTTGAGTCGCTTTTCCCTCTCCTCTAGTGATGGACCTGTGACCCCTCCGCTAAAGTTGCTCATAGCTTGAGTGCGGTTTTTCCTTGACAAGATCTTGATCGCCGGTTGAGCAGCTGTTTTGTACTCCTTCACCATTCCCTCGGGAGCCTTTCGAACCTGACCCAGAGCTCCAGACAGTCGATGCGTAGGTTTCGCCAACCTGCCCATCTGGCTGATTTCTTTCGCTTCCCTCCTTGCCCGAACAAGGACACTCTTTCCGTCCGTCATTTTCGTCTTACTCCCTGACGTGAAATTCAAAGTCCCGGGAGTCTCTTTTCTGAATACACCTTTCTTGATCGGTACGCCGCCATTATTAGCGATCATACGAGGATCCTTTGGCAGCTTGGGCAACATCTTCAGATCCACGATCTTGGACACATTCGTCTCCCTCGCAGCCTTCAGCCCCATCATGCTATTTCTCAGGATCTCCTCATCGCGGGCAATCTCCTCCTGTTGCTCCTTCTTGTACTTACAGTACACCTCGTACCATTTCTTCGGGTTCTTGGGCTTGTAATTCTTACTGCGCCAGTTGGGGATATGCCGGGATATGAAGGATTGCCAGAGCTCTGCGTCCTCGCCTAGTAGTTGTGGAGAGTTGAGTTCGATTTGGTGGAGTTGTTCGGGGGACTCGACTCGCTGAAGAACAGATCGGATTTGCCAGTACTCAAAGGATCCGACGTCAATGAGACCTGGAGAGGATTAGTTAGATACTCTGGATGAGGGGTGAGCGGACGTACTGCGTATGTTCTTGATGCATGCTTTGGTGCAGGAATCGACCAGAGACGGGGCGGGCATTTTGGCAAATTTGCTCTCTGTCTTCTGCCTCGAAATCTCTGTTCTCGAGTCCGCTCGAGTCCGAGCTAGGCTCCGTAGCTAGCTGTTGTGAACGATGGGATTCAGCGTTGAAGCGCTTATGTATTGTCTGTTGACTCAAAGGATTCCGCAGCAGGAGGTAGATTGTGTGCTGTAATGTAACTGGCGACTTTGATTCAGGATATTGGAGTAAGTTAACACAACATTTACAATGGTGCTTGGAGGAATGATAGTGAAGAACAAAGAGGATTGAAGGTGAAGCTCAAGTACAGCCGCAGTATGGCAGTATGGATCTAGACCGGGGAGAATGCGCTAAAGTGCGGCCCCATAACCCGCACTTCTTTTCGATGCTGCAGCCAGCCAGCTTCATTTGCGACAACGTCTTCTCCAGATTTGATCGAGTCAACTCTCGACAACAACCAAATTCCACGATGGCTTCTTTCCAGTTTCTGGATTCCCGCGAAGAGGACGAGCTTCACAAGTCCCGTCTTTTGAACGTCGAAGAGAAGCCTTTCAAGCGCGTCACCAAACGTCTCCTAGCACCAGGCTCGCTGCTTGTCACGCCCAACAAGCTTCTCACTCCACCACCAGAGAACGCCTCCGAAGATGCAGAATCCCATGATGCGGCGCTTCAGAAGCAGCTGGATGACCGTCGACAGTTCGGAGAGGACGTGGAATTTGACTTCGCCGCGTTCGATTACAGTATCTCCCGTATCCAATTCCTTCTGAACAGCAACGAGCGAGAGCGCGCACGGTACCAGGCAGACAAACAACGGATCTTGGAGACGGCACAGGCTGTCCGAGACAGCACGGCGCAATTGCGATTGCAGCTTGAGGAGTCGAAGAAAACATTGGAGCAGCGCAAGAAATTCGACAAGTTGGCAGAGAAGATTACGAATAATCAGCTGCTAAAACCCAGGGATATACAGCAAGGCAATCTGGTGAAGTTGGAGGAGGAATGTAAGGGTTTGGAGAGGGAGAGTCACGCGTATAGTGTTACTTGGAAGGAAAGGAGAGAGCAATTTGGAAGGATTGTGGAGGAGGGTATGCAACTGAGACGGTTGATTAGAGATGAGAAGGAGGAGGTTGAAAGACGAGAGGGTATGGATGGTGGAGAGGAGGATGGAGAGGTTGGAGAAGGATCAAGAGGAGGTCAAACGCCAAAGCATAGCAGTCAAAGTGGTAATGCCACGCCGAGACCAGATGGACAGTCGCAAGGTGCTGAGTCTGGGCTAAGACCGAGACCACTTACTTCGGGATCCATGTCTAGATCGGGAAGCCGAAGTAATAGCCGAGCTGCATCACCTGCTGGATCCGAACGTCGGAGAGAAGCTGGGGAAACCGAAGACACGACTATGGGTGACCCGGGATCGAAGTTGGAAGAGGGTGATGCTGTTGCTGTTGCTGATACGCCAATGGCGGAAGCTACCGAATCACAAATGGAGGTCGAAACACCACGAGTCGTTGTCGAAGAGCCTGCCGTGGAACAGCCAGAGGAAGGCGCTGAAGAGGGCGAGGCGGAAGATAAGATGGATACTACCTAGAAGGCTGGCGAAATCTTGTGTACGATATCTGTGTACTGTAGTAGCGAGATACCCTCTATCTGGCCAGCATGCATTCCATGTCACTTTCAAGACCGAACTTGCAGCCACCAAGCAATTCCATAATGTAGTCTATGTGTCCATAATCTCATTCCCTAACCGTGGTATCATTTTGTCGCAAATGTCAAATCACTCCCACCAAACCAATTCTGCCGTTCAATTGTCCTTCCTTCACGGCTTCGTGGCCTCTTTTGCACTCTTGATAACGTCCTTTGCCTTGGTGATCTCCTCTTCGGATGCGCCATTAGATTGCCCTTCTTCAACTTGATCTTCGAGCTTCTGCAGAGCGTCCTTGATGCGTTCGCGGAGGGGTGGGAAGACGTTCTTGGTTTCTTGGATAGCGGCACGCTGGGTGGATATTAGCTTTCGTGACATCCGACATACAGTAATGGAGAGTTAGAAGTTTTCATGTGCGCAAGCTTAAGAGCCATATTTGACTGCCTGAAGCTGTAGAGCTCTAGGCGCAAAGCTCGCGCATAGCGGGGTAATCCTTGGGCAGGAAGATCCTCCTCTGCAACTCGTCCTCGTAATGATCTTATGCTGTAGGTCTCCTATGCTTTCATGCGGGCTTCGAATACATGCCCAAAAGAATGGCTACATACCTCTTGGTTCAACTTGTACTCTGCATTCTCATCCTCGTCTTTTGTCGCTAGAATCTTTTCCAGACGCGCCTCTTGTCCTTGCAGCTCTTTCTCGTAGGATAGCTCTTCTTTAACAAGACGCTGGAGAGAAGAGGTTGCGATTGCGAGGGGTGTGGGTGGTGCCATTGTGAGGTTATTTGTAGTCTCTTTCTTGTGAAGTCTGAGTAAGTCAAAAGCTAATGTGAGGATGTTTTGATGGCGATGGAGGTTCGCGGGGCAATAATATTGAGGCAGCTGTGGAGCTGATTCTAGCCAAATCGAGTCAAGCTCCCGCATTTGAAGATCAACCTCCAGCAAGGCTCGTCTTGATCTCAGCCTTGTTGAGGGCGTGAGCAGCGCATCATGTATCTCAATTCTATGGATTGATGGCGGACAATCTAGCCATTTAGCTACGTGAAAGACATCAATTCAACGCCAAATGAGTGGTTCGCTTTTTCACTCATTCTATACAAAAGAGAGCAGTCGCCAAACACGCGTGTCGACCGCGTCTTCACAATCACATCTTTGGTCTCTTAATAACATTCAGCCTTTGAGATCCCTGCTTTCACCGCCTACATACCTAGCCTCAAACAACACAGAGTTGGGGACAAGACACGACATGATGGACGCAGGTCCAAGCTATTTCAATGGACGCATCAAAGAGCCTCGATGGGGAGAAGACACAGATTACCTCTTTTACGCTGATCCTCTCCCAAAGCTTTCACAAGTCGAACATGAGTCCAACGCCAGAGTCCTCGCTAAAATGCTGAGGCAAAAGCTCATCTATAGAATCAGTGAGTGAATTGCTTCAGCCTCGAATCTATCACTTGGGTCCCTCTCCTTCGTCCGACTAACCTGTTGTAGAATTTCTTACTGGAAAGGAGCCACGACTACGGAGTGGCGGCGGCCATTATCTCGATCCTCTGAGATCGGACCCCGCTGCGCCTTACTACTACGAGTGGCGATTTACACCTGAGTACCCAGGCTTCCCATTACGACCTCTTGGAAGCTGGCTACTGTCGCAAGTGAAGGACTGCAATATGGCTTTGGAGAAAGGTGACCTGTATTTGGTCGACGTCAGGAATCCTGGCCCGAGACCTCCTCCAAATCAAAGAGTGGTGGCAGCTGCGGGAGCTTCGGGTTCTGTTAGCACACCAAACGGTATTGAGAATCGGAAGCGACTGGTCGGCATCGCGGAGAATGCATTCGCTCGTTACATCGGTAGGTCTGTCCTTTGACAAAGCGGAGCTTTGCTGATAAGTATTAGTATTGAAGACCGGATTTACGACTTTCGATAATAGACTTGTTCTCACTGGGAACGGGTCAATAGGATTGCCAGGCTGGAGGTGGATATTTCCTGAGACCGGCATGCTTACCAAATTTCCAGACCAGAACAACATTTGGAGTGTATGTATTACTGGAAAAGCATGATCCATCAATACAATTTTCTCTTTCTTGCTGAATGCTGACTTCATATTTGCCAGTGGTCTTCTGATGAGCTTCTACATGCACTTCAAGCCTTGTTGGTGAAGACGTTGCGACTAGAACGCTACCCTGCAGAGCATATGCAGGAACATGAAGTTCGTGCATTGCAGCAAAGTCTACTGCCAGGTGCACAGTACAGGGAACTCCAGCCTCGAAGGCTTGAAGAAGCACCGCCAAATAGCTTTGCCCAACCAATTCACATTGATAGTAAGTGCATGTCTCTAGAGCTGATATGTATTATTGACAGCTATGCTTAAAGCTAGTGTTGTCAGCTGGTATATCAAGATACTGACATGATTTCAGGTGACGAATCAGGCACCGCAGAAAATCAACTCGTTGCCGAACTCAATGCAGCAGTTGAACCTAAACCTAATCTGCCACCCGTTGTTCGTGGAGCAACCGTCATCAATGTACCACCCTTCAGTAGCGTAATGCCCGTCTCTAACGTACCCTCCGTCGCCCACCACTTAGACGACCTCGTTGTTCAACTTAACAGCCGATCTCAGCAATGGAGAGCAGACTGGAAGGAGCTTCAGGAGTCCAAGAGCACCATCCAAACGTTACGTGCGACCACGTCCCAGCAGGCTTCCAGGATTGGGACACTAGAGAAAGCTCTCCGTGAGATCGAACAGCTCGGGTCCACGTTCAATGGTTCTCGTGAGGTCACCAACCTTCAACCACCTGTCAATTGGCAACCACCTGTCAGCCTGCAAGGTGCCATGCCTGGGACGGAGAGTTCCTACGTCAGAGAGATCGCCGAGCTCAACGAACAAAACGAGGAGCTCCGGGAAATCATCAAGAACCAAGAAGAAGATGTTCAGAATGCAATCTATCTGCAAGAACGAAACCGATTGTTGGAGCAGCAACTTGCGGAGCTGACAGCGGAATCTTCGTCAGTATACGACACCCTTGCTGCGCTTGCAGCAACTAATGGGACTCCTGCGTACAATCAAATCACCAAGCAACTCTATCCTGCACCACCCAAGCCAGAGCCCGAATCTTCACTGCCGCCTGACTGGATGGCCTCCTACAAAGTCAAATGTGACCGGTGTCGACAAAAGAAACAAGTATGCATGAATTCTGGCGATCCATGTCAGAAATGCCAGAAAGCTGGCAGCAAATGCACATTTACCCTACAGAAATACCACAACGCTAGCGAGATCCCCGACGCGGTCGCGAAAGCACGCCAAGCTACCGATGCGGCTTCGCAGTTCTTGCAACATCGACCAGACTATTCGTCGCCTTACCTCAACGGACCACAAGACCATTATCGCCAACAGAAGCAAGTACCCAGAGGACTCTACTCCCCTCAGGCTCCTTTGCAGTCGCCGTCTGCCTCTGTGAATGGCATGTCAAACAGTACGTCGCAGTCTGTAACTGGGAAAATGAAGCGGATAGCTGATATCATGTTAGCTTCCACGGGTTCGAGGCCTGCTCCCGGGGCTCCATATGCGAGTCCCTACTCCGCCAAGTGATGTAAAATATCAGCGAGAGACTTTGGGGGTTGTGAACAAGCGTATTGGACGCTTCACGAAGCGCCGATGGCATTAATCTATCTCAAGGCAAAATCACTGACGATCTGCTACAAGGGTAGTAGAGATGCTGAGGAGTGTCTTATATAATGTATACTAATAAATGAGACTTAAATGCGCTTGCGAAGCATTGAGTACACCATTTGTTCCAGGATTCCGGCGGAGAAATAGGCAAGGAGCGAGCTGATCGTTTTGGCATTTTAATTTGTCACGAATGCTCTGTCACGAAGCATAAGCGAAGCGCGAATCTTTTCACGCGCAATCCCGACATTGCTCCTATGGCTGTAAGTGTATAAGACGACCAGGAGGTCTCGTCGCCTGGAAGTATCGCGGAGGCGTATGTCGTGTTACCTCGTGAGTGATTACCTAAGAAATCAGGGGCACGCCGGGCGCGGCAGCTGCGAGACGGCAAACACCTTGGAAAACTCGCACGACGCAACACTTCAGTGATACCACATACAGCCTACGACTCTCCAGCCAATCTAAAAACAGAACAAAGGTTGCGAAACCATCTTGGACTATCAAAAAATAGACAGGATGATATATACCTTTCTTGTACCCGCTCGATCGGACTGTTGTGTATACTGTCTCGAGCCTTGGACCAGATTCGGGTCAACCTGTCTGTTGACCAACACACACAGTCGTCGCGGCGTCACGGCAAGATCACATGATGGGGGACCGCACGAAGATAGTCCCACCACTAGACTTCACTGCGATGAATACAGGCACACTTCGACGAGTCATCGCGGATATGTTGAAGGACTTACGAGACCAAGGTATCACCTAGCCTCTGTCCCATATTTCAAAAGTCGAGTGCTAATGCTGTGTGAACAGCCATCGGCCATAAATAGATGTCACATGCTACATCAGATGGAGATTCATAGACATACCGAATTCCTCGTACAGTTTCGGATACAACTCCATCACCAGGAATTACAAAGACAACGGAGGATTGCCGAGCAGATGGGACGGATCTGCACTCGAGAATCTCTACTGAGGTCTGACAGATGGCAGGGTTCAAGCCGTCGCACTTGATGAAGACAAAGCGATTCTAGGCGAGTCAGTTGTGCCTCCTGTGCGACATTCGATCACAAAGGCTTCATCGATGAGAACGAGACTACCCCATAAGCTCCGCGATCGACTGATCGAGGTAATTGGTAAGTCGGCTGGGCTTTCTATCCCCAGGACGATTTCGAGGCACTAATCGAATCAATAGAAACCACAATTGGCCGGCCACTTGACCCTCGTTCTTCCAGACAAATCGATCCTCGAAAATCAGATCCCAAGCCACCGGATTCATTCAAATGGCTGTTCAGCGATAAATATCCAGAGTTTCCAGATAGAAAAGGAGGAATATCTCGATGGCACGCGGATCAGATACATGCCTGTTACGAGGCTCTCGAGAAAGGACATCTGACTGTAGTCAATGTTGATCCGGATTCTGCTGGTTAGCCGCACTTAACTGAAGCAAACTTCAATTGCTAATACGGGTATCAGAAGCTAGGCAGTCAATAGACAACGAGAGTGCTAGAGCTTCGACAGCTGGCAGGAGCTCGATCACTCGAGTCACTGAAACGCCCTCGGTCGATGGGCCATCTTCATCCATTCGAGCCACAGCCGACAGGGATAATGTACTGGGCATGAATAAGGACATCAACAGTCGAGCGGAATTTCTTCCGGATCTCGCTAGCGTCATACCGCAAACTACCCAAGTGCCCAGCTCTAGTGCCCCTTTGCGAGGATTAGAAGACCTCCGGACTCAGATGCTTAGTATGTTGAGTACTGCTCTCAAGAGCCAAGCGGAAGATTTGGAGATTACATGGAAAGCCCGTCATACATCCGAGCTGGCGAGACTCAATGTGAAAGTTGCAGAAGTTGAAGAAAAGTTACGGAAAGAATGTACTTCTCACAGAGAGAGTCTGAGCAGTCTAATCGCAGTGCAGCGCGAGGGTGAAAGACAACGAACCAAAATAACACAGCTTGAAAGAGAATTGCAAGACAAAACGACGACTTCCAAGGCCGAAGATGAGAAAGTTCGAGCAAGACTTCTACAGCTGGAGCGAGATCTGGATGTAAAGGTGTCATTGGCGAGATCCGAAGGAAGGCAGTCGATGAGCGAGGAGATCTTGAAGGATCTTGACCACACGATGGAAGGAGAACGTCTTGCGCTCCGACGACATCACGTCGAGCAGCTTGGCAAGGTCAGAGCTGAATCGTATCAGCTTGGTTTGGAGGCTGGAAGACAGGAAGGTACCACCTCTGTTGCTCCACAGCCAAACGTTGTTGATCAGAGTGTGGACATCGAGATCTTGAAAAGACAGCACGTGATGGAGTTGGAGTCGGCCCGTAATGCTGGCAGAGAACTTGCGTACAAAGAACTGTTACTAGGACCTGATGAGAGAGTCGACGCTCTACTGCACAAACATGTAGAGCTGAGCTCGAATAGAAAGGTTCGTTCAATCTCCTCTGTATCAGGCTTTCCTGCTGACTTGACCAGATTCGGGAGCTCAAAACGATACTCCAGAATTGGCATGACATTCCGCAGCGAGTCCTACCGCGGCACATGCTTCCAGAGGGCCATACTCCCGGTGATAAGACTTTGTATTTGCTCGCCAAATTGAGCAAGGAGGTCGATGGAGCTACTGCGTCTCGGCTGTTGTCAGAAGAAGTGGCTGAGCGATGCAGACAAAATCTAAGTCTACCAAGAAATAACATTGTCGCCAATGTTGATATTCGAAATATACTGGACCGAATTAACCCAAACTCATTTGCTAACCAGAGGTCTTTAGAGCCGTCGCAGCGGTCACTCTCCATTGAAGAAGAGAATAAAAGCGGGCCACCACAATCTGTGATAACGTCGAGCCGCGCATCTTGGAAGAGATCTGAGCCAACGAAGAGACTGGCACCAGACCGAGGACAAATTGACAGCCTTCCAAAGACTCCTCGCGTGTCCAAGCAACCAGAAGCTCTGCAAGATTCTCGCAGCATGACCAGACGTACTGGAGAGAACAATTCTATACCGCCAGCCAGATGTGCAAATGATCCCAGGACTCCTGCTTTAACCCTAGAGAACCTTACGAAAGAGTTGCCACCAATCAATGTTCGATTTCCAGACCCTCTCCAAAGCTTCTCTCTGTCATTTTTGCGGGAAAAGATTGGAGGCGGGGAGTTTGCCTTCTCTAAGGTAGGCTCTGCAATGCTGAAAAAACAAATAGTCTCGTGGCCTGAAGTCATTCGAATTATCCCAGAACATCAGAAATTCGCTCCCAAGTTAGGCCGTCATGGTGCCTTGGCATTCGTTGATGGTAGACCTGGATGTGGGGAGATTGGGAAGACATACCCAGCGGTCTTCAGGCAGAACAGGGAGAGATTTCTGTACATCGGGCATTACACCCTGGTTACTGAAGAAACAGTCTCGTTGGAGGAGTGGCAAACGTGGCCTGAAGAAGAGAAGCTGGTCATTATGAGGGACATTGGCGATACCATTTGGGGCCAAGATCTTCTCCACAGCAAAGGCCTCAAAACAAGCGAGGAACTAGCTCAGCTCGGCTTGAAAGAACAAGCGGATGAGATCCTGAAACTCTTTGATCGAGAATCGGAGCCAAATCTTCGCATGACCTGGGTCGTGTTACGTCTCGATGACTTCAGGGCTGATGATTATGAGATTTTGAAGTCAGCAAGGGCGCATCCGGAACCCAAAAGCCTCCAGCAGGAGGGCGACACTGCCTCTGAGCGTAGTAAAGTCGTATCTGACCCCTTCCAGGAGGCCGTAGTGCAGTTCCTTGGCGAGAAAGCGCCATTTTATCACACAATGCGTCGTGTCGTTGACTGCAGCGCTGTCGGACTATCACCAAGATTGGTCGGGAAAACAGTCGAGGATGTGCACAAAATCTGCAAAGTCGAACCTCAAAAGTGCTTATTCTTCGGCAAATCCTTCAATGATCTGGACTATGAAGTCCGTACCCGTGGCACCGACGCTCGTCGATTCCACATGGAATTCCAGCCAAATTCATTACGAGCTGACAGGACGCTGGATGTGAGACGGCTCGTCGTAGACTGGACTAGAGATGTGTTTGCCAATCAGCTGCATTCAGTCGATCTCGTTCTTTTCGCGTTGCATCTAATGCTCTCGATATATAAGGAGCAGGAAGCTCAAGCCTCCACGGAGGCAAACGATCGGCGCGAGGGTGATCCATCAACAACTCGAAACACTCTCACCGCATCCACTCGCCCACTCCTCGATCCTAGGGCCAACAGGTACCATGAAGACGGTAGTGATTCTGATGAGATCCTATACGTAAGCTCAAAGCGGCGGAAAACAACTTCTTTCACAGCACGACCGCTCCGCACACATAGTGGTCAACGTGCTTCTGGGACTGCCCAAGCTTCCGTGGAGATCAACGAGTGGGGCTCCACTATCTTTGTGGATTCGGGTAGAAGAAGTAGAGCTGCGCCTACTATTAAGAGAGATGTTGAAGTCTCGGAAGATGATCTGTATAATGCAACGCCTCGGCCGCCAGTTAGGAAAAGTGTCCTCTCAAAGAGGGCAAGTGGTGTTTGATCAGAGGCGGAGCGGGCGCTGCGGTGTTTGGAGCCTGTACATGTGATTAAGATAAGCATTAGGATAGGGTCCCACTTCGGAGTTGAAAGGGCGAAGCTTTTATTTTTTTTTGTGTCTCATTGGCTTTGTCTTTGAGTTTGTGTTGAAGTATTATTAGCTTTTGTATTTGAACAAGCTATCGCTGCAGGCAGAGTAGGTGCACAAACAGCGCTCCTAGATTCTGTAGATCCTCTCTGCATCATTTTCAATTGACTCGGATACGAATTACGGTATCAATTACAGGTGCTTCATTCCCGTAGAGGGTTCCTACTTTCGGTTACTGAATGGTGAACACTCACGCTCACAACCATTTGTTGTAGGAGGCTACTCCGCACTTGCGATGCACTACATCTTGTGAGCATCCCCTACCTTAGCAAATGCGGAACCGAGGCAAGAGATGTATATCATGACTAATTATATCATAGTTGACGTAGTAATTGTTGAGAAGATAGCGTTGTGATCGTGGAAAAGGGTGTTGTGATTATCTCCTGACCAATGGTACCCTTAGCGAGCGAATAACAGGGGAGCTCGCTTGGGTACCGCAGGTAAATATTGCTGCACAACTGATGCAATGCGTGATGATAAGCAGACTGTTGCCAGATGATATGTGCGCGAGAGAGTGGTAATGTTGAAGCTGAGTATCAGTACTTTCCCTGTTGCATCCCTCTGCGCTGGCTATCTCGTGAGATACTAACCGGTGACTTGGTCTCCAGGTAACTTGGCGATTGTGGTATTTTTTGTACCTAATGATATCGTATATGCAGGACCCTTCTAGGCACTCTGAGCTGATTCGATCATTAGTCTCATCTTTCATCTGATCTTTTGGGTAAGGATCCACTCTAGATCTACGACCTCGCTTGGAGTGAAAGTGCTAGTGTGACAAGCTCATGGTCATCTCCTGTGTTACCGCTCAGCTTCCGGGGCTCAAGTCTATATATTGTCAGGGACGCGCGGAGATTGCGCAATCCTTTCTTTCTTCCCCATAGGAATATCACTTGTTAAATCAAATCAATCACAAACAAAACCAATCACAATCATCAATGATCAATCCACTTAGATACATCATCCTCCCTCTCGCCTTTCTCGCCTCCCCATCTTTCTCCTCACCCATCACCACCACCACCGAGAAAAGTATCATCTCCCGAGCCGGCGACGGCTCCTGCACAACCGCAAAAGACTGCCCCAAAGGCGCGTGCTGTTCCCACTGGGGCTTCTGTGGCTACGGCTCACCATGGTGTGATCCACCACCACCACAATGCACATGGAACACGGACTGCGCGCCTGGGCTCTGCTGCCACGCAACATTGAGGACTTGTGGCTCGGGTCCCGAATACTGCGGACCGGATCCTGGACACTGCGGTCCGAGTAATCTGTGTCCGCCAGGCCTGTGCTGCTCGGTCTGGGGATATTGTGGAACGGGACCGGCGTATTGTCCGGAGCCGAAGGGGTGTGGTACTGGCCCGGCTTGTGCGCCGGGGGTTTGTTGCTCGAAATGGGGGTTTTGTGGGACGGGCCCGTTGTATTGTGGGTAGCATGGAGGCTCGAATGAAGTGGAGGCAGAAATAGGATGTTGAGCTGAGGTCGTTTTGAAAAGGGTAGAGGCAGAAATGGTGGGGTGGCCGGGAAGGGGGAAATGGGAAGCGGATATTGCTTTGTTTGATAATTGTCATTTTGCATAATTTGGGAGTATCAGCGACTACTTGGCCCTCTTGAGGGGGCTTTCGTTTGGGTCTGGGCTTTTCATGTAAATGAGTCTCTGTTCAATGTAAACTGTATTTTTCTCGCTTCCTGCTTCAAACGTGACGGAATCTAGAAGTCAGCCTACAGGTTCAGTGGCTTGGTGGCTCTCCTTTCGAGGGCCTTCAAATTTTCACGATACCAGTTCGATGAGACTTGAGATGATTATTTGTATTGTCTTATTCGGTTTCGGATCGTGACATGATGAAGCTACGCCAAATCCCACCCGACCTCAAGAAATGTTGCACTGAACTCCGTCCTCCTGATCCATCCTTCCTATCTTAAGCCGTTGTAACTCCGCAAGTGCCATGAGGCCAAGTTCCCAGCTCAAAGCTTCTCAGAAGCTTGAAGGTTATGTTTTATCGTTTGGTGGTATCTATGTTCATGCCGTAACCTTTTCGTACAATTCGTGATCGGAGTGAATGAGCGAATGGCAAGTTTGTTGTTAGGTAGGAACTAGTGAGGAAGACTGAGGCAGATCTGTTTGGATCGATTGTCTGCCCTCAAGCCAAGACCTCTTGCTATGAATATCCCGTACAGATCATCAGATATCCACAGAGTAGAGCAATACACGTCTCACTATGAATTTGCAGGTCAGCAAATGTAAAAGAAACATGGCATGCTTCTAGCCAGCAGATGCGAACTTACAGATGAAGAGAGTGACTGCCCAGAAAACACAGTTAATGCTCGCCAGCGCCGTAGCGGCTCGCAGTGAAAGAATTCCCGAGTCCTGATTTGGCAGCGAGTTTACCATCGCGGCCTGCTCGGTTGTCAGCACGTCGCTGACCACGTCCTCGGCTGCGTCCCAGGTCTGGCATTCCCATGAAAGCAGAGCTACTGTTGCGATCCACAGACATGTTACAAATATCTCCATCGCACTGAGAATCATATCAGTAGTGGGCTTGTTGGTTGGGATAGAGTGTTTGCTGACATGTGGACTCGATATTGGTAGACTTTGGGAAATCGTCGAGGAGTGACGAAGATCTGTGGCTGAGTGAGCACATATAATTCTAGAGATGTTGGGCGATCTTACGTAGAACATGAAGAGCATGGTCACAACAAATGTCACGAAGCTCAATCCTGAATTTGTTAGAAGTCGTGTCAAGAGGCTTGGATTGTTAAGTACCGAAAGTATGGAACTGTCCAGACTTGTTAGCTAATAATTCAAAAGCAATTTTCATAGGAAGGAAGCTCACCCAATCGCCGAGAAAAATCTTGGCAGTATAGCCAGTGCAGAAAAGGACGGTGAACGACAGAGCCTGGTCCAAGTCAGCTTCTGCTTTGCCTCCACAAGCTTTCGGTGGGGATGTAGTGCTCTTACAATCTGCAGCAGTCGAGTGATGGTCAACCAGAAAGACAAGCTCGAGACCAGCGTCCGGCGCACCATCTCCTGGTCGGAGCGTTCGATATCGAAGTTCTCGAGAGCCATACTGACTGATTCGTCCCCGTCGAAGTCAATCGTATTTTAAACTTCATGAATCAAAGACAAGAAATGATAGAAAGAGTGTGCTGAGTTGGATAGCAACAAAAGAATGTATGGTGAATGAAAGTATGAAGTAGATCAGGACCAAAGAATGTGGCGGGGAACGGGAAGACTAGTGAAATGAAATATGATGTCCACTGGGCGCAGGTCTTTTGTTGATCGTTCTTGGTTATACGATGGGTGTTCTATGTCTGTAAACCTGGGAGACAGGAGTAATCCCGTCCCATGCCCAGAGTTTCCACTCGGTGTTGAATGTCAGAGATGGTAGCGTTGGAGGAGATCATAGGCGAGCGCCTCTCCTGTGTGGCCCGTCTGATCCCAGTAATAGTACTCGCTTAAGGATTCTCTGCATGCGCTCAGGGATATCTGCAAGGGCGAGACACGGATAATTCCTGCATCTTCAAGCATTCGAGAACGGACGAACTTTATTTATGCGAACCGACTAGAAACATCTCGGGAGGACTACTTGAGAACATGCTCGGGTCGCCTAACTACATCAAGCATTGAGGTCTCGCGTAGCTTTCTTTCTAGTGCTCTTGCCAAATCTCTCAGTCGTCGAGGCAATTGTTCCTATTCTGCAAGGAGAGACATGAGACACAATTAGAATCAGGGAGGGCTGAGCAAGACATAACTCTCTAGCAGGCATTCGCCCCCTCAGCATCGGCTTCAGCAACACGCCAACACTTCTACCAAGCTTCTACACTGGATGCTGCAGACTCATCCAAAAAGCGTCCACATCCCGCATTGATATGGACGCCATGACTACATAGCATTTTCCCACGTGCTGCTGATCTGACATTTCATATCAGGCACACCTCGTAACAGTCTAGATCGGAGAGGTCACCAAGAACTCTAACACTTTTTGTCTGGGAACAAGGTTGTTGGGGTTAAGCGAGAGCCCCTGGCTTCAGCCCCGGATCTGCCCCAGCCGTGCCACCCTGGACACCAAGACGTTTATTTCGACTACATCGAGAAACAACAAACCAACTGAATTAAAATACCGAGTGTTCCAAGATGATCGATGCAACCCAAGCCGGATGAAGATTTTTGGCTCGAGGAATCGTCAGAGTGATGTGCCCCGGGAGCAGAACAGAACAACCCATTGGCCAGGCAATGGGATGAGCTGCATGCCAAAAGTGAGGGGTCGTCCACTTTGGATCTTTGGTCGAAATATCAAAGCCAGAGTCAGAGTCCTGGAAAGCGTGGCTTGCAGATTTCCGAGTTATGCTCGTCATTCTTGACAACAAGACATACCTCGAATCAGGAACACCGAACCCAGAACGTGCAACAAACAGGCCCCTTCCTCCCCGACAATTTTGACATTGTTCAGGGAGAACACAGGGTGAAGTCAATGCAATTCTGCTATTCGATGACTGGCAAACTAGCTTAGTATACAAGTCGTGATCAACACTTCTATCTTTTCGCCGAAAGTGTTCCATTATCTACATTGAATCGTGCAATCTCTACAGATTTCGAAACAAGTTCTTAGGAAAACAACGATTCATATTTCTTTCACCCTCTGGTATGCTCATAAAAGCTGATTATGAAGCTATCGAGTCAAACCCACTTAGGCATACCTTTTATCATATGGCCTCTCGCCCCATGTGGCCCCACAGCCTAGCAATGTTGGCAGCATCAAGGACGACTGCATCTTTGACCCAGCCCCGAAGGCTTTCTTCAACAGTGTCGGTGCCATCAAGGGCTTCAAGAGACCATGTTGAACTGCCAAAACTATCACTCTCGTATATCTCGTGGTTGAAGACTTCAATGTCGCCCCTCGAATCGATTGAGCTTGCTACGGATAACATTGACCGGACGGAGCTGGCTGAGGATGAGCAGGAGTAGTCGTCTGTTGTCTCAAAAGTCGGATCGACACCATGACTGTGCACAGAGCAGTAAGTCAGCAGTGAGAATTTGTAATGAGAATCGGGAAGTGGGAGGCGCGCTTGGCAATACCATCTCAGTGCTTCAGCGTATTTACTCTTGCGGAGCTTCCTGTATCGAGAGATACCGGAGAAGATGTTCTTGACCATGGCTCTAGAGGGCTAAAGCTCGTTGAATGAAGTAATGTTCTCAGGATAGTGGCTGTGTGGACTTTGCAGTTGCTTTTCTCTGAGATTGATTTAAAGGGGAAGAGAGGAGAATATACATGTCTATAGGGAAGTATGTAATCCATAGAATTACATGGTGATAGAGATAGATTCATGCTGAACAGCATCTCAGTCAGATGAGTATCACTGTCTATGATTTGACTGACTAGCCTCACCAGTCATCCCTATCGATGAAAGTGAAGCGACGGTGAGTGACTGTGGTGACCATACCATCACATGACTGTGACTTGTGAACCCTCAAGAATACGCCAGCATCGCAGGCAAGCAGTAATTTTGACTACATCGTCAATCCAAGACTCTATAGACTGGGTCACAGCATCTTCAATCTCACTCGGTCGACGTGTACCATCTACCATCATTTCATAGATACTTGAGACCCTACAATTGAGAAAGACAGCTCAACGTTCGTCACGTCATTTGGACCCCAAATGAACCCAACGATGTCGTGTATGTTTTGATATCGCAACCGCAATCCGAAAACAGAGATCTGCTTGAGCAAGGTGGCGTGTGTACAGAAATGCGCTCGACGGGGATCTGCAAGTGAAGCTAACCGAGCTTGGGGGCCAGCTGCACCTCAGACTCCGACCCCAGTTTCACGCCCAAAGCCATTGAACACCACAGATTTATCAAACCCGGGCTTGCTGCCGGCAACTAAATCGGCACTTCAAATTCTCGGTGAAAATTGTTGCCGTCCAGAGTCTCATTGCTCGGTCCGCATCGAGTGTTCACCTTACGGCGCGGCTCATACTTGTGTGACGTGCTGCTGATTTTGACTGGCAAAATAAAAGAACGGCATCGAACCATCCCATAAATAGATAATGAGATAAGTGACGGATCAAATTCTAGTCAATAGTAACAGCAATTGCAAGTGGTGATGAAGCATAAATGAAGGGAAAAACAAAAAGAGGAGTTTTCATTTACAAATCGAAACAACTATGAGGAGAATCATTCAAAAAACAAGTACAGAAATGCCCGTGGTCTTCGGGTGATCAAAACTATCTCCCATATTGATACTATACTCTTTGGTGTTGTTGATTTACCAAAGAGGTAGGTGAGCACGTGAGACTCTTGGCCAATGAGAAGCTTGGGTATGACGTCCGAGGTCAATGGATAGGGATTTTGCTGGGAGCCCCCACGACTTCTTTTTACAACTTGACGACATCAACAGCAACCCAGCAACCCTTTTTTGCCGCGCATTTCCTCATATTTTGTCAATCTGCGCAATCGCCGTTGGTATTACATTTTATCAGAACTGCCGGCGAGTATTTTTGTATGACGGTCCAAATACGCCCGAAGCCCTCTTAGCGCATCGCCAACTCCTCCGTCGCAAAACTAATCCACCCACTTGGGACTGAGCGAGATATCCTTGAAAAAGCCTCATGTATCCTCGCAGATCCTGAAGATATCAGTCAGGAGTGTATCTACCATTTCGAGGAATCTGCAAGCTTGAGGGCGTATCTGGGCATCCTTTACGAGCTTATCTGACCACAATGGCTGCGCCGCCTCCACGACGAAGTTCTCCTCTGAAGAACGCGGAGGAGACACCTCAGAGACCCGAGCCGACTGCTCTACAAACCCCTTCCAGGAATGCTGCAAGCTCTACAGCAACGTTGCGACCAGAGACAAATACCCCCATACCGAAAAAGAAGAGAAATCATCGAGGAGGAAAGAAGAAGCGGAGGCGACAATCCTTCGCAGCATCGACGGAAGATGGGACAGGAATGCCAGAAACATCACAGTCACGGATGAATACCGACAATGCTGCGAGGGCGAGCTTTTATCGCCTCCAGGGGCGCAATTTGAGCAATACCAGCATTGAGAGCGAAGCGCTGTTGGATCACCGGTATGTTCCCAGTTCTATGATCGATACATTGTAGCTAATCACACACCCCAAAGAGATCAACAGAGTTTGCGACCTCGAAGAGCATCGACCATGGGCCAGAGTGCATTTGGGGTGCCACTGTACGATAGTCCATCTTCCTACCGACCTCAATACCAGAACCCCTTCGTGCCATCCGAGACGAGCAGTCGCCGACCTCGAACAGCGAAGAAAGATAGCGACGACGAGGACAATGTGATTGACGAGCGGGCACCACTTCTCTCATCATCAGCAAGGGCTAAAAGCTCTGGCGCAGTTCTCGGACAGGGCAATAATTCTTCGAGATCCATTGGACCAAGTCCTAGTGGCAGGAGGTCTTCGAGCAAAGCGTCGTCGAGAAGCAGGAAGAAGACGATCTTCGATCGCCAAAGTCCTACTTTTCCTTCATACAACGAGGAGTACAATGTCAACTACCCCCCGTCCGTGCCAGGCAGTCCTACACTGGGAGCCTCGAACCGCGACATGAGCTTCGGGGATATGATGGTGAGAGACGATTTTGCTCCATCCAGAGCCTCTATGCGAGACGATAGGGGCGGTGACAGCGATAATGCTATTGATGATGACTCGATGCCTGGGTCACCCAACAAGGACTCAATGTTTCAAGGAAGAAGACATACTATTGCGCTTGAGGCCGAAGGAGATGTATGTTTCCCAATCGAGGGGATGTCAGAAATGGCAGAAGAAGATATGGCTCAACGCCAAGATGACGTCTACCGAAGAGGTGGGCCCCGAAGAAGAAGAGGCAAGTGGCCTGATCTAGCAATGCTCGATGAATGGAGCAGATTCGAGAAAGAAGGGAGGAGCGAAGAGCGCCGGGCAAAGAAGATCACTGAGCCACAACTCATCGGAGGTCGTCTACGACCGATACACAAAGGTTGGCATCGGGCCGAGGACGATGCTCCTTACCGCTTTACGTACTTCAATGAAGACTTTCAAAGTACTATTCATAGTCAAACGATCTCGGAGTTGGTACAACCAGGCGGAAGTTTCCGAGAACTATTTATCCCGGATCCTCCTGAGCTGAGCGACAGTGAGGAATCAGAAGATGATGAGCAGGAACGACGCGACGATACATACCTTCGCCATGTCGATGGCAATAATGGAGAGTCGAGAGTACACACCAGACAAGGGTCGTTGATCGATCCGCCACGACCTGATTCAAGGCGTGGTGGATCGGTGGCCGGAGACTCGAAGAAGACTTCCGGGCATACCTCCGGCGTCGCAACTCCCAATGGACATGTTAAATCGCCACCAGCTAAGTCGCCGCCGGCCATACCTCCTCCTCAGCAAGAGAAGCCTAAGCGTTATGGAGAACGCCCGACCTGGTGGCTCGATGTCCTCTCTCCAACGGATGCTGAAATGAAAGTTCTGTCTAAGACCTTTGGGATTCATCCTTTGACTGCAGAGGACATCATGATGCAAGAAGCTCGCGAGAAAGTGGAGTTGTTCCGAAACTACTACTTCGTAAACTATCGCTCTTTCGAACAGGACATGAATAACGAAGACTTCCTTGAGCCTGTTAACATGTATGTTGTGGTATTTCGCGAGGGTGTCATCTCATTCCACTTCTCCTTGACCCCACATCCTGCCAATGTTCGACGCCGTATTCGTCAATTGAGCGACTACTTAATTCTCTCCTCCGACTGGATCTCCTACGCCATTATCGACGACATCACTGATGTCTTCGCCCCTCTGATTCAGAATATTGAGGACGAGGTTGATGACATCGATGATGCAATTCTGAAGCTTCACGCACCTACGAAGGATGACAAGCAATATAATGAGAAGCAATCGGAAGCAGGAGACGGTACGAGTGGTGAGAGTGGCGGTGATATGCTACGACGTGTTGGTGACTGCAGAAAGAAAGTCATGGGGTTGTACAGGTTGCTAGGTAATAAGGCAGACGTCATCAAGGGCTTCGCCAAACGATGCAACGAGCATTGGGAAATTGCTCCTCGAAGCGAGATCGGGCTCTATCTAGGCGACATCCAAGATCATATTGTCACTATGACTGGGAACTTGTCCCACTACGAGAAGTATGCTCACCGCTTTCGACTTTCTCTGCACGTGCTAACAGATATAGGATCCTGGCTCGCTCTCATGCAAACTACCTTGCTCAAATCAACATCCGCATGAACGAGAGACAAGAGCAGACCGCCGATGTCCTCGGAAAGCTCACCGTCCTGGGCACGATTGTCCTTCCAATGAATATTATCACAGGTCTTTGGGGTATGAACGTCTGGGTCCCTGGTCAGGAGTACGAGGGCGACTTGACCTGGTTCTGGTGTCTGACTGCTGGGCTTCTCCTTTTCGGGATGAGCTGCTTCTTTACTGCCAAATGGCTGTACAAAATCGTTTGAGCTGGAGCATGTACATACGACAGAGAGGGTGGTTAATGTTTGATTAGAAGGTCGGGCGGGTGATATATTTGTACATATTTGGGGGATGCGTAGATTGGATACACGGAACGGTTTACGGGATATCGACAGACTTGGATTTGGGCTTGTGAATGGGGAGATGTAACAGGATATATACACAGCAATGACATACGAATTTTGCAGCTCTTCAGGACTTTGCAGTGCCGTTTACGAGCCTTGTATGGCAATGAAGTTCATAGCTATGGCAAGATCAGCAAATGACCCCGCATCTGATGATACCCATCTACGCTCTCCCTAAACAACCCTTCAGGCTGACTCAGAATGGACCATACCTATAGTACCAGTGGATCCTCATGATACTCTTCGGGTCGCACACTGACTAAACTTTACTCTGCAAAACGTCCCTTTCTGAGAAGGGAGGTTGGCACGGATGTCAAGTCAAACTGCTGAGACCAGCTACAAGACTCTATCTCAGTCTCGGTATCTCCTGTTACAGACTTCATTCTGCCAAAGATTGACCAGTCTGAAACACATAGAAGAAGGGGGGAAAGGTGTAAAATTGTGGATGCAATAACGAAAGAGGGGATGTGGAAGCGGATGGATTGCATGAGACTCGCCATATAAAACCTGCTAGCAAACATTCATATCGCACTAATGTAGATATAGAAATTTCGGATATGGTATGAAAGTGCTCTTTGTGCGTGTGATCTGTAGGACTCAGAAATTAGAAGCGTGCTCGACTGCCGTTCATAAGAAAGAAAGGGGCTTAAGCGAGCCTTGCCATAGAACGAAAAGAAAAAAAAATCAGAAAACAACAAAATAGTTGCGTTTCGGAGAGGTAAAATATTCAAACGACCTATTATACATAAGCAAAAAGTGAATGGCAAAACTCACAAATCAATTGCGGTGAGGCGGAATTCAATCCGACCGAGAAGCAACTGATCTGATAGAAACCATGAGCTTGTCATGATTTTAAAGAGGCATCACCGTGACGTTACCGTGGGTGCTTGTACATGAGAACAAAAGTTCTTATTTGATTAGAAGTAGTTGCTGAAAATCTTCGTGCGAGTGGGAGGGTGACTGGAGAGGGGCAACGGGAGCGAAAGTCGAACTCACCTTCAAACTTTGGCGCGTGAAACACAATTAGGAACAATACATAGGTCAGAATTTGACCTAGTAGACGATATACGTTCTACAGGGATATAGTCATGTTCGACATGGTGCTGCCACATACTTCTGCTCTTTATAAACACTTATGGGAATCTCATTTTTGAAAAACTGCTTTTGGGTTGAGCTGAAAGACTTTTGAAGAATACACACATGAGGTCTATGAGGATCTATCGCATGAACCAGATACACTTCAATCAAAAATGATCAACACAGAATCATAGGCAGGCAGAGACTCAAGCACAGCGCAGTGTTTCGATCATGTGGTGTCCTCGGTGATCGGGCTAATCGCTACCGGCATGGCGATCTGAATTGCCATATTTTCCTGCCGCGATTTCTTCTTTGGTAGGATTTTTGCCATAGATTTCGGCAACGAATGCCGGGTCCTCAGTTTCTACTCCGAACTCGTCGTCTTCTGCGTCGAGTTCGGGCTATTGGAGATCATCATTTTTAGGATCCTCTGTTTCATCCTCTCGGTCGCGTCGTCTTCCTCGTCAGAATGTGGGATATTCTGATTTGTCTCGGCTTCTTTGGCCTCACGTTCAGCCGCGAGCTGAAGAGTTCGTGCTTTATCAAGCTGGGAATCCGGCGAAGAGCCTTGGCTGGGTGCCAAATGGATTGGCGAGGGTTCACATAGCCAGGATTGTGCTAAATGACTGAGAGCTGGTCCACTCAGAGATGGAGACGGAGGAGAGTTGGAGGAGCTGGTCGACGGTTGTGCTCCATCAGCAAATTTCAGATGATACATAGAAGATGCTGTTGGGTTGTTGGGTTGTTGCATTGTCAGACCTGGTCACTGTTAGCATAGTAATAGACAAGTAAGTTGATCAGGGATGGAACCGTTATTATTTGTTTTGAGCATCAGTGGTCTTGTTTTGTGTTGTTTTTGAGCAAAGATCGTGAAATTGAGCGTATAATTTGGTGTTTAGTGTCGGGAAGCAGCTTGGTTTTAAGTACGTTGACACAAGCTGTTTTGTGACCAGTTGCCCCCAAAGAACAGGAGTGTACAACAGGCCTTCACGCGCTGGACTTGGTCCTATGACAAGGAATAGTGAGTAGTCTGTGGTAATTTTAGCGCTGTCTGTCCATTCTTGGCGGCCATCGAGCGCGACAAATGGCCTGAACACTGCCATGGGACGTGAGACCAAGACTCAGACAGAGCTTAGACCAATGTGATGTCAAGACAGCACCAATACAAGGCACAGAATGAGATACAAGAGAGTGTATTGAATAGGTACAGTGCCTTCCCCACCAACATTTCAAGTCTCCGGGTAATCTGCTCGTCCCCCACAGAATGACATGCGGCAGTGAGAGCACTCGGAATGACTACTACGAGTACAACAAAAGTGCTGATAGAAGTATACATCATGGCACCAGTCTGATGCGAACTGATCCCTGCATAAATGCACGATGCTGCATGCAGAATTCCAAACGAGGGTTCTGGGAAGCTGTTCCTCGCCTTTGTTGACATCCGAATAATCACGTGAGTGTTAGCGAGACTTCGCGCTTTTTGTGGTACGGGAAGTCATTAAAGAATACAAGGTGGCAGCAGATAAGCAAGGGACAGATGGCCAAACTAATATATACAGATTTCATGCGACTCTGACTGGCAATGCCATACTATCTGCAAGATCGTGTACTTCCAGCCCTTCAATGACAACTCTCTTCACGCTGTCCAAAAAGTTCAACACTTCCGCTTCCGAGTAAAATGCTTCGTTGTAGCCAGCACTAAGGCAGAGTACCCCATTCCAAGATCCCAAGAACGCTCCGATCCCAGTCGAGTACTCAGCACCCATGACCCATGGCTCCATTACCTCGAATGGGCCTTGCTGTGGCTGTACAATACGATCCACGATACCCATACTCGAAAGCGACACAGAAGGGTTCTTATTTGGAGCTGGTACATCGGCAGAGGTAATTGGATACTCCGGAGTGACAGCAGTGAATAATGATGGAACGATACTCAAATAATCAGCATCGATGGTGGCGTTGTGGTAGAAGTTCCGGACTTGATCGAGAGTAGCGAGGAATTCTTTTGCTGTCTGTCCCGTGGGAGTCATCGGCTCAGCCGGTACAGTGAGGTCGACGACCAGATGGTTGGCGGACACACAGTGATATACAGAGGCGGCATGGCGTGGCTTGTGATAAGGAGGTATACAGCAGTGTCGAAGATTGACGAGTGAGTAGCTGAAGTATCGACCTTGACGCGGTTGGCTAGTCTTTGGCTGCAGGTCACGTACTGCTAGGGCGATAGCTGCGTGGAAGACTTGAGTGACGGTTGCTTGCAGAGATTTCGTCTTTGCCAGAATACTCTTGCTTTCTTGAGACGAGAAATGAATTGCGGCACGTCGGGAGTTTCCCGGCAGCGAGAGGGACGAAGAGAATGGTAGGCTCATGACTTCAGCTCCCAATTTAGCGGAGTTGTTGATGGACTGCACCTTGGCGAGCTTCGACTTTTGATCAAGGCTTGGAGATTGTGGGATACCAGCTGCAATCCGAAGAGGAGGCGAAAGATTGCGGTACTCATCCCCAAATTCAATCGGAAGTTCTGTTGCTGCTTCGAAGGCTGCAGCAGCATGATGAAGCAGGCTATTGAGTAGCATGAGAGTACCGATGCCATCAACAAGATCATGATGACTTCGGAAAAGAATGTCTCTCGTGGAGATTTGTTCTTCTGATGAACAGTCGTTTGGCGGGACAATGAGATACAAAGTTGCGTAGCGCCCAACAGGAGGATCAGTGTTTGCGAAGCCCTTGCCAGTCTGACCATTATCGACCAGTTTGAAAGTCTCAGACATCCAGTCATCCACTTCTTGCGCATCCCTCAGCGTCTTGTACACTTTCTTGCATCTTTTGGTCCGATGATCATATTCCACGGGTGCTGCAAGGGTTGGATGGGAATGCCTGAGTTTCTGCCAAGCCCAGCGAAGAGCTTTTTCGATACGCGCATCGACATCAATGCCTTCTGATGCAGGCGATCTCGAGATTGAAATTCCAGTAAATGCTGTAATGGCAAAGTATGTATGACTTGTCGCTTCGTATGTCTTGGCCATTGAAGTGTAGAATTGTTCGGCCTCATCGATGTATCTTTCGTACCGACCTGGAGCTACCTCTCGCCAGAGAAGTTCACTATAGGAGTCCATCATCGACTAGTTGGTGACACGAGATATGACAAAATATCTCAAAGGTCTTCACGTCAACTCTTGATTATTCGAATAATGGAAATGTGGTTTCCGAGCTTGTTTTCAGATTTGCCCTCTACCTTTCTCCCAGGAGATGCCTTTGAATGGGAGAAAGTTCCGGTAACACTGCAGCTAGTTAAAGTATACCCTAATGGCTTTATTTCGGCAGTGTGATCGGGTGACCATATGTTTCGTGATATGAGTTGACGAGGTTGAGAGAGGACTGTTGATTTTTGATACCCGGTTCAAACGGGCCGTGATCGCGAAGAATGGATTATGTACCGACGTTTGCCCGATCAGCCACGCACGTTTGCTCACATCGAGTCTCAATCGATAGGAGTTGTGCCTGTTGATCTCCTGGACTCCGTAAAAGCCGAAAGTCTTGTTGCTTTTACCAGACATGTGCGTGCTCCGGGGCGTGATGCAATCGGGGGCCGCTTGGCAGCTATGGCTGATTCGGATCACTCGACAGCTTCCCACATGTCATCTATGAAGGACTGATGAAACACAGAGCTCTCATCGGACCAGTGCTTGCTGTTTCGATTAAATTGGGGATTTCAACGTTTACTAGAGTACGGTAGGGAAATCCGGAATGTTAGGGCAACAGGTCCGCTTAGATTTCCAGAGGATTGACTCTGACCTGGTGTAAATCGCAAGCAGCACTACCACACGTTATACAAGGCATCAGACAGTAAACAGAAAGAAAATTAGTTGACCTGAGCATGTGAGGTCAATTGACCGATGTCCCCTCGTGTATCAATTTCTGTGTACCCAAAGGTAGCGAAGGATGATGAGTTGGTTTTAGTATCAAGTCATGTGACCAACACGGCTCGTCATATCGAACCTAGCGTGAATTCCTCTGACGACAATTCTAGTCAACGATTGCGTTAGATCGTCGTCAAAACCATCCGCAAAGCTTCGGTGTGTGTAAAACTTGCAGTGAAATCACGTCTGCAGTCTGGAGAGCCTCAAAAGCGGCGGAGAGCTGAAGCTGAAAGTGACATATCGAACCCATGGCCCAGGCTGCAGTGTCACCCTCCATCACCAAGCCGTGGCCGCAACCAAACAGCACCCTCAAGTTTTGCTTTTTTTTCTCCCTCGCGGGGCCCCTGCTTTTGCTCAAGCTTCTTTCAATTTCCTCTCACCTTTCGCCTTTCACGCTTGGTTCTGGGGCTCTCTGTTAATTGTTGCTTTCGCTGATGCCACCACTGCGGTATCACAAAATACCTAGATCCATATTGTATTGCCGATATTTCGTCATATTGCCTCTATTCTCACACACAAACCACTAAGGCTGCTGGCAGCATAATTATCTGTTACATGGCATTGGTGGCGCCTCTGGCTATCTCTCATGTGGCATTCAATATTTCTGATCGGCGCTTACAATCATCCCGCAAACCTCTTACCACCCCTTACATATGACGTTCGGCAAGTCTACTGGCCATTTGATCTGCGCAACAATTTGATTTCAGATAAAAGTACTTGCAAGGCACAGTCTTGTATAGACTCAATTGAATTATCAAAGCCCGCTCATTTGGGCCTCGTTTTGTCACTCATGAGATCGTCGATGGCCCACCTCCTTTTTCCCGTCAATTGCAAATTCAACGAGGCTGGGATATGTAACGTCCTGATTTTACGCCATACTTACCAATTGGGGCATCGTGAGACATCAGCTGCACCCTTTTATGGCTGATCTCCCCACACAGCCATGATGGTGCTGAATGCGACCTGATTCACGAGCAGCGTAATTGGAGTCGAAGGGCTTCGCCGCCCGATAACGATGCGACTACCACCAATTGGTAGAGTGGCTATGCTCTTATGAGCCCGAAGGTCGCTGATAGTTTCCTGGTGCGGCTGTATATGTATGTTCATTTCTCCCACGGGTTTCTACACTCGAATTTTTACCAATTTTTCTTGATCTCTAGCCAGCGACAAAAGTCAGAACAACAAAAGTCGACGAATGGAAGGCTGGATGGATATGGGTTTCCTGCGTCCTTGCCAAGTTGTCCTAGTCAATAACGGCCCAAACATCCTCACGCAACCTCCTTATCATTAGTCGAGTCAGAAGCAGATCGCGACACCGACACCGACAGTGCGAACCCGCGCACGCCCTGCTTCGCAGCAGTAACCTCATCGTGACCGGTCTGGATCTTGGTCATCCTTCACGGCTTCTTCTCGACAACGACATGGATTACCCTGTAGCGCGTCCTGAGGTTGACAAGCGAATGAGAATGCATCGAAAAGGGCGGATTCGGCGGGACTTTGGGAACAAGGCAAAGAAATACGTGGCGAATTACACCACTCTCTATCTGGTCGATGGATGCCATAGGCTGGATCAAAAATAGGCAAAGTTTCAATCATTCAAACTTGAATTATCGTCCGATTCTTGCTGCAATGGAGCGATTTTAACCAAGGTCGTCGCCAGCCAAGATGTGGTCGTCCTACTCCTAGTAGCAGCCATGGTTCGCATCCTGAAAGAGCCTCAAGGAGCTTGGTTCACCCGACGGGAGCTGGAAAGATGATAAGGCCAAATCGAGGCCCAGTCGTCCTCATCATTTTCAACACCATTCAGTCATACCACGACATTTGGAGCTCCGACGATTCTGTTATTTCACAATGGCTCTATTCAGTATGGATGATAAAGCTTCGAGAGTTGAACGTTTTGAAGACTGCCATGAGCTAGAGCCTCATAGTCCTGCCGAGTCTCAGAGCAGTTGGAGTACTGAGCAAAGTGGGATCACATCAGGGTTCGCTTCCCAGGACCTCTAGAGTTTCTTCGCAGATGCTAATTAAGCTGTTCAGACGCCGCAGACTCCACCCACATAAATCTTCAGAATGTCGTCTTCTTGCTTGGGTAGCAGTCGATCGCAACGCCCACCCGTGGGTCAACACAGCCCAGCGTTGCACCTGCCCAATGTCTGGCTGCGGGCTTCAGTTCTCGTCGCCTGAGTTCATGCATATGCATTTGAAGACATCTCCATGTCTTTCGAAAAGCACCTACCACTGCTTGGAAATCGGCAAAGAAGTGCGTGTTGGAAAATGCGACTCCTCTGGGTGCCAGGAATTGAAGGGCCGTCTCGTGAGCGCGATGAGCTCTTCAATTGAGTCGGTCAAGCGTCGTCTGTCGGGACGGCGATCAAATACTCCGCCGTCGTCTCTGCCGTGGCCCGATGAAAACGTCAATTCCGCAGAGACTTCTTTGCGGGAGTTCATGCCACTATCCGAGATGTCCTCGAGTAACCAGGCGCATCTACTGGAGCTAGAGACCCCGGTCGGCAATATATCGCAAGTGAGATACGAGATGGATGACCGTCATCCTCCAATCGAGCTCTGCTCTACACCAAAGCCCCGTCATGAGACGGATAGTCTCTCACAGGAAACCTTTCCTTCAGTTCAATCATCCGACAATCAGGAACCTCTGTGGTTTCAGCAAGACAACAAACACACATTTCCTTCCCTAGAGGCGCAGAGTGCCATCGATAGCCTTCATTATACAGCACCGGAGTCTCGGAACAACCCATCGCAGTCAATGATCCACGCCACAATCAGATCCACTGTGCGACCATGGTCCTTCGGGACGGATCATCGCCAAACAAAACCCGTAGAGCTAAGTGCAGATCGAAACCTCTCTCGAGGTTATCAGTCCGGCCAGGTGCTTTCGAAGTGGTCATTGTCGTCAGCATGCAATTCACAAGGCTGTCAACAATCATATCCGAGGAGCCACGTCAATAACTGTTGTCGAATGGGATCATCTACATACCGTGACCAGGACGTGTACTCTCACACGCAGCACGCCGTACCATACCCATATCACTCCGACTTCAGTGAGAAGATGGTCGTTGAAGACTTTACAAACTTATCCAATGTTGACGACATGTCTTTTGTAAGACACAGTCCGCGATCTTCTTCCACATCAAATAGCAGCACAGGATCCGATCTGAGCCTTGTTACTTCCACGTTCTCACGTGGCTCGGGGACGTCCACTAGACAAAGCTCTTTTGGAAGCGGCAACTCTGCTTCGGCCGTTTATGATCAATCTCCGTTCTTTGAAGAAGACTCCACGATGTTTGAGGAGCCCGAATCTATGGAGGAACCTTTAGCATCCACGTATTATGGCCAAGAATATAATGACATTCATCAAGACCTCGGACTCCTCGATCCTGCTGGCGTAAGCATTGACAATTATGTCACGCCCGGTTGCTATCTTTCGGACTCCAACCTGAATAGGTGAGCTTTTCCGTTCCCAGATTCATGTGCCCAAAGACTGACACATCCTAGTATTAACATACCGAATCAACTACGTAGCACCCACGAGCCGACCATGTCGAGCTCAATACCCAGAGCTTCAAATTCTCCAGCACCACCTAGGGGCCGAAGATCCGAGGTTCCCTCACCATCCTCAACATCCCCGTTCAGTATCTCATCCTTGCCCCAACAAGCATCAGTTGTTCCATCACAACAACCACTGATGCCAGGGAAAGCATATTGCAGGCATTGTCAGATAATATGCGACAGCTCCAACCGCAGCCGGCATGAGAGAGGTTGCAAACAGAATGATGGTATCAAAGACAGACGCCGCATAGCCTGCCTATATCCCGGATGCACATCGACGTTCAACCGCAGAGACAACCTACTTCAACATCAACGGGCCAAAGAACACCTCGCGGTCGGGAATTTTGAACTCAAGTTCTCCTTGACGCCCAAGCCTGGGTCACCGATGTGGAATATGGCTATGCAGAGCTTAGGAGAGCAGCATGGTTGGGGTGAGGTCGAGCAGCAAGGAGAAGATTTCTGGATGGACATTGATGGTAATGGAACCTAAGGTCAAAGCAAGGCTGAGGATTCTAGGGTACTCTGAGAAGAAATCTCGTTGCTGCGTAGAGTCGCGCGACTGAAGACTCGATGCCAACAATTGGTTAGCACTTAAGAAGGACTGGGTGCTTTCTGTTTCGCTTTTTCTCCAATTCTATTCTTTTGGAAAGTTCTTTGCGCTCTCTGTTTTACGATTTTTTGCTGTATCTAATGGCAGAATTCTCGCTCGAGATGACTAGAAATTCAAGATGTACAGCTTCTACCTCCTACTTTCGAACCATCTGACTACGTGGACAATGTAAAATGCGAGTAGAAGAAGTATTGTCTCTGTACATAATTTCAGACAACTTGGATTAGGAAATCAGCTTCGAAGGTTGCGCGGTGGTAGAGTGCGGCCCATGGTATTCTTCCAGCATACTAATTTTGGATCATCTCGCGTCCTTTTCAAGACCGGATGTTGATTGGGCACCGAGTTCCACGCCCCCGGTACCTCGTCCTGGAGCCGAAAACGTACGACAGAGAAATTTTCAAGGAAGTATTTACAAAACCGTTGGAATAATTAAGGCAACAACGACTAAATTCTGACAGGAAGAAGGACGAGGACTGGTGATTTGCGGCTCTTCAGGGTAACGATGTCGCAGGACGCATCAATCGAGCTGTCAAAGTGAGTGTATATAGTCCTCACTGACACTCAGAGATCGAGCACCAAAGACTCTTTGGTCCAAGACAATTAAGAAACACTTTTTGCCCACATCGACCGGTGAAGAAGCGATCTCCATATCTAACTTACATCAACTTCAGCTCCCACCATTCAAAATGTCAAGCAGCAATCAAATAAAGTCAGTGGCTCAACTTCATCCATCCCCCCTTCCAATGAATATGCTCTGTCCCATGACATCTGAGATTAACACGAACAGTCAACAAATGCTCCCCCACCACACCTCCCTACCAGTCATACGCACGCCACTCACGAATACGAATCTCCGTCAGCTTGATACTGTCCAAAATCTCCCATTATACCTCTCGATACCACAGAATTTCGAAAGGGTAGCTTTAGGCATCTCCACACATACCTCACGGAAAAGTGGCGCAGAAATGGTTCAAGACTGGGAGACGAGGTGGGAAACGGCCGGCGGTGGTAATGGCAGTGCCGGATCTCAATAAAGCGGGCTTGAAGATGACCAGGGATGATAATAATTAAATGTCTCTCGTGGAACAAGGCGTTGTTTGCGTGGTTGGAAGGTTGTTGTAATTTTCAATGTGAGCAGAGGGTGATAGGTCGCGCGGGTTCGTCTCAGTTAGCGAAAGGCAATAAACAAATTTAGCGAACCGAGCCCCTGAATCTTAGCGAACAAATCATTTTACAGCGTGCTTGGTAGAATGTTCCCACTCTCAGAGGCTTCGCTATTAGAATCTAGCCCACTTGCCGAAAATGACGGGTTCGGAAATAGTACCTTCCTTATTTACGACAATCATGGCTTTTTGTCATGGGATTCTGGGCTCCATGGTATTCAGCTCCCTAGCAGTGGCATGCGAATCGGATCAGTAGGAGCTAGGAGATATCGATGCGGCGTAGACGTCGCGCGGCGCTGGTCTTCTATGCACGCTACCAGCTATACCAACCGATTCGGGAAGGTATGAAAGAACCGCTTCACTCATGGCCAGAAACAGTGAGTCTGGACCTAGACCCGACGAATAGGTATCCTGCCCTTGGGAATTTAAAGTTTGGGCAGCATTGGCCGAAATTCGGCCCTAAGGAACGAATTGATACATTCAGCTACAGTCTTGCAGCCACAAGCAAGTTGGTGTATTACAATGCTGGGGTTAGCCTCATCAATAAGGTAGAATGGTGATGTCTCTCACTCAATATTTACATGACCCTTCCCCAGGTTAAAGAATCCTTGCAATCCCCAGGTATTTGCGTCCATCGCTATACTCTTTTCAAAGTCGTATGAAAAACTGTTGTTTCGCTCCACGATGCTTCGTCAATTCACAGCCGCACTTCTAGGCGCCTTGTGCGTTGCTTCTGTACAGGCGTTCCCAGAAGTACATCAAAAGCGTGCTGTTTGCAATAGGGACAATTGTCTGCGTGCCGTAAGAACATGGCTTTCTCTATTGTTCCATCCATCATTAACATATAGTAAAGGTTATCGCAAGCTCGGCACGCCCACTCGCATCGTCTGCAAAGAACGACTGTTCTTCATTCCTTCGAAAAACTGTCACCCCAGTCGTCACGTAAGCCTTCCAATACTTCAGGATATGGTACCTGTTCATGACGATATGGTCTAACAAGGAACAGGACTACTCGGATTGTTGTATCAACAAGCACGGGAAACCCTACTTCAACAGTTCGATCAAATACCGCAACTGCCACTTCTATCTCCACGATCATTGTAACATCAACCTCGACGTCCACACTCACAATCTCATCGACCTCCACTGCGACATCCCTTTCTTCTGTCCAGGTCACGTCTGCCCCAGTATTTACCAGCACTGTGGTCGATGTCAGCACTGTAACAACCCAAACCACGATTATCCAAATGAAGAAAAGACAAGATGCAGTCATCCCACCACGTCTTGCCCGCCCCCTCGACGCCCGTGCTGCTCCAGTCTCCTTCATTACATCCTCTCCAACGCAGGTCCCAGCATACGCTTCAGCTTGTTCTGGGACATCGCGTTACTCCTCCGCCTGTTCCTGCAACGGTGTTTCGGCAAGCACCATATTCGCACCGACATCGACCGTGACTGTTACTTCGAACTCAGTGCGGACTGTGACGCCAACGAACACCATATCTCAGACGACTACCCAGGCAACGACAATATCAACCACCCAGAGTACAGTGCAGGGAGCCGCAGAATCTACAACTCTTGTCCTTACACAGACTAGCACCGTCTTTGTCACTTTCACTACCGAGATCCAAACAACCACGACATTGGTCGTACCCAGCACAACAACTTTAGTAGTTGCGACTACCCTTCCACCACTCGTTTGCAATACATTCATCCTCCAAACCAGCGGCGGCACAGCCGTAGACGGACAATACGTACGCAGCCAAGGCGAATCCCAAAAACAAGCATTTACCAGCGACCGCACTGCCGCTACAGTCTTCAACCTCGACGGCAGCGGGCGGTTGGTCCACGGAAACCTAATCGCAAACATCGACAATACATCTCTGTATTACGTGTACGATGAGACCGCGGCCACAATCGCCAGTCGCGGGTATCTCACCCTAACGTGTTCGATCAGGCAGAATGGGGTGAATACTGGTGCTCTTGCATGCAGCACGTCGAATGGTCAGAATCGATTTGCGGTGTGTCCGAGTATCGGACCGGGAGACCCTGGGCCTGGACCAGCGCTGCTGTTTGGGACGACGAGTACGAGTGATTGTAGCTATGCCTCTCTTACTGCCATTTGTCTGTCTTAATTGGAGTGGCTATTTCTGGTATTGCTTTGAACTCTGCAGAAGAAACCCATTCCCGCGAGTAAAGGAGCGTCTATGACCTCCGGTCCATTTGCGTCTGGCTCACCCAGCACTCACGCTATTTGCTTTGCTCCGAGAAAATATACTCTGGCAAACATTACAGAGCCGGCTCATCGCGGGTAGCAATACGAGTGAGTGGGCAACAATTGAACTTTAGTTGATAGGAATGCTCATTTCAGAGCTAGGAATTCATTATTTACGTGGCAGCCTGCTGGAAAAGTTGGGGGATAACTGCTACCGTAGCCTAAACGAGCTTTAGATATGCAGCTTTCTTCCTCGTCCACTATCATACCGCAACGGGGAAGATGTTCCATACTGCTTAGGGCGTGTTTGCTCCAGAAACTTAATACAAGGATATGAGTTATCCCTTGGCGGACCGAATCGAAAAAGCAACAGATTCCGATGTAAAAGTTTCTTGTATCCTGATATTCAGGTCCAGGTGTTTGGCTCAGGTATTAAGCTCGCCCGAGCATATGTTGAAGTACACTGCACATACGAACAGAGAAGAATGGGGCGTAGATAGTCGAGAAGTAATTATCCAAAACATGAAGTTTTTGGGATACTGGACTCTCGTGATTGATTGAGCCACACTGGCCGGTCATAGGTGGCCATGTCCGGATGGAGCCAGCGGCTTGGCTCCGGCTAGCTACCCCGCGTTTGAGCTAGCACCTCGGCCCAAACCCGACCACATGGGAGAGACGAACGCGGTCCAAATAGAGTTGGCAGGCCACGAGCAGGGCCGAGACGGCGATGTAATGCGGAGAAGACCTGGGGCTGGGCATGGCCTGCTCCATATCAGAGCTCTCTCTTCTCTTCCCTTGCTTCCGACTCCATCCAAGCTATTGAGTGTCCCTCACCAGAACATCTTCAACCATCCATATCAGCGAGAGTCAACAAACACACCCAGACATCCATCGATTCTCTGGATATTGAGGACGAAAGCACTTCACGATGCCTATGCACAATGGCTGGCTACCCCGAGAAGGTACGTACTTAACCGCCCATTGCCAGTACTATCTATGAGGACGAATTGCTAACTAGTGCAGGTCTCACAAGTGACCCCATCGGACGCCTCATCAAGAAAACCGCCTTCAACCCGGCATTCACGGTCGCATTCCTCCTCCTCGCACGCTACACAAAGAAAGGATCCGACCTAGCGATCCTCCACGAAACAGCATATTCTCGTATCCGGAAGCTCTTCTTCCTCGGGCTTGCTCGATGGGCATCCAACTACCTCGACGCGGGCGTCTTGGACAACTGGACCGCAGATACATATGACTGGAACAAGGAGATTGTGTTGATCACTGGTGGTGCGGGGGGCATTGGTGGGAATGTGGTGAGGCTGTTGGCGGAGAGGGGCATCAAGGTTGTGGTTCTAGATGTCATTGCCATGACTTTTGAAGCTCGTAAGGCTGGTTTACAATTTGCGGAACATCTTGCAGAGGCTAATCAGGTACAGCTGCAAATGTTCACTACTACAAGTGCGACATCACATCTCCTGCGACCATTGCCTCTGTCGCAGCCGAAGTCCGAAAAGATGTCGGAGAGCCTACCATTCTTATCAACAACGCTGGTGTAGCTCGAGGAAAGAACATCCTCGATGCCACGGAAAAGGATGTTCGCTTCACATTCGATGTTAACACTCTAGCCCATTACTGGATGGCGAAGGAGTTCGTCCCAGCTATGGTCAAGGCAAATCACGGCATGGTCGTGACAGTTGCTTCTTTCGCAGCTTATGTCACAGTTCCAAACATGACTGATTATGCCGCCTCGAAAGCTGCGGCATTATCCTTCCACGAAGGTTTGACAGCTGAATTGAAGACTCGCTATGGGGCACCGAAGGTCCGTACAGTGGTTATCAACCAAGGCTACACCAAGACTCCTCTCTTCCAGGGCTACAACAACGATTCAAAATTCATGGTCCCAACTCTCGAGCCCGAGACAGTTGCCGAAGCTATTGTCAAGAAGGTCCTTGCAGGACACAGTGGCCAGGTCATCATTCCTGGCTTTGGCTCGACTTTGACTTTCTTGAGAGGTTTGCCGCATTGGTATCAGTTGAGATTAAGATCAAAGGGAGAGAGTATCATGACCAATTGGCATGGAAGACAGGTCATTGATGTTGAGAAGTGGAAGGAGAATGAGAAGGATAATGGCGAGAGCGCGTAAGTTTGATAATGAAATGGATTTGACCCGTGCTAACCTCGAGTAGCTCAACGGTACTCGTACCACCTGCCCAAGAATAAGCCTTACTCAAGCTGGGTTTTGTCCAAAATTTTCATCTGATCGTACATATATATATGTCATTTTTAGTATATTCTGGTATGAGATGTTGATACTGTGCTGCTCGTCCATATATGTCTACGTGATTCTGTTAAGTTATAATTTCTAACAGCTTCATATTTGAAGTCTTAGAACAAACTTAAGCCCAGTGGACCTTTCACAGAACCAGGCCCCTTTTCCTGCATTCCTCAACAACACCTAGCTCGCTCTGAATCCCAGCGCCCCCAAATCTTTTCTTCTCCTGATATGACATCGAAAAGTCCCAACCTCAAGTCCACCTCCCGCACCCACTCCTCTCTACCAAGCCCTTCGGACAACTCACCTCCCTCCACTCCACATTCGGATTATCCGCATTCTGGAACCAATCGAACCGAAAGAAGCACCCATCTCTAAACATGCCCTCAGGCAGAATGTAACACTGGTTCCTGTCCGTGTAACCACCATACTGATTCCCCATCCACGCACCATCGAACTGTTTCGCGCAGCCTTGTGGGAACCAACCGACGCCGCCGCCGGGTATAGCGAGGTCAAAATGGTTGGAGCCGAGATCGCCCCCTGTGTTGGTTATTTGCACTATCATTTTCTTCCCGGCTAGAGTGGTAGACGTGAATGTAAGTCTGTGCATGCACTCCATCAATAAAACCATCCTGGTTATAGTGTTTTTCTTTCGTTGTTTTCGGGGGTATAAGACGGGGAAGCGGAACATACTCATAACAAGCACAACACCAATCCCACTCCCTCAACCCCGCCAACTTCGTCGCCGCAAATCCGTATGCCAGATCCGCATTCACGGCCCAAGGCCCCATATTGCTACAGGCATATGCATCGCCTCCGTCGCATGACGAGATGGCGTTCGGATCGACGCCGCTAGAAGGCCATTTGTCGTTTTTGTTGCAGGTGAGGACGGGTGTGGAGACTTGTGCTTTGGAGGGCCAGGAGCAGGAGGGTTTGCAGCAATCCCAATAGCGGGTTGTTATTGCGGAAGTGGAGATGGCTGTGGTAATTAGTGATGAGAACAAGAGGAGTTGGTGGACAGGGGAAGACATCGTGTCGGTAGCGGGGTGAGAAGGGCCAGATTTGGAGGTGGCACAGGACTTATGTTTGGGATCATTTGGGATCAGAGGATTTCAAGAGCCTTTATACTATGGAAGTATTCCCACATTTTGTCGGTCAGCAATGCACGCCCTGGCTGCTTCATCGCGTATAACACGCTACATCTTCAGTTCAGCTGTAATCTTTACGCTTGGCATCTGACCCCTTTTGACAAACATCACCACATTCTAGCCAGGTCCTCAGGGTACAAAATAAGCTTAAAGATCTTCCATCAATGAAGACCCTTTTCCAGAGCGAACTAGTTCACTTACCTGCCTCTTGGCTGGACTTTATCGCATGTTTTCTCACGATCTCTGCCATTTTTGCTGCCTCATTTCTCCTTCAGCTTAGCCAAAGCCACTGCTTACGGTCTCTCAGCTGCAACGAAGCAAGCCATAGTGTTCTAGGGGGTTTAGAATCATGACGAGGCGAGTGACATGATTGGCATTGCGGATCGAATACTCCAACCTAACCCTACCCCTCAAGCAAAACCTCCAAAACAGCCTCCCAGAAACCGCCGTGCCTCTTGCACACTCTCATATCCCCAAGATAACCTTGGATCTCCTCCACCAACGACGCCCTTGTATACTCGACCTCTATGCCCACCTCGATATCGTACAGGTTGTCCATGGCTTCGTCGTACGCCTCGCCCAGCTCCCAGTGCCTATCCGTGTACAGATTCCGGAAGAATTTGACCGTCCAGATCAGCTCCTCCTTTCCTCCAATAACGTGGCTCGCGAGTCGCTGGCAGTCGGTGTTGATGGCGGTGCCGAATTGGTGGCCGGAGGACGTGCAATAGGGGGTCGGAAGGTTGTCGATTCAGTGTTGTTCCATGGCGGAGAGGATGCTCTGGCCAAGCTCGATCTCGACGGGGGTTACGTATAGCTGAATCAGATAATATCCATCAGCTTCCATTGGTGGTAGAGGTGCAGGATGTGGAGTGGATGGGTATCTATCATACCTCTTGGAACTTCTTCAGGAGGACATGGTGGTTCAGGACGAAATCTTCAACAATGGTTCTTTGATGATCGGTTCTAAGATTGGCAGACATCTTGCCTGACGCGGTAGCAGATTGGAATGCGATGTGGTGTTGGTGGTTTGGAGAAAGAGTCTGTGGTGTTGGGCGATGTTACGCGGATCTGAGGTTGTGTCTGAACTCTGGAGAAATTTCAAAGTTTGGAAGCGATGTGTGGAAATAAAGGCTATCAGAAGATCTCGAAGTCCTCTCTGATTAAGCGATGAGTTCACAAGGCAGACATTATTAATGAATTTTATCTAGATATTATAAATATCAAACAACTTCTGAGTCTATACCAATTCTCGCTACGTGCAGGACCCAATTCAAGCCAATGTGGCTTGTGATGACTTGTCAAAAACAAGGACTGGAGTTTATCACGGCAAGGCCCTCTCGAGCTCCAACGTTCGAGACAAGAACTATGTCTGGTATGACTTTGCTCTGTTTCAGAATAGTGATAAATGTCTGCTTTCTAAAGTATACTCAACGCATATACTAGGCCTCTGTTTACTCGCTTATTCTCCTCCACAGCACATGAGTGTACCATTCCCCACGACCTTTCTCTAACGACGTGCGACCATGAAGTGATCAGCCCTTTCCGCACTATCAATGGTTATATCCGTAAGCCTTTGGGTGGCAGAGGGTATTGGTCTTGTCAGACGTGGTGATCTACTTGAGAGAGTTGCTGCCACGAATGACCCGTTGAGCATCAGACTTATGGACTCCTACTTTACATAGCTTGATGAGGGGCCGAAAAGAGCTTCTTGCGCTACCCCGGTACATGATGAGACAACAACAGAACCTATTGGTCGTTTTTTGACACAGACGTGGGGGAGTGTTCCTCCATCAAGTCATGTTTGAGATGAGCTTTAGATTCCAGTTGAGACTGTGACAGGCGCTATGAATCTACTACTCTTCCCTCGTTCCGGTGCGATTGATAAGATTCTGAGAGCCGGCATGACTTGAGAGTCTCTGACCTTCGTCTTCAACGACATGACCCCATGTCCTTGCAACTCAGGGCCTCAGAGGAGAACGATTCTGGGTATTCACAGCAATAGGGCGTGCTTTAAACCTCGTATTGTTTCATCACTGCATAGATGCACAGGAAGATATGACTGTGCAGTTTGGTAGAGCTACTGCTAAATGACTATCCGAGGAAATATTTCATCCATGAATCCTGAATGTGGTCTAATGAAGAGGAGCACAGAAACAAATACTTGAAGAATTTATATCCATGCCGACTTGGAAACCTCCACTTCAGCTTGAAAATAAGGTCCGCTCTCGGATGTATCCTGGAGCGGCGGGGTGGGTGACGTCAATCGGAGACAAAGTCAGGTCGCGCACCACCACCTGGAGGGAAGTTAGCACGATTTCATTTCACAACGAGGGTGATTTGGACCTCTCTGATCGTCAACGAGACGTACTAGTAGTAATGAATTCAGCACTTGGCCATCACAATATATCTTGGAGAGTCTGAGAGTAACGGTAAGTTCGACTTGTATTCAATCATACTCTTTTACCAGAAATGATAGGCATAACAACATGACTATCCCATACCTTACCGGTGTGAATACGGTGTCGCCCGACGTTTTGATCCCTTGGTGTCTCCAGAATCATTTGATCCGTTTCTGGGAACCGCAAGTCATGTCCCGCAACCCTGAGTAGGAACCCTTCACCCGCATCAAAGACCATCCCAATAGGCTATAGCGCAATCTCCAAAGAGACTATATCGCCAGGAGTGATTTTGTTGATTTTGTCATGCCGATACCACAGCCGTCCATCTACGATGTCCTTGCTCAAGCGATGGCTTGCTCTTCACATACCTTCAGGACCAAGATGTTTCGAGACATTAGTGGAAAGAACCTGCGGCTCAGGCACAGAACAAGGATAGTTCAAGTGCACCATTGGGTTCCCCTCGCGCGAGAGCTTTCAAATCTCAACCACGACATCCATATCATCATGCTCCTTGCAAGACATCCAAAGCTTTACAACAGGATACCCCGCAATTTCAGTATACTCGTCGAATGTGAAACTGAAGTCTGCGCAATCAGTAAGATGATGAGCTTCATACGATGCTTCTGAGTCTGCTGAACGAGGTGAAAAGGACATAGTACCATCGCTTGCTTCGAGGAAAACCTTGCGATATTCAGTATTGGGAACCGGGTAAGCATCTTCAGGACGTTCCACGATTGTCTTGGCCGGACTGCCCTCGAAGCCTAGAAGAGAGAGCCGCAACTTGGGAGTGGATTTCCAGTCGTTGGGCAATCTCTTGTAGTAGTAGTCATAGAAACGCTGAAGTTCATCCACATGCTCCGGTATGTATTGGTCAGACCCTGGAGCTAAAGTCAGCGGCTAGAACGTGGTTATATCGAGAAGTGACTGCCGACTCACATTCTTGCGCGGCGTGTACACGAAGCCACTTTTCGCTCGTCTTGCCTTTGATGAATGCGTCGAATGAGCCCCTAGAATGAATTCCAGTTGAATATGACGCCACTACATACATTGGGACAGATATGTTTTCAACATGAGCGATTTTGTTTGCCCAGTAGTCGTCCAAGAGTGGATGTTTTTCCACGGCCCCGCCTATGTCCTCCATACCCCCTCTCCCTAGACACAAAATCAATTATACGACAACTGAAGAGCGGGAGCTTAATGTATACCTGCTGTAAGTTGAGCGAGTTGCCCAAAGAATGCACCATGCGGAATTCCTCCTCGCACTAGCGTGTCTCTATAGGCATCTGTTGCGCCCTCCCACGGTGCTACACATTTCAATGCGGGGTGACTGTAGCGGGAGGCAAGGTTGAGCTGCGCGATAGCCAACCACGAGTTACCAGCAAAAGTGACGGAACCATTGCACCAAGCCTGATTGGATGCCCAGCTAATTTTATCGTACATATCTTGCGCTTCCTAATCCATAGTATGATTGTTAGCCTGAGATTCTCAAGCATAATGCATATAACAGATGAGGCGATCACCTCCTCTCCCCAAAAAACCATGTTTCCTTCTGATTCTCCCACGCCGCGAGCGTCGATATTCACGATGGCATATCCACGCTTGCACCAGTCTGCGGGACAAGGGCCCTCGAACTTCTGGTAGCCAGACACGGCGTCGACTGGAACACTACAGTTTTCTGGTCCCATTACCGCATGGGAAGCAAAACCTAAGGTAAAGAAGCGTTAGATATTGCATGAATAAGGACCGAGGTGTAGCATGCAAGATTGTGCAGACATACCGCCAGCCTTTCCATATGGACTCCATACGATGATTGCTGGAATTCCAGCGGCGTCGGTCGAAAGTGTGGGCCGAAAGACATCCGTGTAGAGGGTGGAACCGTCTCTCATCTTCACAGCAACATCTTTATCCCAAGTGACTTCGACCTCAAAAGCACGAAGGCTTGGCTCCTTGGTATGACCTACTGGAAGATTCGTGGTTGACGGGTTGAAGCCATCATAGACAAACACCGGATTACTCTCGGGGCTTCGAAGGGGCACAAATCCGACGTCTGGCAGCTGCTTGTTGGGTGTCGCCATGGCCAAGACCAGATTTAATGTCTCTCCCTTCTTGAATCTGCTTTTTTGGGGGGCATGAAGTGAGTCACCCGGGATCAACTGCGACTTTATTCTTTATGGACAGCCTAACTTGTAGTTTCGTACGTGCATCCTCTGAATTGTGTACTTGCCTACATGACCCTACAACGTCAATGCTCGGCCTTATCTCAAGAGCAGACTCCGAAAGGTCGTTCCGGGTCGGATTTCTCCCAAAGCCGCGCTCTGTAACTTAACGTACCTAAGTTGTAGTTGGCGGGCGAGCCCCACTTGAGATATGTCCCGCAATATACCTAGAGGGGCAGAGGGGGAACCACTCGTTAGAAGCTCGAAACCGCTTTATTACTTTGTACCCAAGAAAATACTTAGTGGGCCCGTAAACTCGCTCAAAAGGATGTCCCGTACTGTAGGATTGAGAGTTGCGGAACCGCTTATAAGAAGTCTAAGAACTTCGAGACTACGCTCTTGTGCTTGAGGAAATAGTTAGCGGGCGGCCCGTAACTCCGCTTCAAGAGATGTCCCGCAGAATTACTCAGTCGGAACTTCTGTTGTGGGAATCACCAAAATGCGGGGGATGGGGGATCTGCGTATCCGTGAGAGAGTTTGTGGGGTAATTACATTGCTTTATATTTGTATCTACAGCAGATGAAATTGTTCAGCGTCGCGTTTGTCAATCGGCACCATCCGATCTCCCGAACACTATTCATCTTTATCAGAATAGCAATTGAATCTCTGAAGTCTAAAGCTCATTCAAATTCTCGATCTTTTTATTGCAATAATGACGAATGATTTCTCAAGGCTCGGACGCCTAACATCAACCATGGAAATTTTGTGGTCATTTTAGTTGGATGGTGAAGCCCTCAGAGTTGCATTGTTGACACAAAATGTCAAGTAACCTACGAACTGGAATTTAGATGAGTGCAATGCGCTACTACCGGGCCTTCAAGGGCTATTGTATTCTCTAGTACAAGGAGGATCTCTAAAGGCCTTAGCGACGCATTATATCTTGTTGAAAAGAGTCATGATCAAGGTCAAAACTGCCAGGAAAACAGCGACGAATATGAAAGACCTCTGGTTGGTGCCTGCGCAGTGAGACGATGAGAAAGATCGCTGGACATCTCTTACTCTGAGAAATGCAAAGTTGAATATGATTCCGGCTTGATAAGGCTCAAGGATCAACAAAGAAAGCAGGATTCTAGCACTTCAGGGGTAGGAGTTGTAGAAAATATATGTTTCTGTTCTAACAGCGCTGATATTAATCGATCGAGATGAACAACCACTTTAGAGCAAGCCTGACCTAGCTCCCCATGACAAGAATAATTATCCCTACAGCAATACAGGTTAATATGATGAGAAGGGTAATAAGGTAGATAAGAGCATGAAGAGAACCTGCAGCCTATGCGAATCAAAGATCGTGGAAATTTGAACACTGAACGTCTGTACTCGAGGCGAAAGTACCCACTTGACGTGTATTCAGAAGATCGCTTCATAGAAACGCCATTAAGCCGAAAGCTCCGACCCATATGCCATGCACCTCTGTCCTCCAATCCAGCATCCCAGCTCCCCCAAGACCATCGCCAGCTGTCGCATCCGGTTTGGTGCCTCCTAACCCATCTTTACCTCCATCCTTGTCATTTCCTTCGATCGCAGTTCCAGCAATCCTTGTAAAGCTATTCGCAGAAGCATTTAACGTCGCCTGATCCAAAAGTGGATTGTTCAGAACGTCGCACGATGGTCGGTTGCTGTCTTCGGGTATTGAGTTCGTCACCTTGATAGGCAGATCGAATATGGTGTAGCTATCCGTACCATTCAGCCGGAAGTTTTGGCGGATAGATATCTGTTTCCGATCAGCAGCCACTTGGTTATATTCCCCAGCAGATACCGTACATTGTAAGCTCCCCTAGCAGAGTCATTGTAATTTGACGCACCATCTCCGACCAAACAATCCGGCCACACCCAGTTCACATGCTTCACTGTGCTTCCTGGCTCTTGCGCCATTATCTCACCCAAGCTGGCGTTGCCTGCGCTTGCTGTGCCATTCGACACCGTGAAGTTCTTCCCAGTCGTGTAGCTCGAGAGGAAAATTGTGATGTTGTAGATGACGGATACTGGATCGGATGGGTATGGTGGGAGTTCTAGCTGCCCATTCGAAGTGACATCGAGCGCAACATGTAGTGTATCTAAAAGCCGTCAGCAAGTATCTCGGGATAACAGATGGTAGACTCATACCACCTCCTAGCGGAGTATTAGGCTGCGGCGCATCGACGACCGCGATACCAGGCGTAAATATTTGGCCGTTGACGATTTCCTGCGCAGCTAAACATCTCGCCAGGAGCGCAATAGCGATGGTAAACGGGAACAACATTCTTGATTATTTCATCGAGAAACTTCAATTAACAAGAGAGGGACACGGGAAAAGAGGGAAACGGACGGAACGTCATGAAAGAGGGGATAAAGTTGGCAGACATGGCAACAGCAATATCAGCATTATCATATGAAGGTACTGGACAGGGAAATGAAGTCACCCGTATCGTAATGGTATGATGCCCCTGCATGCTTATCACAATGCATTCTAGGCTCGGCGCGGGCAGCCCTACTTGTCAAAAACTGTTGCCGGTATCCCGAGAATTAATTGCTGCAGAGGCACGAACTGGTGAAGTCGAGACGGGATGTGTATCAAATAGATTGGAGACGTCTGAATTGGGTTGTGGCTAAGGCCAAGATGTGGCTTGGAATGGCTTGAGCTCTCACACGTGATGTCCTCCCATCTTTGAGACGAGATCTCAATTTCAACGACAGAGCTCGATTTTATTGGAGCTGCCATTGACCTATCAAACCAATCGTGATGCAAAGGCTAGGATGAGAACTCTGTATGTATCAAGTGGTGGCGTTGCAGGAATCAAGAGGGTTCGTGCATGTTCAGTGAAAGAAGTTCCACGAAGCTTCAGGCTCTTGCATCAACAGCACAGAGCGCTCCATTCGGTGTACGGGCTGACATGTAGAGCAACTTCACGACTTGCGGCATGTGCTTTATCTCGCAGGTCCGAATCAACTTTACGTGGCGCTGATGCTTCAACCTCGTTGCCCATCAGAAAAGTACGGTTGGGACAGGGCAATGATCAGAACGTCAACAGAGCCAAATCGCAGAAACAGAATGAACCAGGCAGCAAGAAGCTCGAATTCGACTTTCCGAGCAGTATCTGCTCCAAGGTCTCTGATAAAGTTCGGCACGCGTTGAACCACAATCGTCCAGTCGTTGCGTTAGAGACGACTATCTACACCCACGGGTTTCCGTACCCGGACAATGTGGCCCTTGCATTGGGATTGGAAGATATCGTTCGGCAAAATGGAGCTGTACCAGCGACGATTGGTATCTTGAACGGGGTGGCTAGGATCGGTCTCAGTAAGGACGAGATCACTGAGCTCGCTTCATCGGCTGGCAAGCCAGAGACGATGAAAGTCTCCAGACGAGATCTTCCTTACATTCTTGGCATGGTAAGTCTCCTTGAATCTCAATTGAACACGATAGTGACAAGTATAGGGATTATCTGGCAAGAAGCTTAATGGTGGTACAACAGTTTCTGGCACAATGATTTTGGCTCAGCGGGCAGGTATCAAAGTGTTCGGAACTGGTGGTCTTGGAGGTGTCCATCGTGGTGGTGAGGACAGCATGGACATATCTGCTGATCTTACCGAGCTTGGCAGAACGCCCATTGCAGTTGTCAGCAGTGGTTGCAAGAGCTTCCTGGACATTCCTCGAACATTAGAATATCTTGAGACGCAAGGGGCTACCGTCTGCACTTTTGCGGACGGGAAGAAAGGCGACATTGATTTCCCAGCTTTCTACACTCGGGATAGTGGGATCAAAAGTCACGGGATCGTTCAGAATCCTAGAGAAGCAGCTTCAATGATCTGTGAGTCTTTGAATCCGAACCTCATCTGCAGAAGGAAAGCTGATGATATCAGATGCGCAAGAAATTCTGGGCAGTTTTCGTAGTGGGCATTCTGGCATGCACTCGGGTCTGCTCTTCGCAAACCCTATCCCGGTCGAATTTTCGATTCCTAAAGCCGAGATCGACATAGCCATCAACCAAGCTGTCAAAGAAGCAGCAGAGCAAGGATTCCATGGACACGCAAACACTCCATTTATCCTTGCCAGAATCAAGGATCTTACCAAGGGCAATAGTTTGCCTGCAAACAAAGCTTTGATAGAGTCAAATGTTGCCATGGCTGCAAGAGTTGCCGTGGAACTCGCTGCTTTCAGAAGTTCTGCCGGCAAACTCCCACGGTAAGCTGGAAATTATGATCGATGTGAACCAACACTTGCTAATGGTGCCAGTCTAAGGAACGATCCGCAGAATCGAACCAATGTTTCCGAGAAGAATCAGTTTCTCGGGGCGTCTCTCCCGAAGCCAGTCCAAGATATCAACGTGCGTGGTTCTCCATTTCACCCTACTCTCTGTGCGAAGCTTCTCCATGCCTCATTTCAAACTGACGTTCGGTAGCACTCAGTATATGTTCTCGGTTCTGTTGCAGTCGATTTATCCTGTGATTACGCCCCACTTGAAGAGGCTGGAATCCCAGTATCTTCCACTTCCCCTCAACTACATACCTCGAACATCGCTCAAATAGTTCCTTCAATCGGTGGTGTTGGTCACAATGTTGCTCTTGCTGCACATCGCGTTGGCGGCGATGCTTGCGCCCAACTGCGCAGTCTCATCGCAGATGATCTGTGAGTGCTTCTACTTCTTTCACAATACATCTTGCTTATCCCGTGTAGCGCTGGGACCACTATCATGTCTGCTTTGACAGATGAAGGCCTTGACACCTCATGTATCCAAACTTTACCTTCTACGTACCGAACAGCCCAATATGTGGCCGTCAACGACACCGAGAAAGATCTACTCCTCGCCATGGCAGACATGAGCATTTTCGCAACTGTCAGTCCTCACAATTTAATCCAGATGAAACAATCGCCAGACCTGAAGTGGGTTGTTGTAGACGCAAACTGGAACAAGACACACATCGGAAGACTGATCAACTACGCTTCCCGTGACCTGAAGGCCAAGGTTGCGTTCGAGCCAGTATCCGTCGCAAAGTCTGCTGGAATTTTCGAACCTAATGCCTCCAGCACTGCCGAAAATCTAAAGCCATTTCCGCACAATACTTTGGACCTGGCAACACCCAACCAGCACGAACTGGCAGCCATGCACTCAGCAGCAAAGAAGTACGAATATTTTGAGTCCCAGGAATGGTGGCAGGCAATCGATGCCCTTGGTATCCCCAGCTCAGGCGCCCGTGATCGTTTCGTGTCCATCACGAACAGTAAGCTCACCGACCAAGGCATCCCGATCCAGGCAATCCAACTGTTACCCTTTATTCCCACGATCCTCACCAAGCTCGGCGCAGATGGCGTTCTGATGACAGAACTCCTGAAACCAAATGATCCCCGTCTGACTGACTCCGCATCCGCGCCCTACATCCTGTCTCGTTGCGCGAATGGCAGCACTGAGATCGGTGGCGTCTACATGCGGCTGTTCCCGGCAACTGAAGTCGTGGAGGATGTTGTCAGCGTGAATGGTGTCGGAGATACTTTCCTTGGTGTCCTTGTTGCTGGATTGTCGAAAGGTCTGAACTTGAATGAGACGTTGATCAATATTGCGCAGAGGGGTGCGGTCATGACGTTGAGGAGCAAAGAGTCGGTCAGTCCTCAGTTGGCGGAGCTGAAGGAGGAGCTGGACTTATTGGCTCAGTACTCGTCAGACTCGGTACTATAGGCCTATCCGCCAGACATGCTCAGGCAACGGGAAAATGATGACCATGAATATAATTATTGTCTTACAGACCATAAGCGGAAGGTGATATGGTTGCCACAAGCCAGCTTCACGTGATTTAATGAGCTGCTCATGATCACTTGCATAAGCGATACCGACCGAACAACAGCAAATACAGTGAAGCTGACGTCAGATGTAACCCCCTGATCACTATGGTCCACGTCAACATGCGACTAGTTCCCCTCCACATAATCTTCAATGTGTCTCCAATGCAAACCATCGCTTGTGCCGCCAATCTTTCTCGTCTGATTTGTCATTAAATATAGTGCAGTCCAATGAGTAGAACTAGTGCAAGACAGTTATCCAGATAATTTCCTAATCAAGGCCACAGTTCCATATAAGCTGTCATGTACTCCTCAGAGCCCGAAACCTTTCTCGCACGTGTATCTAGTGCTCGCTAAGCTCTAGCCGACCAAGGTCAACAGAAGGCTGGGAACAAAATACTAGCGTGGCCGATGGAGATCAAGTACGGAAAACTATCGGCGTTCTGTCATAGTGACCTGGCACGAAACATTGCTATTTTGACTGTATCACTTATAGTCTGAGTCATTGCAGTTTCGAGCACTTTATTATAATAATGTAGTTCCTGTGCCGCCGGGTTATGCACACCACAGAACACGACGAAGGACGGTAAAATTACCACGATACTATTGATTTACGAGACATTGTTCGTCGTTACAGTAACAAGCAAGGACTACAAGTTTGAAGGACTATTCATTTCTTCGTCATGGGGCAAGGAATATGGGCACTGCCCGTGGTAGACCGCGACTGGAATCTGGAAGTCTTGAGTACACTTCTTCAAACCTCTTCGCTTTCATGAATTCCATTTCCAGCCTCCAAAGTAACTTCCAAGAGAGTCACAGGCCCTGTCCCCAAATATCCATTACACTGGCCACCGCCATCAAGTGCCCTCTGGAAGCCGATCATCCCGCTCAAGCATCCAGAATCAGCAATCAACCGTTTTCCTACTGAAGTAATACTCATAATCATGAAATATACCCAGAACGAGGTCACCAACGCCTGCTTCGGCCTGACCTGTTCCCGCCTCTACAAGATTCATTTCGCGGAAAACGGACCCACAAACATGCACTTCATCGCGCCCGTCTGGACAGAACCAATACCCGAGCCATTCCGCTTCCGATCGAAATGGTACGAGCCAACGATTGTAAGATGTGTAGCGCTATATCAGCTGATAGAGGAATTCATGGCGCCAGGCTGGACGTATGATAGACGGAAGGGGACCTACAGACGGGCGGCGGATATTGAGAGGGAAAGGGAGGAGAGGAGGCTGGAGGTAGAGAGGTGGGACAGGGAGAGGTTGGTGAAGTTGGCGGTTGTTAGGAAAGCGCAGGAGAAGGCTGAGGGGAGTAGGGTGCTGAGGAGGAAGAGAGAGTTGATTGAGAAGAAGCATGAGAAGCTTGTGATTGCGTTGAGGAGGAAGAAGGCGGCGAACATGAAGAAGGAGCAATCGGCGTTCATGGTGAGACATTTGTGGTTGATGATGGCGAGTCCGGAGATGGATGATGAAGTCGTTGATAAGAAGGCGGAAAAGAGAAGGAGGAAGAAGATGGCTAAGAGAGCGAGGGAGCAAAGCGACCAGTAAGTAGTAATCCTTTTCTTCGTTTCAAAATCGACGCACAAGTATCTTCTTCAGCGCCGATTCTATCCTTACTCGGATTGCTTTGTGCTTGCAATCATTTACCGTCTTACGGTCGTGTGGTAAGCCAGTGTCGTCGCCTCGATTGTGCACTGCCATTAGGTGTATCGAGAGTATGTACTTCAGCGAATCAGCGTCGTGCGTTATCTCGCTTATACATTCTCAATTTGTAAATGCTAATAATTATGTTCAGCAGCACAGAATCATTACTCCCGTGGCTTACAATGCCCGCTATCTTCAAGGTTCTCGTAGCTTCTCTGAGGGTGGTATGATGCTGTCATCGTGTATGGTAGCCTAGAACGAGATATTTGCAAACAGGGGGTTGCAACTACAAATCCGATCTCGCGTTATGATAGAAGCAAGACGTAAGACTTAGTTCCTTATAATCTTTGGATATCAATAACCAAATTGCCGTCGCACTGTTCAGAGCTATCACATGATTGCCCCATTCAAGAAAGCTCGAAATGCCAGATTTAATCGCTTCCTCCGAATGGTTAAATATTTGCAGAATACTCTAGTTGAGAAAGCTTTTTCATCACCAAAACCTGATTCTCATTTTATTTGCCTGTTATAGTGAGAGATTTGAAATCGGAATGCCCGGTGAGCACGGAATGCCGATGTACAGCATCGCGGGTTTCCTCTAGCACCATTAGACCGCCCTCAACCAAAAGCCCCAGTAACGAAACAACCTTTTCAAGCTCATGGGATTTTTCGTAATTGTTTTCAGATATTTGAGCTGATATTGATGTTGTGCATGCTACTCGTAAGGGACTAACCTCGTAAGTGTTGACGCTATCTCATAGACTGCTAACAATGGCCATCTCATTTTGGTGAAAATTTGGTACCGAGTCATTTCAACCATTATAGCTTTCCAAAGCTTCAACAACATGAGTCAGAGGTCATTTGCACAGCTAGAAGATACCAACGTTATTTTAGCCAGGAAAATTCGCACTGCGGTATATTTAATCCTCAAGATGCTCATATCCTCCTTTCCTTCTTCAGCTTCTTTTGATATCTCTTTGCAAGTCACAGTCATCTGCTACTGTCAAGATATACTTCGCATATCAAGCCCGTGCGATCAAGAGCTAGAGACACTCAGTACCCAGTAGTCTTGCAAAGATCTATCATTAAGATCAGATTCTCCTGTCTGAAGTATTTTACTGCGAGCAGAAGAAAAAGGAAGAGAGAAGAAGAACAGAAAAGACAAATACTCCGACGACACTCTGCTGCAAGAAAGTACTTCCATCGATCTCAAGCGGTACTCAGCTCCGAGAGAATCACCTCGATACGCGAAAAGTCAGCCACTCGCGACATTCACCAGAACGATCCCACGATTCAACCCACCATTCGGATCAGAAATTCAAATTCAAGGTCCCGCATACGTCAACAACAAAAATTCATGGCACCATCAGCCACCACCAGACGACAGCTTCGCGCAAATCCACATCCTCGGACTACACCAAGATTCGACAGTACCGAGTCCACGACACCTCAATTCTTCGAGCCATTAACGCACACAAGGGCAAACCCTAGCACCATAATGGCCAACAATAACACCGAAGCCCTGGAACAGCCGACGGACAGTAGTATCACGCGAAGCCATGGTCGCGAGATGACTGCATCGATTGAGACCAATTCCGACTTCGGCAATTTCACTAGTCAACGTCGACTCCAATCCAGGGTTGCTAGACAAATTAGGCGAGATGACAACGCTTCTGAGGAGCTAGTACACCTAGAACCCCATAGAAGCGGAAACACGATTCTTCCAGTAGAATCAAGCTCTGAATTCGAAAACTTCACCAGTCGACGCCGACAAGAATTGCGGGACTCTAGACGAACGGAGAACCTTTCGAACCTTTCGGTCGACTTGGATGATCTAGAGCCACTAACAACGGAAGATCTTGACATTGTGATAAATCAGGCCAACAAGGACAGACTGACCAATTTCGATCTTCCGTCACCATCAACATCACCTAGTCGCGAGCCGTCGCCGGAATCTGAATCGAGCTCGACCCAGCAAGGATCGTCAACAGTTTCCCCATCTATCTCACAGCACACGCAAGACGAGGGTAATCTCTCTGATGTTGACGCTGATCTCGATGATCCCGTCTCCTTAGATGACGATAATGACCGAGAGCAAGTATTCAATATGGTCGACGAAGCTGAACGGTTAGCGGAAAATCCAAATCACATCCCACTTGGAATGACCCCGGAACCCGGATATGAGGGTCGTTCCAGACCAGCACTGGCACCAATCAGTCACCAAACTGACCGTCTCCAAGAGGAAGCCAATCGACCTCGACCTGCCTTTCCGAACTACCTTATGGACGAATACCTCGAGGATGCATCCAATTTCGGTCGATATAACAACCGACAAACTTTCACAGAGCGCCACCGTGAGAATATTTGGACGAGAACGGAGCTCGACACCACAATGACGATGACACCTGCGACGAACAACAACGATGTTGATGGCACTGACTCTTGGATTGACCTCGAACACTTGAGCGAGTCCCTTCCGGCGGTCCCACAAGTTACACCAGTTCGACCAACAACCCGCCTACATGCGGGTCTTGCGCAAGCAAGCCGACATCTTCTTCCTGTCCAGGGAGCTGTAGTTTTCAGATCATTTAGATGACCGTTTGACAGAGGAGAATCTGAACTATGCACCGATAAATGTAGTGTATTTCTACTCATGTAAACTTGTTTTATGCGTGCGCATTAAATCGTTATACCAAGACTGTCAATCTAGGACATGCGTGGGTCACTTGGGTTTGTTGTTCTATAAATCATGTATTGTATTTGTTTGAACGTCTCAACAGGACAGGTGGAAGTAACCTTTTCCCCGCGGGATTTTTACAGGTGCTTCAGGGTTTGATAAATCAACATGACTTCGTACTCACTGCCGACCTCTATTGAAAAGTGAAGTGCCTGTGAATTGATAATGTTCTGTAGCAAGATCTAATGTTTTGTCTTGTAACGATCTGTAAAAGTCTCTCCCCTGACCTATGTGCAACACCGCCCAGTCACCTTGTGTTGAAAGCACCAGACATGGCCGCTTGAGGACAGAATTGAGATGTCCTGTCTAAATTCTGTCAGAGTTCTACACTTCTCTTGAAAGGTTGATGTGGTGTTTATCCTACAACGATTAGCAAGCAAGGATCTGGAGTGGCAGGATTCTAGCCATCATGAAACTGCAGATTTGGATGCGATCCCTAAGTTGATCAAGAATTATACAGTAACTATTTGTAATTCCCGGTTGACGGGAAAAGATATCAGGTGGTGGGAGAAGTCCTTTGTGTTGATACTCTGAGCACGATCGCAAACCCGCATTTCATGTGCTAGCCCTTTCGAGAGCACTCGATATTTGAGTAGGACCCGTGTGACAATGAATCTTCCATTTCGGGATTCAATCAATGGTTGCCTATTTTCATAGAGAAATTCACCTGTATTGCATCACGCTCACGCGTGGCCACGTCTCGATTCTCGACTTTGGTCTTCTACTGAAACAAAACATAAACCCGATCTTCGTCGAAGAACACCCACAACTCAGAAAATATGAAGCATATTATCGTCCTCTGCGGTCCAAGTGGTTGTGGGAAGTCCACTGTAGGCAGATTTCTCAGCGAGGAGCGCGACTTCGACTTTCTCGAAGGTGAGCAAGTATGTGACGGTTTCTCAAACTTTCCTCTTTCTCGTGCGAGAGAACAAGTACTAAGTCATTATAACCTGCAGTATCAATCCGGGGAAATCGTGCAGAAGTTGAAGTCCGGATCTGCTATGAATGGTCTAGATCATGCCATGTGGCTCCGTGACCTATCGCAAGCAGCTATTGACGCCACCTCGAAGCATGAAGTCGTCGTCGTTTCCTGTCTAGCTTTGAAACGTACTCATCGAAACTATTTCCGTTCTGCCGTCATCGACCACAACAAAGTAAATGAGAAGCCCCTCCCGAAAAACAAGATCCAGCTTCATTTCCTCTTCCTGAAGATAAGCCGAGAGAAAGCGCAAATATTGCTCGAGCAGAGACAGCTGAGAGATAACAATTATCTGTCGATGAATCGGATTCAGGACCAGTACCACGCTTTGGAAGTTCCACGAGGTGGAGACAAAGGCGAACTAAGTATTGACTGTACGATTATCGATGTCGGAAAGGGGATTGAGTGGATGTTGAAGAGTGTGGAAGATATTCTAGAGGCATTCCTTAGCTAAGGCTAGCTTTGTATTTACTTCAGCGGGGTCTTGAAGCCCTGGATTCTGGAAGAGAAATAAGCTCATCGTTGATACCTGATGTACTGATCTTCCCGATTCGACGATTAAGTGAGTGCTCGAAAACGAGGGAAGACAATCACGTGCAGAACTTCCTACCAAATCCCGTACTTCTCTCTGTCGGAGAGCTTTTATTCCCCATCCTTCCACTCTTCATGGATCTTACCTTATCTTCTGCTTTCCACTCTTGCAAGTTATTCTCATAGCTTAATGGCAAGCATCCCACCTTTCAAAGTCTTGGTATGACAAGGACTAGTCTTGGCTTGAGATAGATTAGCCTACTGCAAGATAAGAGGCTATGTGTGTTCGTACAACAATTGTCAGCAACACAGACATGACGATCTTATAAGTACAGGACAGGATCGCATGTTATCATTCATCCGTTCAGCCCAAATGTATCTCCTTTGATCCTTTCCCAGAGGATAGCACGTGATTATTTACCCCGGATTCTCCACGACGCCAAATTTTCAACGCTAACAAGCGCGAACATGACCAGCATCTACGATTCAACGGCAGCCAATGCCGTAGACGACAAAGCAGATATCTTGAAGACGGGCTCAGCTAATATGTCTGATACCGAGCCGAAAGATGTCAGACTCGAAAATCAACAAATGCTGCTTGGTGGCGAAGCCGAACGGAAGTTGGTCCGGAAACTGGATATCCACATCATCCCTGTGGTAATGGCTTTGTATCTATTGAGTTTCTTAGACCGGTACGTATTCTGGCATTGTTTAAAGCTGAGACAAGCACTAAATGGAGTAACAGAGTCAACATCGGTAATGCGAGATTGTATCATCTGGAGCGAGATCTTGGCATGCACGGAAACATGTATCAAACCGCGATCTCACTTCTCTTTGTGACATATATCATCTGCGAGGTTCCCTCCAATCTGTAAGTCGCTTTCAATAACTTTGCCAAGGCTAGATCAGCTCATGATATCATAGTGTCCTGAAGAAGTTCACCCCATCACGCTGGATTGCATTTATCGCCACATCATGGGGCATTATCGCGACGCTCGGCGGGGTCGTTCAATCATATGCTGGCTTATTGGTCGTGAGACTCTTCCTTGGGGCTGTCGAAGCTGGTTTGTTCCCTGGCTTAGCTGTGTACCTGACATTTTTCTACACCAAAAAGGAGTTGGCAGTCCGGATCGGTTACTTGTTTGTCTCGGCCGCTCTTGCCGGAGGATTCGGTGGACTGCTTGCCTATGGTATTGGCCACATGGATGGTGTCGCTGGTCAAAGTGGATGGAGATGGTTTGCAGCATAAAAGCCCCCTAGAACGCAAGTGCTAACAATTGTAGGATCTTCATTATCGAAGGCATTCCGACCGTGTTCATGGGAATCGCAACACTCTGGCTCCTGCCCAACAACCCCGAGACGGTAAATCAAGTTATCCATATTTCACTAACTAGGGAAACTAACTGAAGCAGGCTTACTTCCTTACCGATGAGGATAAGAAGCTGGTCAAGGTTCGGAAAGCATGCGAATATGGACAGACAGCTGCGGCTCAGGAGTTCTCGAAGAAAGACGTCATGAAAGCGTTCAAAGACTGGAAGTGCTGGGCATTTTATTTCGCTCAATTTGGTGTTGACACCATGCTTTATGGGTATGCTTACCTGACTCGTCTCCAGTGCGCCTCTCTGACGATCATAGCTTCTCGACATTTCTGCCGACTATCATATCTCAGCTCGGAAGTGAGTTCATCTGCTCATGATCATGCGAATGGAAACTGACTCTTAGCAGAATGGACGACTGCCGAGACTCAACTTTTAACGGTGCCCTGCTACGCCACGGGTGCGATCATTTACATGATCGCTGCACAGCTCTCAGATCGTACCTCAAAACGCGCCCTCTTCACTCTCATCGGTGGCGTTTCCAGTATTATTGGATATGGGATCCTTTTATCCAATGCCCCATCTGGCGTGCATTATTTTGGCTGCTTCATGGTTGCTGGTGGCCTCTATGTGGTCGTTGGACTGCCGCTCGCCTGGCTGCCGAATAATTCGCCCAGGTATGGAAAGAGGACAGCTGCTACGGGCATGCAGCTCACAATTGGAAACTGTGCGGGCATATTGAGCAGCTTCATCTATCCAGCTGCTGATAAGCCAAGATACGTGATGGGACATGCTGTGACGCTGTCGATGGTTGGCTTTGCTTGCACAGTGTATGCTATTGTGGTATGTGTATTGGCATTCTAAGGCTGATCTGTAATGCTGACTAATGTTACAGTGGATTGTCTACGCAAGAGCGAATAAGAGAAGGGATGCTGGACTAGAGGATTACAAAGTTGAGGGGATGACCGAGGATGAGATTGCAGAATTGGGCGATGAAAGTCCAAGATATCGTTACACCGTCTAAGCTGCTGGAGTTCTTTCTGATCTTCTCCGCATGAGCAGTAAAGCTGATGCATGTTCTCATGATATGGAGAATCCATTCTGTCAACGATTTAACGTACCTAACCTCATCATCTGATCGCGACTGGACTTCTAGACTTCAGCAACTATTATAATTTTTATCCTTCGGATGCTCGCTTTGAGTTTGTGTTTAGTTCCCTCTGCTTCCCATATTCTTGTTGACTCGATGCATCTTTGTTTTACTTTGACGATGAATAACAGCATGGAGGATATTCACCAGCATATCCTCACTTCCTGGTCTGCATCGTGGTCAATGCGCTGCGGTCGAGTGTACTTCTCAACGTTATACTGTTCACAAACATGAGTTCACCTCTCTGCTATCATACATCTAGAGTAGGTCGATCGATTTTCTGCGTCTCTTTACAGCCGAATTCATTATCTTCATATCATGTTCAGCGAGCATCTTTGCTATCTCAGAAGATGCAATGTTTAGAAGCTGTATTCACAGATGTTATCTAGCATGTTTTATTGCACTGAAACCATATCACAGGCTAATTCAGTAATTTTTATGTGTCTGTTGTTGTTCAACTTCGTCTGGAGCCCACGTACCAAGCGCATTTCAATAGGTTGCTGCACTGCTGCGAATTTGAACACCACCATCGACTACCAGAGAATCTTAGGACATCTGAAGTAGTCGCTTCTTTGACCGCAATCGGCAATATTGCAGTTGAGAAACATGTTGCCTCCCAATACATACTTACCTCTGTCATCAACCATTCAATCAGTGTGAATTCTTCTGATCATACTGATCGAGTAAAATATTGGCCATTTTGCTGTGATTCACCTCGAACATCCTTCTTCCCGTTACCAGCTATACTCCATTTGGCTGATTGATGATCTGGCTTAAGCCTCTGGTTCGGGGCTCTCGGCTACAAATACCCCTTCAATTCTCGTCGACTTCTACTCTTCTCTTCCTACGTCAGCCCATCAACTTCTTCCATTCTCGACTCTGGCCAGTCTCCAAGACAATTATCCAACTTACACTCCTTTGAGCTATGCTCATCCAACATACAAGTCACTCCCTTCTACGCAGACATTCATTTAGAGTTTTACACACCTCAACATTCCTTCAGACGCAACACTCAAGCCACATTTGATCATACCAAATAACACCTGATCATTCAAGATGCAGTCCTCCTTCATCTTCGTCTTCGGTCTCCTGTCTCTCCTTGGTTCGGCTTTGGGCAACAAGGTCATCTTCATTAACAAGACTCCCCATGATCGGTAAGCTCTTTTTCAAACCCTCTACCGCCTTTGAAGTGTAGCTCAATAACTTCTCAAAGTACGGTCTACTGGTATCCCGGCGCAATCGAGGGTTCAGATCCCAAGAGTCCGGTATACTACCCACCAGTTCCTGGCACCTTCGTCAAGGCACATGGTCGTGGCGCTACCCCTGGTATTGTTCATGGTGGCCGGTATATGTTCAGAGTCATCTACATCACAACGGGTCCGAAGGGAGACTGCAACAATTACCAGAATGTCGAGGGCGAAGTCAAGTTCAACAGCGCATACGGACGAACTGTACGTTAACTTTTGTCTCTACTCAATTGACTTGTGATTCCCAGACGTCCATCTTGAGATGTCACGAAGTTTTTACAAACACTGATATGAAGTCGAATGTGTAAAACATTGCTAACTTTGTCAAAGTATTTCGATCTTTCAGTGGTAAAGATGAATGAGAAAAATTTAGGCGTCCAAAACGAACAACTCCATTGGCTTCGACCAGCTGGTGGAAACGTCCCTCAGTCTGGCTGCTCAACTTTCCCTTGCAATAACGTCTACAAGTTCGCTGGGGATCGCGACCAGGTCAAATCCACTACTCAGGCAGAACTCACCGCAGTCATCTGTGATGGCCCTTGCGACTCTTCCTGAGCTGCAAAAGCTTCAGTACTTGCCTTATGTAGACCTGTCGCAATTGCACTTAACCCCGAAATGGTGCTGGCTGCCTGGGAGGTTCATAGAGTTTGGTCTAGCATGCGGCTCGTACCAGGTTTCTGGTTTCTAAATATCGGCTAGTCAATTTGACTCAGCCTCGTGTGCATCACTGAATCCATACCAGATATCATCACCATGCAGCAAACCCAAGGCGTTCCATCTGGTCACGGGTATCTCGGCGAGATCCTGGGACCGGAATACACTTTCATCACACTGCAGTCTGTGACTTCGGATCTTGAGACTAAGTTTGGACTTGCTGGGGGAGTTTGGCGCTCACTGGAGTTAAGGGTCGTTTCGTACAGGTTGATTCGCGGGGTGCTTCATGGGTCTACATTGCTTTTCATGATTGCTGGATGATCGTTGAGCGGGTCTGCTGGTCGGTCCCTCTCCATAGACAATAACATTTATCAAATAAATTGCATTACACGTTCTGCGCCGGGTAATACAGAAGAATAGGTAACAACAATGACATTCTATTCTTGATTTGTGAAGTCTGCGGTGTGACATCTACATCTAGAAGAAAGTGAGGACTAGAAGTTAACGATCTGTACACCCCTCGCAATGCTTAGAACTGGGCGGCAGTGGAATTCGTTGAGCGGTAAAGTCTCTGGGAAGTTCAAATTGTCTTGTGACTCGAGTATGATCCCGTTCTAGTTTTTGGAATGTTAGTTTGGACAATACTCAAGAGTCTTTTTTGTAGGACTGGCTGAATATTCCAACTTTGAAGGGGGAGCAAGTACGCTCATCAATTTAGACACGCAAAAGACTTCGCTTCCTTACAAATCAACGCCAAACCCAAGTACGCCTGATCGCTGTGTAAAATCCTGTTGAAACCGAGACACTTCGATTCAATGCTCGCACACTTGAAGCAACTCCACACACTATATGCCCCTCGAATAGACGACACCCGTTTGTGCGGACAGAATAACTCAAAAGCCTTTCCGCTTACTGCTACTCTCATAAGCAATGGTAGCTCCCACATTATCGATAGCCAAGCGTATGTTGTTCCAGGATTCTTTGCGCCTCCATTGCCTCTCAATCTCCTCCTCATTCCGCAAGAAGATTTTCCTTGGCAAGAACTTGCCCCACGAATGATCAAAACTGTACTTCGGAGCCATCCACTGAGTTAAGAGGTGCCCAAGACACTTCCCGCTCGTTCGCATGTGTAAATTCACTTGATAAGGGTGGATGTGCTCAGTCATGTTGAACAGCGTTCTACATGTTAGTCCCAGGCATACGTTGGAACAAACGTCCAGATACACTCTGCAGAACATTTCGATAAGCTCGATTGGAAGATCGAGGAGGTGTATTCTGGAAAACCAGGCCGTTGACTCGTCGGGTAGAACGATTGGAGTAGCCTCTTCCACGTGACTTGGTTCATCCGGCTCCTCGATGGCTCTTTCCGTTACCGCGACAATTTCCTTGATCTGAGATGATGATGCTACAGTTTCATTCTTTTCTACATGGTATGAGTTATTGACTCCTAGCTTCAATGTGTGACAAACTTACCATCTTCGAGGGACATATTTCGAATAGCTGTTGCCAAAATTGCGGGGTCTTGCTTCAAAGTGCCGCCTATTGAAGGAGCGCCTATTGAAGGAGCGGCCTTGCTTGCGACTGTTGAAGGAACCATTCCAAATGAAAAATATCTGTACGATTCGAAATCGTTCGTTTGTGTTTGGCTCTTTCAAGATCGGCTTGGGATAACTGGGGAGAACAGTCGACGAGGCTGGCAGCCTGATCGTGAAACCATCAAATGAGGGATGACCAGAATCGTGGTGGCGTGACTAATGATAAGCAAAAATGTAGTCTCGTATCATAGAAATGATAATGGATATGGAAATCAAGTATATTTTCTCGGGTTCCGCTGATGAGCTGCACTTAGTCGTCCATCGACGGTGGTTACTCATGATGGAAGGTACACATGGCGAAGCACTGAGAATGCCGCCTCGTTAGCGTGCGGCCGCCTGCCCGACAACGCCCTCTCGCTAAACGCCTGCATTTCTCTGGCGCCAGCCGAAGATGTAAACAAAGGCCAGGAAGATTGGTGATTGTGCTGTAAACGTGAATCGACATAATCATGCTATCACAGTGAAATTAACTTTGGTTGTTCGGTTCAAACAGCTACGAGTTGACGATCTAGGCGTTGTGAGGTCAGACCTAGAGAGCCCAACGTGACTACTGTAGCCTGGACAGTGTCTTAAATGCACCAATCAGTACTTGCAAATTGTAGACAACCCGCCGAGAATCGAAAAGGGATCTCGCCAAGTGGGTGGATAATCCAAGTAAGCGGCGGAGTCAAACTTAACATGGTGCCATCATCTCTCTCGGCCGCCATAGCTGCCCGGAAGCGAGGGCATCAAGACTACTGTGAAACTTTTCCTCGAAGTCGCAGATCAATGTTCAACATAGAGATAATTCAAAGAATCGTGAGGTGAGCCATACATGTTACTTAATAGTCTGACTCTACTTGTCACCAGCATTGTGAAGTTACCTATCGGTTACCTAGGGAAAGTTTATGAAGCTTAGACTACTACAAGATCACATGGACTTCTGCAGCACTGTGGACTTGAAGCTGATTATATCCCCGGAGGTATAGCTTTACTGGCTATAAAACGAGATGCAGTTGAAGTCTGAGGATACTCCGGATCACCGGGTGTCTTATGGTTACACAAACGTGACTTCGTTTCGCTGACCTCGTGTGAGATCCGTGCCACAGAGTCATTCAACACGAGCAAGGCTGATATTTTTCACGAGACTCTTTCAAGAAACGGCACAATACTACCACTTCTTTCCCGATGCTTTTTCCAGGCACACTGATCTCAGTTTCAGAGGTCTGATCCAGGGCTTTCATAAAGTAAGGTTCTTAGAGAAAAGTCACTTCATTCACAGATGGTCACAGGGAACAGGGCCCACCCAAAGAGTTGAGCTCTTACATGTTGAGCACTACAGAGTAGATATATGAGTCGCGAGTCCATTGGAATGTATATGATATGCTAAATCATGCTTGCTTGGAATATTATTACAAGTTTTCAGAGTATGAGAATTTGAGGATTTAGCCACGTCTACCAAAACTTACAGGTCATGATGGCCATAAAACCCATGTGTCTGTCGCTTGAGCTATCTCTTAGCCCTGGAATATGGTAAGCTTACTAGCTTCTTAGACCAGAGCTTTGACACTGGTGTTCGGTGAAGTGGTCACACGTGATTGAACATTGCCCTGAAAAGCAGAGTCGCATGTAGTCGCAGTCATACCAGAAGATCCTCCCGAGCAGTACAGACGAAATATTTCAGAGTCTTGTCTCGCAAGGACACGCGTATAGTCTGACTCACACGGAGTGGCCAACACCATGGCAGACTATGACAAAGTCTTTGTGTTTTCTCGGGAGACCGATTTGGGCCATACGATGCTTCAAGGATTGGAGATGACCCTTTGAGAACACAAAGTCAGTATATAAGCCAGGCTACAGATCGCGAATTATGAACATTTTTGGAAACCTCAAACACTGCACAGCAAGCAATACTTACATTCCAGTGACTATCTTCAATCCAACCAGACATATCCAAAATGGTCGCCATCACCACCGGCCTCACTTCCGCCATCTTGGCCTTCCTCATCACCAGCATCAATGCCGCTCCTTCCGTCCTAGTCGCCCGCGCTGACGAACGTCTCGCCATCACTCTTTACAAGGAAGGTGGCTCGCAGAAATGCTTCAACCCCATCACCGACCATCCCGAGTTTCCGAAGGGCGTGTTCCGTCCCGGGAAGGGAGATGTCAACGAGAAGTGCTACAGTAACGTCCAGTTCAATAGCTTTGCCATCAACTATGTCCAAGATCCTAAGAGAGGCTGCCGTGGTGAGTGCTTTCAGAACTTGCTTAGTATATGCTGCACGATGCTCATGCTACGCAGTCGAGGCATATAGCAGCCCGGTTTGCTTCCCAGGAACTCAGGTCGCTCTTTCGAGCACCACTGGCTGCACCGAGGCTATCGGCGCCAATTCGTTCTACCTCTACTGCGAGAACAATGATGGCGCATAAACAGACTGGGTATCACAGATAGAGGAGAAACTAGAGCTGGACCGGCAACGGATGGTCAGGATTAACTTTGACGCTTGTATACTGGAGCTGGAAGTTCTTTTGGCAGCTTGTTGGGTAATTGTAGCTGTAGCCAGTCTTTACTGTGGTTTCAAATAGTGGATCAGATTGCGAATTCAACATTCGTGTATCCCGAAATGTTCCAATTTCTCATGACTAACGTGATATTGTCCTCGATTCTACACTTTGGTTAACACATGATAGAATGACCCGCTACGTACCTTTCCACTGGGTTGGTCGAGCTCACGGAAAGTTTGATTCAATTTTGAATATTCAGTGCCAAATGACAGCTGAAAAAATGACGATCTATGACGTCCATCGAGCGACCATCTTGCAATTGGACTTCGACAAATGGAGTGGTAATATTCAGAAACTGTCTCTCTATCGAAAAACTATTTACGGTACGTATTTCGATGCACCCCATATCGTACTGACAGCGCAAGAAAGCAAACCTGCCCTTCCCGCCGTGCTAACCCCGTAGCCTGGTGGTTCTGGTCTGGATCCAAAAAATGCACGAAAATTGTCACACATCTCCTTGAAAGGCAGCATAAGAAAGAAGAAAGAAGACAAAAGGACGATTGAGAGCTTTCAAGTTCTGCTAGCAAAAAAACGAAACGAAATAGAAAGAGACACTTATCAATAGAAGGGACTTCTTGTGATGATCGTGACGTCACAGCATGACGGCGTGATGATACTAACAATCAACACCAAAATGGAAACTCTGCTCAATACTTCCTCGATAATCATCAACTTGCAAACGTTCACTTACTATCACCACTCAAATCCGACAATCAGAAACTGCACAATGTCATCCCCAACCCAATCCGCCATAATCTGGCCCCGCGAATTCCTCCCCGGCACAACCGACAACTTCGTCTCTAATGAAGTGATCGCCTCCTCTCTCACCTCCACTCAAATCTGGTCCCTCCTATCCAACATCTCAAAATGGTCTTCCTACTACAACAACGTCTCATCCATAACCCCTCCCGCGTCCGGACCGCACCTGCAAAAAGGCTCCATTTTCAAATTCTCCACATTCGGCTTCCCCGTCTTGACATGTACTGTTGAAGAAAGCGTTTCCCCAGAAAGTGGAAAAGCAGGTCGGATCGCCTGGAGTGCGAAATTAGAGAATGGTGAGGAGAGTGTTGGTGTGTATCATGCGTGGCTTGTTGAGGATTTGGAGGGTGGGAGAGTGAGGATTCTGACGCAGGAGAGTCAGAGTGGGAAGCCGGCGAAGGAGTTGGCGGGCGTGAAGCCCAATAAGATGTTACTTGGACATCAGGATTGGTGTGAGGGGTTGGTGCGGGCTGCGAGGGGGGAGGAGTTGGGGAGTGGGGAGAAGACGAATTTGAAGGCTGCTGGGTTGGGAAGTTATGGGGAGGATTTGTGAGGTGGATTGGAAGATGGGAGGATGAATTGGAAAGGCAGTTGTAGTGGATTTGAGGTTCTGACGATTTTGTAGATTATTTGTTTCTCTGCTCGGAGGTCTGCCATGCAAAATGTCGTCCCAGGAAGCCCGCGAAATACTCGCTTATTTCTTTGCGGCTCGGTTGGAACGACTCGTTTGTCCTTATGTTCATGGACCACTATCTCCCTGCCTTATCGTGGGTAATAAATTTTCGGGGTATCCTGAACCCCCACCCAGTCTGTCGAGTGAGTTTTTGTCTCTATGAAAATCACACCTTTCATCCAGAACCAATCCCACTCCCAAAGAAACAATCAATCTTCCTCCTCCGATCCCAAACTATCGCACCCCTCGTTCCTCCGCCCTCATCCCCAACCGCACCCTCGCCAGCATCTTCATTCTCATTAAACCCTTCTCCTCCAATCTCATCCCCCCCATCACCTCCAGCATCACCCCCTCCATCCTTCAACCTAATCCACACAACCCTATGCAACGGAATGAACTCCTCATCCGTACTCTCACTCTTCCACCTCCCCAACTCCATCTCCTTAACACCCACAAACCGATCCTCATACCCAATCAAGTAGTTCCCTATCTCAAGATCCGGATCCCATTTTATACGAGCGATGATTTCGTGGGCTGGGCGGAGGGGCGTGGGTTTGTGTTTTGGTTGTTTGCCGAATTTACTGGTGGACGAATTTCGTGTTGTTGGAAATGTCGGTCCCGGTGATATGATAATAGGGGCTGAATCTTCGATGGAGGATTCAGGTTGCTCGGACACTGGATCTTGTCGTCTCCTCGCAACCCATTCTCTTCGATCGATCTCCAGACCCATGCCCAACACTTCTTTCCTTTTCACAACGTCAACCACGACCCAAACATTTTTGCTTGCCTCCACGAACTCCCTCGCTTCCAAAATCCCCCTTTCGAATTCCCTGACTGCTGTCATCAATTTTCCTTCCATCAGTCTTTTGCCTTCCTTGTCCATGCCTTCTCGTGCAGAAACACTAAGGAGGTAGTATCCCTTAAACTGTCCTTCGTCTTCTACCTCATCTCTCGCCTTCTCTTTCCATTTCCCTTCCCCACCACTCTTATCTTCGCCATCCACAGCAAAATCAGGAACACACAACCTCGCCGGCCACACCCTCCCCTGCACCCCGATAATCCACCCCAAACTCACCAATAGCCGGGGAAATCTACTCTCCAGCGCGCCAATCACCTCCCTAACTTTCGCCTCACTAATCCCAGTACCTCCTCGTCCACTCTCATCCCCGACACCCCAGACATCGATACTAATCCTAACGAGCGCACCACTCTCCTGTAAGAAATCCTGCAGGTTTTCAGCAGGAGAGCGTAAACACCAGTCCCAGTCACCACCAGCGAGATGTTCAGCTGCAAGCTTGAATTCAGAGGATAGAGTATGGGCGGAGAGTTTAGTGCATGATGAAGCGACGTTGGGTCGTGCAGTCGGCGTGTGGATTGCCGGGATGAAAATCGCATCGCGTGCTGACCTTATGGGGACTTTGTTGTCCGGTCCGAGAAGCGGATCTGTCACTGTGTCTGAAGTCCAGTTGAAAGAAGCGTAGTAGTTGAAGAATGTCCGGACGATAGTAGCTGATGAGACTGGAGTGGAATGGCTTTCGGAATCGGATTTTGTGGTGGAGAGATGGATGAGTTTTACGACTCGGTTGAGCAGTAGTTGGAGGTGGATGCCGCCTAGGTAGCCGAATTTCGCGGAATAGAGACCGCGGGATTTGAGGTAGAGGGAGAGATAGCGGTGGGCGAGGCGGTACGCTGGGAGGGTTGGGATGGTGTTGAGCAGGTAGGCGGAGTCGCGGTAGGTGTTGAGGGGTCTGATGGAGGAGGGTGAGAGAGTTGAGATTAGAGATTTGTCGAAGACTAGGTCTTGGAGGCTGGGGGATGGGATAGTGCTGTGGTATCTGGAATTTGTTAGCATGGCCAGTTTGAACGTGCTTTATGGTAAAGGAAACATACGCTCTGATCAATTCCTCCGCCTGACAATACTGTAAATCGAACTTGATCCCCAACACATTCACCTCCACAATGGAGACGAGCGAGTTGACAAAATGCGCTCCCTTGAAACTCTCCCCGTTTCCACTGTCCAAATTTCTCAACTCCCTGCCCGCAAACTCAAAGAACTTGGCAGGACTGATGCTTCCGATACCGAGGACATCGACATCCGAGTCAGCGAAGTAAGTGTTCATGAGGTAGCTACCTAGAGGAGCAAGGATAAGGTTCTCGAGCCCCGCGCCACGAGATAGTGTTGACTGTAGGAGATCGATCGCCATTTCGCGCTGGGCGACATCGTTCGCAGCCGGCAAGTACGGTTGGAGGAGAGTGCTGAAATCAGTGTCATCTTCAATAACCGCAATCCCACGGCCACCACTCCCCGCATCATTCCTCAAAGCTATCCTCGAGCTCGCAGCAGGAGAAGACTCAGATCCCGCAACAGACAGTAAAGCACGAACACCATAATGATCACTCCCAACCCTCCCCTCCTCATCCGCAAAGCCAAAGATCTCAAACCCATCTCTCTCAGCCGAGATCTTCCCGCCCTTCAGAAACAGCACACGATCATACCTCTGCGGACTCCGATCAATCGGTGGATCGAGCTGTGCGGCAATAGGGTTCGTGCTCCGATCGAAAGTGGCGCCTTGTTCGCCGGCGAAGATCTCGTTGCCGCCGTGGCCCAACATGCTACTTCCACTCGCATCTTCGCCATCGAGTATCGCCTCATCTCCGTGTTTACCTTCATCAGGATTGAGCTCCGAGACAAGGAAAGTATCTTCCCACACATTCAGATCAATCACGGTCTTAACCTCCGTTGCAGTCTCCTTGCTGACAAGACCCCTCGAAAGAGCTCTTTGAATCGTTCGGTTCGAAGTCGTCAGGTTGAAATCTCCTGCGATGATGATCTCAGTTTCTCGTTCTTTGCGCCTGGCCATGAGGAATTTGCTGAGAACGTCCATCTGACTTTTCTTCGCTTGGACGGCTTGATCCGTCAATCCGCTTGTGAGATGTACGTTTGCGACTAGCAATGTCTTTCCTTTCTCGCCCAGGGGTAATTCGATGATTAGGGCTGATTTATGTCGAGCCTCGAATTGCACAATCGTCGAAATAAAAGGTTGGGAAGCGAGCGTGACGAGATTTCTAGCACTTGGGAGGAGTGAGGAAGGGGCGTGTGTGGCGTATCGGTATTTTTGCTGGATATATGGAGAATTGAGGATGAGTGGGAGAGACTCATCGTTGACTTCTTGGAGGCAGAGGATTTTGAGAGCGGATTGTGGAGGTGGCGTTGATGAGGAGAGGGAGGTGATGATGAGTGGGAGGCGCGTGACGAAGGGTGCAGCTCTGGGTTCGGCCATAATGTTGTAGGTTGATATCGAGATTGTGTTTGGGGTTGATTGAGGCTGATCTGCCTTTTTGGAGAAGCGAGACCATGTCCCCTCGTTCTCATTGCTGCTGTCGTTGAATGCAAAACAAGTGGTCCAATCCGCATCCTCATTCATTCCATCTTCTTCTCCATGTGCTTCAACGCCATCCATCCCCTCTGAATCACCAAACCGCAACTCCTCACAAATCGACATCCTCCCATCCACCTCCCTCCTCAAAACCACCAACCCTCTCGCCTCCCACTCCAAACCCACCACCTTCCTAACCTGCTCCTCCAACCTCCCAACCTCCCTCCCACTCCCACTCAGCACCGCCTGTCCTACCCCCAAATGCGGTCTCCAAACCCCCTCTCTCGTCCCCTCCCCCTCCTGCAACCCAAAAACTCCCTCCACAACCCTCCTCAACGCCTTCAACAACCCCTCACACTCCCCTCCTTCCTCAGGTCTCAAGAAAACCGTAGCGTTCTTCCTATGTTTAAAAACACCTACATCGTCTAGAACGACTTTGAGGGAGGTATATGGGAGGGAGGAGAGTGCGGATTGCAGGAGAGGAATTGCTTGCGGGAGAGAAGAGAGGGGGAGGAAAGGGTACAGGATGTTGATGTGTGGCGGCCAGGTTTGGGATGTGCGGTCGTGGAGGGTGCGGAGGGTGTTGACTTCGCTTGAGATTTGTTGGGGGAGGAGGAGGGCGAGTGCTGTTGTTGTGGATGTGGGGGTGAATTTTTGGGGTGCGGAATTTGATGCCATGATATGTATGATCTCTTTCGTCTTGCGATACTAACGGAATTGATATGGGTTGGTTCTTGGTGGAAACTTTAGTGATCTCAAAGACCAGAGGGTTGATTATTTGTGAAATGAATGATTCGACGATACGATGATAATGATGCTGGCGAAGTGCTAAATAAGCAAAAGAGATCACTAAAAGTATGTTGCTGAGAAAGAAAACGAAAATAAACGAATAAACGATTGATATTTTGTTCTTTCTATCTCAGAAAAGGGTTTCCCCGGAAGGAGGAGAATCTTCATACTTTATCCATGAAGCTTGTGTAACATGTGGAGTCTTGACCCTGATACGAGGCGGAGTATGCATGCAGTCAGGCAGTCATGATTGTGGGGTTGAGGCTGAGCCGAATCGTCCCATGAGACCTCGCTTCTCAAAAATGAGTCGTGACCGGATGAGTCAGTGAGCCACTCATTTGAAGGCACATCTTCGGACGAGAGCTGAAATGCAGAGCGAAGCAAGGAGTGCATTGGGAAGCGATTGCGAAGGTGAAACAGAATAAGACCACTTGAAGCATGTTGTATTTGTGCCACTTGGCGGATTTATTACAAGAGATTTTGCAGGTGACTGAGCTCTTGGAAGTATGGTTGATCGAGGACGATCGATTCTATTACTTGGTCGAATGATCTATATACAACGCAGACAATGAGAACCACAAGACAAGACATACACTCGACACATTTTCCAAGACCGCATTGTCGCGACATAAAGTGTCTTGTTGTTCTTACGCGTGATGTCATGAGGCTAATTATGAGATCGAGGACGCATTCAAGAGGCACGCCTTAAGAAGCGGTCATCCTCATTCTACACACCCCCTTCGTCCCATCCTTCCCAAAGCAATGCTCCATTCATCGCTAGCCAATACCGAAACTGAAGGATATCAAATCGCGACCGCCAGCCTATTTGCAAGGAATATCGATAGCAAGCAAGCACACAAAAAACGCCAATGACAATGCCCAGGCCCAGATATCCTCCATTCAGAAATGAAAGGCGCATGAAGTGAACTCCGAGAACGCCTCTACGCCACTGCCGCCCAGCGTCTTTTCCGGCCTCGGGAGTGAGACATAACCACATGCAGTACTTGTACAGAGAATCGTAGGTAGTAAGAGATGTTTGATGCGAGGCAATTCATGCGGCAACGGCAACGGCTGTCGAGCGCTCAAGACCAGCGTTCGGCGCTGGTTCCTCTTCTGCAATCTCTCCACCGGCTTCGCGTTCGGCCCAGTCGCCCCAGAGACCTCTCTTTCCTCGTACGCGGATTGGACCTCCCAAAAGGGCTTCTTGCTGCTCAACCTTTACTGCGTCCTTGGTAGCAAGAACAAGCACCTCGAAGAACATCTTGGTTGCGTCTGCTCGGGTGGTGGTTGCTTCTGGTAGGAGATCTTGGAAGAGAACACTGGCCTTCTTGCGCTTGTCTGGGCTGTTGGCAGCTTCGGGGCCGAATCTGTCGCGGAGGAGATGTACTGCATGCTTGGTACCAAGTGATACTGGTCCACTATCCGCAGGGTGTACAAGTGGTGCGGTAGTCTCGTCGAAGTTGGCGCCAGGCGATAGACCGGCAGTTGGATCATGCTCATCATCTTGGGGCATCATGAAGCCATCATCCGCGGGCATCTCCATCACTGTGCCGTCTGCAGCAAGTATCGTGTTTTCCTTTTCCAGGCCTGCACTTCCCAGTCCAGCAGCAAGATCATCCTCCTCTCCCAGGTCAAGACGTGGCGATTTCTGGGGACCTTGATCATCACCACTTTCCATATCGGCGATACCACTGTCACGCTTGCGCTTCAGCTCACCATTTCTGCGGACTGCAGCCAGGGATAGCATTCCACGAAGCTCTGGTGCCCATCCCGCACTTCGGCCCTCGCCCATGATGTTGGAGACGAAGCCACCATTCTTTTGCATTTCAATCAAAGCAAGGAGTTCTGGGTCGCGGGGGAGAAATGATTGGGGTCGGAGGATCTTGTCGTGTTGTTCTTGCTGTTCCTTGATCTGGTGATTTGGGATCATGGTCTCATCATCAGGTCGAAGAACCTTTTGCTTTCTGGCACGCTGGGCGGGGTTGAGAATCAAAGTCGATTCATCTGGTTCGTCCTCTGGTTGAAAGAGCGCCGAGGTCGCATTTGCTTGATGCTCTGCCTCAACTTCGGCTGCCAATGCTTCGTCAATATCCGAGAGTGGTGATTCTGAAATTCGTGCAGGGCGAATAAGTGGTGCAGCACCAAGGGTTCCATCTGGGCCATCTCCCATGTTCATCATAACATCTCCATCATCATCGGCCATTCTGACAGTATCATCCAATCCAAAATCGCCACCTCCAAAATCCAGGTTGAGGGATGTATCACGTTCTCCAGCATCAAAGTTGTCCTTAGCTGGTACTTGAATATCCAGTTCACTCAACAAGTCATCCTCTGGGGCGCGGGCAGCTGGGGCATCTCGTCCGATTTCAATACTTCGGTCGACCGCCTTTGGGTTGAAGTCGTCAAGGTCCAAGCCAAAATCCAATCCTAGATCCAGATCATCCATAGGCTCCAAAGCGAGGTCTTCGTCATTCTGGTTCTCGATGCTATTCTGCAAAAATTGACTGCCGGTATAGTCCTCCTGAAGATTGATATCCCTGCTACCTGCTCTTCGCTTTCGTTGATGTGAGTCGTCATCCAGTTGAGAGAAGAGGAACGACGCGTCTGGCATAGGAGGCATCTCAAGGTTGTCTCCTTCAGTAAGTACATCTGGAAGCATGAGCGCGTCCCGAGAAGGCATGTGGATGCCGGTGGGCATGTCATTGTTTCCCGAAAGACGGAAAGCCTATAAAGCGAGTATTAGTAGTACCCCTATACGAGTTTGTGTGGGTGACATACCATCTTGATCTTCATGAGCGCTTCATTACAGTCGTCGAGTAAATAACGCGCTTTCCGACTATAAATTCGAACGACACCAAGGAGGAGCTGGCCACTGAGACGAAGTGCCATTGGTGCTTGATTGGGCGTGACAATAGCTTCAACACTGTCCTTCACGCTTGCTTGTAGAATATGGTTTTTGGAGAGCTTGCGCTCCAGGTTGGCCGAAAGCCATACTCGAGCCAGGGGACCTGTCTTCGACAGGAGAGTTTCGGAATAAAACATGTTGGTATTATCCAAGGATAGGTGACTGTAGAGGTGTTTGCGCCTACGGCGATGTCCTTGATTGTTGTGGGACAATCAGGATGGTTGGGTGGTGGGCAGATTCAGGCGCGTTTGTTGTGTTGTTGTGATGACGGCGCGTCGAGGAATTAGAGCTCGATCGCAAGTCGAATAGAGAGCGCGTTAAGGTGTTGTATTCGATTTCGTTAATGAGGCGCAAGATGTAATTAGCAATGCGACGATGAGCAAAGGGTGCGCGAGTTCTAGGAGGGGAAGATTGTTGTTGTTGTGCGACGAAGACGAAATACTCGGTGGTGGGGAGGGGGAGGGAAGAAGCTGGGTGCTGGGCTGGCTGGATGGCTGTATGAATTCAAGATGGCTGGGCCAGAGATGCGCTAAGCATGAATGAGGTTGGTGCCTTAGAAACTACCAGGGCAGAGTGTGGCAAGCCTTAGGCAGCATGGGGCTTCGAGGTCACGTGTACGCTCCTAATTTTCGCTCGAGTACCTACCTACCCTCGCAAACAAACAATGGAACATGTTCATTTCCAAGTTGCAGCATAATCTTGTAGTGAATAGTAGGTATTCAACTAATGTACTAATTTATCTCGTATCACAGCCCCATGTATATCCAGAGCCATCTTACCTTTTCCATACTTCCTATCATTTCCAGTTCCCCAGCCAGGTCCACCCTGCACTGACCTTTTAGACTTCTGTCGCGGCCTGCAGGGGTTTGGGCTCAATTCTGCGGTTCAACGCCAAAAAGTACAGCCCAGCTCGACAGGTCCACTGATTCGTTGATCCCTGAAACGGTAAAAGTCCACGCCGCCTCACGACACGTTGTGACTTTGAAGCTGTGCATTGTAACACATCTACCAAATATCCCAAGACTTTTCTAGACATTACTTCTGGAAATTGTCATGTTTGCGAAACCTCACGAATAGACGACGGCTGAACCATTGTGACGGCAGAGGCGCATTGGATCCAATTCGTCCAACCATATCACCTAAGACCAGCACCATCGGCCCCGTCAGCTCCAGCAACATATCTTCGTTTCGTATGCCTCAGCGGTAGAATCAGTATTAACGACAGCATCACTTGCTGCTCGTTTTAATAGAGCCCAGTACGCAGGATCAAGGCCATGGGGTGGCCGCGCATCTCGCGGTCGGCGAGTCCAGGAGGGAGCTTATTACCTCTGTCAAACCTACCGACCATCGAAGCTTCGAACTCAGAGCCCCCGTCGAGACCGCGATCAGAGGGGGGGTCGAGGTCAAGGTCACGGAGCCATGTTCGCTCTTCTTCCTCAATTGCAAAGGTTCGTGGAGATGTGCCCCCTATTTTGAGGGCATAAAGCTAAGGTTCATGCAGTCAGTAGCAGACGAGTACTCCAGCCTCACGCCGAACGAAACAGCTGCACGACTGCAGACCTCCCTCACAAAAGGTCTCTCTCCTGCCGAAGCTCTCGCTCGGTTACACGACCAAGGTCCGAATGAACTTCCCCATGAAGCGCCGGAGCCGCTATGGCTGCGATTCCTGAAGCAATTCAAAGAACCCCTGATCCTGCTTCTCTTGTGCTCGGCAGGGGCTTCTGTGGTGGTTGGGAACAAAGACGATGCTATAAGTATTACGGTGGCTGTGACAATTGTGGTGCTGGTAGGGTTCATACAGGAGTACAGGTCAGAGAAGTCGATTGAAGCATTGAGCCATTTGGTTCCAAATCACGCCCATCTAATACGCGGAGAACCTCCCAGGACAGCAAATCCCCGGACGCCGACATGGCAGCCAGGTGTAGCGGACGCGCCAGAGGAGGAGAGATTGATGGACTCGACTTCAGTAGCAGACGCCGAAGCCAAGGTCGAGGCCATTTCTAGCAAAGTCATGGCAGCACAATTGGTTCCAGGAGATTTAGTTTTGTTCACCACTGGTGACAGGATTCCGGCCGACATTCGAGTTACGAAGGCGTCGGATTTGACCATTGACGAGTCAAACTTGACTGGAGAGAACGAGCCTGTGCGAATCACTGCGGAAGCTAGACAACCATTTGCATACATCAGGTCGAAGTCAAATAATTTAGAACCACCAGGATCTCCAGCATATGCATCTGCTGGCAGCGGGACGGTCGGAGCGGATACACAGCTGAACAGTACAACAAATATTGCATTTATGGGAACGTTGGTCAGGTCTGGCCATGGGCAAGGAATTGTCTATGCTACAGGTGGAAACACACATTTCGGCACAATTGCTGCAAGTGTGAGCGAGACTGAGAGCCCCAGAACGCCTCTGCAACTCTCCATGGATTCCCTTGGATCGCAACTCAGTCAGGCTTCATTTGCGATCATTGCTGTCATATCATTTGTTGGCTGGCTGCAAGGAAAAGGATTGCTGGAGATTTTCACAATATCCATATCATTGGCTGTTGCGGCAATTCCAGAGGGACTTCCGATTATTGTCACCGTGACCTTGGCCCTTGGAGTGCATCGCATGGCAAAACACCATGCGATTGTTCGAAAAATGCCAAGTGTGGAAACTCTTGGTTCGGTCAATGTTGTGTGCAGTGACAAAACAGGTAATTGGACATTGAGCGTTTTGCGTACTTCTCGCTGACATGTGCAGGAACTTTGACGATGAACCATATGACCACCACGAAGATGTGGTTCTTTGGCGGCGACGGCCTCATCGAAGTTGACTCAGATGATGAAGCAACCGAGTCTAAGCCTGACCCTGTAACTCTAAGGATTCTCCGTATTGGAAATGTTGCGAATAATGCGCGCTTGAACCGACTTCACGATGAGAATCCGCAATCAGCTTCTTCAATAGCTATTTTGTCATCTACCGAGAATGCTGAGGGTCACATGCTCAGAAGCCGATGGGTAGGGCAACCAACAGATGTGGCTATGCTTGATCTTCTGGATCGTTTCAAGGAGCACGATGTTCGTGAAGGATTTGGACCTCGCCTGGGAGAAACCCCCTTCAGCTCGGAACGCAAATGGATGGGTGTGACTGTTGGCGATCCAACACCGGATGGTATGTCGATTGCTAGAGAAGTCGCCTACATCAAAGGTGCTGTTGATCGTGTATTGAGTAGATGCGACACGTATTTGACGAAGGATGGTCGTGAGGTAGTGTTAGATGCTTTGCGGCGACAAGAAGCTTTGGACGCAGCCGAGAAGCTAGCCGTCGAAGGCCTTCGAGTCCTTGGATTTGCCAGCGGTCCAGTCGGAAAGCACGCTAAATCGATACATTCCCTTAGCCGAAGCAGCACACCAACAACGAAGCAGGCCGAGCCACATGTGTCACATAGCGAGGATGTGTACAAGGGATTGGTATTCGCCGGATTGGTAGGAATGAGCGACCCTCCCCGACCAGGGGTCCAGAAATCGATTAGACGCCTCATGAGAGGAGGCGTCAAAGTCATCATGATTACTGGTGATGCGGAGACCACAGCTTTGGCAATCGGTCAGAAGCTTGGTATGACCATTGCTGCTCCAAGAGAGCATACCGCCAGCTCGATTGCCGTGAAACCCGTATTGAGCGGAGCCGAGATCGACGAAATGTCGGACGAAGAGCTTGAAGGTGCGATTGCGAATACGTCCATATTTGCTAGAACAAGCCCAGATCACAAGATGAAAATCATCCGAGCATTACAATCCCGAGGCGACATCGTGGCTATGACTGGGGATGGTGTGAATGATGCACCAGCACTGAAGAAAGCCGATATTGGAATATCAATGGGTCGTCAAGGAACAGATGTGGCAAAAGAAGCTGCAGATATGATATTGACGGACGACGATTTTTCGACAATCCTCAAAGCCATTGAGGAAGGCAAAGGCATCTTCAACAATATTCAGAATTTTCTTACTTTCCAGCTGAGTACCAGCGCTGCTGCACTCAGTCTGGTCTTCTTCTGCACGTGTTTGGGATTCAAGAATCCTTTGAACGCGATGCAGATTCTTTGGATCAGTGAGCCTTCCTTCTTGCATCCTTGACCTTTTTCGGAAACACAATACTAATGAACATTCAACAGACATCATCATGGACGGTCCACCAGCCCAATCCCTTGGTGTCGAGCCTGTCGATCCAGACGTAATGACCCGCCCCCCACGCAAACGCAACGCGCCCGTCCTAACCTGGCCGCTCATCACGCGCGTACTAACCTCCGCCTCCATCATCATGCTTGGCACCATGGCCGTCTACACGCACGAGATGCTCACCGACGGCGAAGTCACCAAGCGCGACACCACCATGACCTTCACCTGCTTCGTGCTCTTCGACATGTTCAACGCGCTCAACTGCCGCTCGGAATCCAAATCCGTACTCCGCGGCGAGGTCGGCCTCTTCAGCAACACTCTTTTCAACTGGGCCGTTAGTCTGAGTTTGGGAGGCCAAATTCTGGTTATCTACTTCCCGTGGTTGCAGGAGGTGTTTCAGACGGAGGCTTTGGGGTTCTTTGATCTGGTGGCCCTGGTCATGCTTACGAGCAGCGTGTTTTGGGTCGATGAGGCGCGGAAGTATTGGAAGTCGAGGGGGAGGAGGAGGTTAGGGACTGGATATAGTCAGGTTGTGTAGTTTAGTGTAGCGGTGCATCGGATGTGTAATTATAAGATACTCTCTTTTTGGCTTTCCTTTCCCTCATTGTCTAGTTTTCTCTTTCGGGATACTGTAAAAAACCAAGAGAGATGCATTGGATGGGCGGATGGGCGGGCATTTATAAAAACGGTTGGGACCCGGCAGTCTTGGGTGGGCTCGCATCTTGAGGAGGAGCGTAGAGACAAGCAAATCAACAGACAGAGGCTAGAAAGAAGGCAGGCGGTCAGTGTATCAACAATAAAGGGGATGGGCGCACCGTACCCAAGTATTCTTAAGACATGTTTCTTTTGTAGGACCTGTAATGTTTGGTAAGCTTGTACCATTCCTACTCATCCAGTTCAGCCAAGTGGCACCCGGTAATGTTGAATCATAATTCAGGGTAATCATTTCATACGCGTAAAGTCTCGTTTCTTGCTCGAACTGAAGGACTTAGTTTCTGCAAGCATCGGCCGATCATGTAGATGTGAGCCTTCGAATGGTTGACTAGTCTGGAGGAGGCGAGATACTTAGGGCTCCTCTTCATTCCATGCAAGGCTGCCGTTATCTGCTATTTCAAGTGATTAGTTTTGGGATGGGTACCCCTAGGCGAACACCAATAAGACAGCAGTCTTTTGAAGCGAGGATATACATTACATCCCTCCCTCCGCGACTAAACACTGAAGTTTCTAACTCATCCTCCGCTGATTGAATGGCTCCAGGCCAATTGCAATCCGTTCTCATACCCCGTTCGACCTCATCATTGTTGATCAATCTTCACAACCACCCTTCAGTGCGCAGCCGACGACGCCATGAACCGACCGAACACAAAACTCCCAACCCAAATACCAGCCAGCACCGACATGAAATATCCAACATTCATCGTCATAACCGCAATCATACTATCAAACATCAGTCAGCACATACTCTCAAACTTGATCGAAATAACAACGAAAGCATCAATCAGTAAACACTCACAGCAAATACGCCACCCCACCGAGCAAACAATCCATACTCGCAATCCACGCCGCCTCACTAGCCCTCCACGGCCTAATATTCGCCTTATTCCCCATCCCATAACAAGTCTCATCCTTCCCCTGTCCCCTCGCGCTCCTGACCACCTGGAACAGGTTGACTCGCACCGCTAACAGACCGCGGAAGATGGCGCTCATGAAAATGAGGAAGATGCATGTGCCTGCGTATTGGCCGGTTGAAGCTGGCATCCACGACATGGAGTAGAGCGGGGTGGAGGCTGAGGTGAAGAATGTCATGGCCATGGAGGACATGCCCATCATAGTGGTGGTGGAGGTGCTCATGTCCATGGAGGAGGAGGAGGCGGAGGTGGCCATTGACATGGCGGTTGAGGTGGCTGTTGCCATGCTCATTGACATTGACATGTCCATTTTGGGCGACCAATGCTGAAGTTTGATGTTCAGGCTGATGATCAGAATTCTTATTTAAATTCGTGTAGTCGAATAATCTCGAGTGGTTTATATTGACGTGCAGATTTCTTTTTGATAGTTCAGTTCAACTCGTCAATCTGGGAATTTTTTGACAGTGGCTAAATCAACAAATAAATGAAAAAGCTCGGAAGGTCGGAGAGCACCTTTTTCAATTTCAGAAAACTATTAACAGTCCTCGCCCATCTACCTACCTACCTAGTAAAGCAAGCATATCACTAATAGCTGACACCCATCAGACACGCAAGTCGTAGCCCCAAACCTTCCACTCTCGACGTTTCCTCCCGCACGCTAAAGCAGTAAACTTGCTCAAAGCTGCTCAATGATCGACATCCACCCACCCCACAAACAGCCCCGGGAACGGTAAGATGACTCGGTAATCAGCGCATTCTCACTCGTTTCCCAGCTCTTCCAAAGCCTCTAATGTGAAAGAAGTAAGGTATTACCGGCGGGTGGTGCGCATAAGCTTCTCTAAGCTTCTTAGCGCCTGTGGTGTGCTTGCTTGTTTAAGGAGCTTTTTGATCTCTGCTGGAGATATTGCATGGTAGATTTTGATATTATTGGTGGGGGTGATGGGATTTATGGGTTGCGTTATGGGTGGAGAGCTCTGAGGACCCTACGAGGTATTGTTCTGGGTGGAAGGGAGGGTACGTACTTACTCCGAGCGGGCGAGACCACTCTTAAAACCTAGAACGCCGCATTGCCAGTGCAGCCCGCGACAAATAACTCGCTCACTACTGCTCACTACTCGCTAGAGAGAGCTGATATCTCGAAGAGTGTAGTGATAGTTGATGTCCTCGCCCCCGCCGTCGTCTAGCCTTCCTCTCGCTCGTGCAGAGACAAGTTTCTACATTATCGCAAATCCGGCCGGACGTCTTGCTTGACTTTCGAATAGTTCAGCCTGTACTTTTGTTTGATCTTGCAGTGCACGATTTCAAACCAACGGTTCGACCATCTTTATAATTTAAAACAGCCAATTCTGGCATACTCGGTCTTCAACAGTACAATATGGATATGAACCCAGCATGGCTCACTTACCCATTAGCACTGACCGGAAGTCGTGCCTTTGAATGCGGCGACTTCACAGAAGAAGAATGTAGTTTTTACATGCAGCGATGGCATTTCTGGTTCGTTCAGCTTATCTGTTCTCTTTCTGGTTCATCAACTTACCATAACTTCATAGGTATATCGCGGACTTGGTCTTTGCACTTCCAACTGTGGCGTTTTTCATGTGCAGTATCGGCGTTTTTATCATCAGCTACTTTGTCTCGTCACTCTTCCTTGATCGCACCAAGCGTTCAGGACCGCGAGTATGGCAGAAGCTGATCGCGGGTACTCGGTACCTTTCGTATCGTGGATTTCATGTCAAGTCCATGAAATGGAATTCAGCTCCTGTGGGAGTTCTTATGTTGGGTGCTGTTGGGACGATTTTCTTCTTCTGTGAGTACTACAGTGCCAAGTGCAACCAAGATCTCATGAGCTGACGATCATGTCCCAGGTATGGATTTGGTTCCAAGTCCGTACTACTGGTCGGATGAAATGTTCGGTGGCTCTCCACCACTGGCAACTCGATCTGGATGGCTTGCGTTGGGCTGTATGCCATTTCTCTTGTAAGTTTAGCATTCGAATCGATGTTCTTCTGGTCTCTAACATGAAATAGTGCCACCGCAACGAAGACAAACTGGATTACTCTCCTTACTGGAGTCTCACACGAGAGACTTCAGGTCTTCCATCGATGGATCGCATATGCTTTTTTCATCTTGGCATTACTACACACCTTCCCCTTCATCGTATACCACATTCATTGGCATGATATGCAGACGCATTTTTCCGAGAGCTTGTTGTTCTACTGGACGGGTATTGTTGCAATCATTGCCCAAGCGTGGTTGACTTTCATGTCTCATGCCACAATCAGGTAAGCCATGATAAACCTTTGGCCTTCGTTGATCTGGCTGATTCCGGGAATAGGAGTCTTGGGTACGAATTCTTCAAGATCACTCACTTCGCCTGCGTCATCGTCTTCATGATTACCTTCTTTTGGCACTGCGACTACACGCTTACCAGTTGGCACTACTTTGTCGCAACTGCGGCTGTCTATGTCCCCTGCTTCGTATTCCCCTGGCTTCGCACGATCTTCGAGTACGGCTTCACACAACAAGCACGGGTCTCGGTCGAAGACAATGGCTTCACTCGCGTCGCCATTCCCGCCAAGTTCAACTGGACACCAGGCCAACACTGCTTCCTACGATTCACAGGCTTTGGCATCCTGCAATCCATTTCTTCGCATCCCTTTACCATCTGCTCGATGCCATCGACCGATGAAAATGAACCTTCCGAGCTAGTCTTCTACATCCGTCACCAACGTGGCTTCACAGAGAAACTCCACCAGTACGCACTCAATAATTCCCACGCCTCAACACCAGTTCAAATCGATGGCCCATACGGCGGAATCAGTCTCCCCAAACTGCGCAACTCAGAACGGCTCCTCGTCATTGCAGGCGGCTCGGGAGCAGGATGGTGTCTCCCATTCATCGAGTCATTCTTCCGCATCTCCAGATCTTCTTCCATGGTATCCAACGACGAAGAACACGGCCACGGCCATAGCCACCACGCCTCAGACTTAGATGAGAAAACCGACGCTATTACAGGCGTAAAAGCTTCATCTCTCAACTCATCCCATAAACACAGCTCAATTGCAGGATCCCTGCGTGTCGTCCTCGCAACGAGAGATACAGAAAGCAGACTCTGGTTCGAGCGTTCCGTCGCCTCACTATTCACACGCCTCTCCATCCCATCCGCTCTCTCCTCACTCGCTCAAATCCAAGTCTTCGTCACTGGCGAAGCGGCGAAGAGAATCAGCATGCCCGGCAAACCAATCAAAAACACAAATCGACCGGGATCAAACACTTCCGACGATAATATCTCCCCCTCTCTTTCAAACTCACACTCAGATCCTCTCCCGCCAAACGCAGACGAGTTCGTAGGGAGGCCAGGACTTGCTGAGATTATTAAGGAGGAAGCAGTGAGAGCTGCGGAAGCAGGACAGGAACTGAGTGTATATGTTTGTGGGCCCGGGACGATGCAGAATGATGTGCGAAATGCGGTTGCGGAGAGGAATTTGGGGATTCTGAGGGGTGGTAGTGGGAGTGGGAGGGGGGTGTATTTGTATTCGGAGCATTTTAGCTGGGCTTAGGATGCTCAAGATATAATGTTCAGATCATGCAAGAATTATTTACTTCTCAGGAGAATGGAATCTTGATGGGATGTGAGACTACGGTCGCTCGGGCAATATGTACTCGCTTGTAATGCTTAACATGGCATGCGACCACCTCAGCCACACAGTCGAAGACCTCGTGACATTCTTTTCAGCTCAAGCCAAGACTTTGTCCTCGCTCTGATCTTGTCTCCGTCCTAACCACGGCACAGAGAGGTTCTGCTACTTTTACGTCACTTATTAGTTCTCACGGCCGAAAATACAGAGGAAATACAATACTGATTGATGATGAAATGGCGTCTTCCAATGGTCAGCCGTCCCACTTGGCTGTTGAGCTTATAAATACCCATGTGATCTAGAAACCGCGATGAGCATCAGACCAGCCAAGGTACACGCTCAGCCAAGCACAGATGCCTCAAATACAAGTGGCTCAGGGATAAAGACGAAGAGATCGCAGAGACCATCCAGAGATGATCGAATGCTATGGGGAGCTGGTATCCTCCTCAGGAAGGTCTACGTCGAGGCTACTGGGGCCCAAGAAAATGCTCCCAAGACAATTACGATCCAAAACTACGAATCACTAGCCTCGTACAGCTGGAAGGACACTGAGCATCCAACAATCTACGTCCCAGGTACTTCCCTTCCATCGGGATTACAGGGAGTTTGAGCTAACAGAATCCCAGGTGCCCCTCCAAAATTCACGCCCCCTCTCCTTCCTATCCAGCTTCAAAGAGACAATCTTACACGCTCCAAGATCAGATCTCCAGCAGCAGCTGTTGATCCACTATTCGAGGCCCTCCTCTCCCGACATCCTGATTTCGACATGTCGCCCATTCAAGTGGTAAGCGATCGCAACAGTCTTCGCAATTTGCTGTCTTTCGCTTCCAAGGGCCCTGGCAAATGGCGGATCGATGTCGATATGATAGAAAACACCATGTTCATAAATCAGTGGGAGGAGTTCCGGCTCACGATGATAAACGGCCATCAGGATTCGGGTTTTGGTCATGCTTTCGAAGGCTGTGTCACGACTAGAGAGCCAGGAATGGACGCTATACATCATGAAAGAATTGTCAGATATGAGCTCGGAGGCTTGGAATGTCTGGTTAGATTCGAGGCCGATGCTTACTTAGGTACGGACGGGAATGATAGCGGTGAAAGTGATGGCCACGAGCGCCTGGCGAGTCTTTCTCTAAGTCCTGCTTCACCAAAACCTTCCATACCAGTTCTCAAACCACCATACAAGCTTGTCCATGTGGTTTCGGGCGGGCACGACGTCGATCCAGATCAGATAGCCGAGATCAAATCCTGCTCGAGGAGCAAGTTTGATATCAGTAAGGCGCTTCCTCAACTGTGGTTCTCTCAGACGAAATATCTGTGCGTGGGCTATCACAAGGATGGACTTGTGACTCAAAAGCCGGACATGAGGGATGTGACTGAGGAATTGAGGAGGTGGGAGGCTGCTAGTCAGGAGCACTTGAAGAACATGATTCGTGTTATCAAGGAGATTCGAGATATTGCCATGACAACGAGGAGGTGTGTGGTCGTTTGCAATATGGTGGAGGGAGTGAAGTGTTTGAGTGTTTTTGCTAGGAAGGGAGGCCATATGGCGATTCGTCCGAAGGTTGTGGAACAATGCTGGAGAAGAACTGGGGAAGCTTAGATTTCACAAGGTACTATAGCATTAAAATTTTCGCAAAGCCACGGAACATTGTCTAGACAGGGGAAACGTTTGGCGAGATAAGGTAAACACGAGAGCGAATCTTTTGCAGAGAACAATCACATTGAGCGTCTATTCATGCTTGCATCTCGCTCGTGACCAAACACAAAGTCTTGATCTCGAGTCTCAGCAATTAATCCACGAGGAAGAGAGGAAAAGAGCAATGGTGACATTTAATATGCTTTTTTAGGTTGCAAAGGAGGATCATCATATCGTCTTCAGTCCAGAGGCACGGCAAGGCTTAACATCATGTAGCAGGATCTGAGAGACTTGACCTCTATAAAAGTAAGCACAGTACTTAAAACGAAGAATCCACATCCCACTTCTGCTATCGCGGCGACCAGTGAGCGCAAATATCAACAAACTCACTTAATCTCAGTAGCCCCTGCTACCGCTAAATCTGCAAACATCCGCCTTCGGGCGCTTCGCTAACAAGTCACAAAGAGCAGTCAACCTCATATCGAAGCACCTCAAATTCAATCTGAAATGTGATGGATGACTCTTACAGCAGCCGAGCTAGATATAGACAGGATTTGCCACACCAGAAAGACGACGTGCGTGTCTCAGCCCACGACATTTCTCAGTTCACGCTATGCGAACTTCAATGATATTGATTCTCGAAGTACTCATTCTCGTCGCTGGTACTACTGCGATCCTCCTCTGTAACGGATGTCCTTCCCTCGATCTCCAACGAGCCCCTGGAATCGATATCGATCTAACCTTGGTGTACGGGTACGTTGCTCCACGCAGTAAAACTCCATCCATCTTCTTCATGGCTGACATCACCCAGAACGGCATCGATAAATTTCGGAAATGGAACGAGGTATAGCGTAGCAAAGAGCGACGGATCTCCGAAGTATATTGCTGCAATGAAGGCACTCGTGGCAGACTCGCTGCTCGTGTCACGAAATGAAAGCACTAAATTGTTTGTTGCTCAGTGTTGAGTGTTTTCCGAGACTTTCAGGCTGACTGAGTTTCTCTATAGGCCGATTTTAGAGTTCAGTACAACCGGACGTCCTATCAATCTCTTTCCTGTATGTTTCCTTTATAGCTAGCATCATCCACACCATCGACATGTCAAGCGTAGCTCGGTTCCATTCCTCTATCCACGTCCTGAGCTGTCTTCCGACCCTCAAGTGATCGCCATCAAACTACTGCTTCTCGAATTAGAAACAGCTATAAGCGCCACCATGCCACTCTCATACCCTTACATCTACCTTTCGTACCCGGTTACCATTGCAAAGGTCAACACATACCGTGGACGCTTCGACACTGCTGCCGACGAAGTGGGCTTCGATGTCATCAGGGCCAGCGGGTCTTCACGATCGGCTTTGTACGATCACGATATCGGAAGCCGTAGAAATGGTGAAAATGGTAACGAGACCTGCGTGGGTGAACTGTGCGGTTCAAGGATCAGCGAGAAGGTGTTTCTCTTGAGTCTCATGCGGCTAATCTCTATGTGGCTTCACTCTCAATTGTTTCAAGCCAAAAATAGCCGACCAAATTGTCATTGGACATCGCTGTTTGTTTCAAGATGCTCATGTCGTCGGGCATGCCTTCAAATTGAGAAGAAGGGCGGGCACTTCCGAGGCGGAGAACCCAATTTAAATTTGTTATTGGCAAAGTTTTCCGAAGCACGTTCGGATATAATCCGAATGATGGATGCCGTTGTCTGCGAAACGATTAAGCCCTCAGGTGAGGGCCTCGGAAGGTCTAAATCATTTCGCAACCGAGAAAGTCACTACTTACAGTACTGACGATTCATTCGCACACCAACAACCCGTGAAACTCTAATGACTGACTGGTTGAAGATCCGCATGCATGAGATCGGATCATCCAAAAATCGTTTCACAACCGGGAATGCTCAGAGAACTGTAATGTACTATGTCCAAGGTCGAGCTTGACGTGAAATGGCTTGTTCCGGAAAGGTAGAAGTGCCAAGGGAAAAGAAAGGGGGTCAATGCGAGGAACCTCGCAAATTCGGGAGCTAGATGAGGAGGCATGCAGCCGCTTCACTTAGGCTGGCCCCCTTATGATTACCAAAACCACGAGAACTCCGAGTTCTAGGGCAGATCTACTCGACTACAGTATGCAACGTTCGATATGGATGTCGCAAAGCTTTTGTCCCAGTCACAACCAGCCGATCAGAAGCCCTTACATCGAACACGGAGGATACAGACTAAGGCTGGATGTATTGTTTGCAAGGCAAGGAAGGTGAAGGCGAGTACCCCACGTTGCGTCTCTTCGAGGCTAGTAGTGTGCAAGCCACCTGGTACGCTCGCTGCATACGTCCCAAGTATACTCATCACTTATGTCCCTTGGAACCAGAAGCTGACTTCAGTAGTGCGGTGAACAAAAGCCATCGTGCGCGAACTGCATCAAACACCGAGTTCCATGCACTTATAAGAAGTCCAGTACTTTTGATAGAGGCACAAAAGATCAGGCAGTCCAGACCGATTTCTTGGACGTCCTTGAGCATTCTCACATCAAACATGAACATGTCCCACTATCCACTGACTCGATACCGGGGTTCTCACCGTTCAGCTTGCTCGACCTGGAACTTCTCCATCATTGGAACTACTATACTTACGCATGCTCCAGTGCAGACATCGCCGTCAATGCTCTGATGCGGCGATTATCTCCGGAAATAGGCTTGAAATATCCGTTCTTGCTAAGGGCCGTACTTGCATTATCTGCACTCCACGTGGCAAATTTGCAGATAGCGAAGAAGGAATATTACTCCAGCTATGCATCAAAGCTCCACCGGCTTGCACTTGAAGAGGTCCCGCCTCTTTCCTCTATTACGGCGGAGAATTGTTCTGCGTTCCAATTATTCTACGCCATGAATTGCTTTTACAGTTTCAGTCCTGCTCGGCCGGACCACGACCTTGATGATACTGGCGATTCGCTCCCATCAAAACAGTTCACGGTGCTTCATAAACTGAGAGCAGTCATGTATGCGGCTTTAGGGACGCTCTACACCAGTGTTGTTTCGCCGCTGATACAGCACGGAGACAAACGACACGTCATGCTCATTGCTGCTGTCGATTCGCGGGCACAATGCAAATCTTTTGATGACTTGTGGTCGACCATATCCGAGGAGGAAAAAGATCCAGCAAAGCTTCGGGCGTACAGCGACACGATCAGTATTTTCCAAGCTACGTGGGTCGTGGTAAATAACAGCCTGCCTGGCGAACTCGAATCGACCGACCTTCTACTGGGGCTGTACAATGTACCCGTTGAGTACATCGCTTTGTTGAAAGAGAATGATCAGGCCGCGTTAGTCATATTCGCACATGCAGGTGTAGCGCTAAAGGCACTTGAATGTTATTGGTGGCTGCAGGGCAGAAGTATCCATCTGGTCTCGAAAATTTGGGAACTTCTGGACGAGAAGCATAGGGCCTGGATGGAATTGCCGCTGCAAGAGACTGGATGGACCCCACCGGCATACAGCTCGACCACTATCTTGACCGCAGGCTCCAAGGCTTGCTCGAAATCGACATCATCAACGTCAGCAGATCTTTCTCCGTATCCAGACATACTGGAGTGCTGATTTGCTGTCATTTGAAGAAGATGGCTAGGTGCGTTTCATACGGAGCTGAGTTGTTCAAATCATGCACGGTCTGAGCGCGGCGTTATGGGCATGGTAGGTGTGGTAGGCGGGAGGTGATTTGTAAATTATGATAAACACAAGTTTCACATTGAGCGCCATATATTATTGAATCATAGCACCGAAAATGGACGATCTCGTTGAGCACCTGGAATGTGCAGGAAAACTTAGAGCAATGAGAGGATGGCCACCCCATTGAATTCGATCTCTGGAAGTCTCCCCAACGCAGTATACTTTGGCGCATCTGCATTAGTCGATACATTTTGATGAATTTTCAAGTCATTTTGCTTTGCATGAATCCAGTTAGACCTCCTTCGTCACCACACTTAGTCAGCCTTTGCTTCGCTGAACGGGCCATGTTGACTGTTTTTTGCACTACTTCTCGCTACTGATCCAGATCAACGCAACAGCATTGCAGATTGGTGCGCGATCAAGTGATCTTCCGTTATTAAAGTGAATGTGCCATATGTGCTGAGTTTGTCAGAGGGTTCTTGAAATGGGTTCGGAAACCTGGGGGGCATAGGACTCGCTCGACCTCAGAACTTACACAGACATATAACTATTTTCTCAATAACTTACAGCAAAGCTATGAGCTAAGAATGCGACTCACTCAAGTCTGATTCTTTCCATAAATGCTGACCCAGAATCAAGTTATAAAGGTTGAGGCGCAGCTCTGCCAAGCCGCTGTTGAGGTTGCACAAACACCATAAGCGAGAAAGCAATCAACAGTTACCTTATTGATGCGAAGCAGCCAAGCGACGCATCCATCTCATCTCAAACAGGAGTGCCCAAAAAGTTTCAGATGGCTGCCCATCGTTCTTCATGGTACTGTTTGCTGCTTGTTGGATGGGATGTGACAGGCATAATCAGCACTTTCTTCACGTCTCATTTCACCTCCACGCCATTCAGCAGCCCAGCGTCACGATCTCGACTGCAAGAAGCAGTTCTTCTTAAAACGCTTGTAGCACCATCAACCTTGCACTTTGTGAGTTCTCGAAGACGACAATTATACCGATCCACTTATATTCAAGTCCAATCTATCGTGCCAGAACCTTCCAATTGGCTGGTCTCGCGATTCTCCGACAACAATCACTCCTCCATCAGTCCCAGCAAACAGACTCCTCTATAACATCACCTCAGATCAATTCATTCTTCTCGTTTCATTTCCCATCTTCGAAGAGCCCAACGTGAATATCAGCCACCCAGGCCACCTCACGACATCGAAGCCCACACACCCGATCTCAAAATGCTCACTACCAACACCTCCACCTACTCCGCCGCCCTCATCACCAACACCGGCTCTTCTCCCAACAGTATCCCAGGAAAGTCTTCCGCCTGTGCCGTAACATTTGATAGGCAACAATACGGCCATCCTGACTGAATGCTGCAAAGACTCTCCCATCGCATCATACACAGATTTCGCCCCTGCACCTGAACAAGACTGCTACCAATACTGCAATATTTCCACTCCACTGTACAACGAGAGTTCGATATATGAGTGCCTAACGGATCGGGCAGGGCACAGGACGTTGACAGGATCGTCATATCGGGACGAGCTTAAGAAGTCCAATGCGGGAGGGAGAGGTGTGGAAAGAGTTATGCTTGGGGCTGTTGTTGTGGCTGTTGGAGGGTGGGTCTTGGGCTCAGGGGGATTGTGAAAGTGGAAGGCATGGAGCGGGTGAGCTCGTCTACGGCCCAGGGAGTAGATACTTACCGCCCGAGAGACCATGAAGACGCTGTCATCAATCACGAATTACCGCCAGCACATAGATGTATGGTGAAAGTTGCACCAGTAGCTTCTAGAACTCGCGGAAACTGGCGAGCTCGGAATGGATGCCTTAAGTGCGTCCTTTGCGCAATACAGAAATGTAATTTCGAAATAACGAGATTATGCAGTTGAATGGTCACTACAAGCAAGATGTGGGACTGAGAAGTAAATCACGTAGAGACATTACTTCGAGAATATTTGCCATGGAAGTGGAACCTAGCTTAGCGATGGTCAATAAGGGGGATGGTGAGCGTAAACAATGTTCTCGTTATTACACAAGACAAGCCGATAGTATCTAGTTCGGATGCTTCTACAAAACATAGACGTATCGACTGAAGTTATTCGTCCTAGAAGTTTCATGGCATGAGCTTATTGAGCAAAGGTGGTGGTTGAAGTCATCACGTGGATCTGTGCCGTCGCACTGCCGTACTCGGCGTCGGTTCATGCATCATTATTTGAGGAATATTGTATAGCGATATATAAAAGCATAGGAGTCAGATTGCTTGTCCTTCATTGTCTCCATATTTCTACATCCATTACCAATTCATAACCATGGGCTATAGCGAAATCAGCTGTCAAATATGTGCTGTATCATTCAACATCGCGCGGCTACGCACCAGTCATGAGCCTCCAGAATCAGGATGGGGATACTCAGGGCCATATTACGAAGATGATGCGTTCTTGTCGCTGTGTAGTATGTACCCGGAAATGAGCGGTTGCGATAACGACTTTGATGTTGACAATGGTGTGTTGCATCTTCCCGGAAGGGGCTGTGTATTCACAGGAGGCATGAATGGATGGAAGATTGGCGCGGAGGAGATGACGGCAAGTCTACTTATCTCTAATGTCTAATCCCCGTTCGAAGCTTATTAAAGTTATTTGCGGAAGGGCGTGAGACTACCACGGTACATCATTCGGAAGCCGACAAACTGGGATTTTGACATGGAGGAGCAGAATGAATACGAGCGGAGAAGTGACTACTTCGTCACCTCACAAAGCACTGAGCCACCGGATGAATCAAACCCAGGCCCGTTATCTAAAGTTCGATTTGGGGTCGACGAATTTTACCCTCGAAACTATGTTCTGCAGCAAGACTTAGCTCCACTTGAAGACACTTGGCCGATTGGAATTCCAGTACATGATGGCTGCTGGAGGATCTTTGAGCGCGTGTCAAAGTTGCGGTCAGAAGAAAGAGAAAGATGATGACGGTACTCCCTGGAGATTAACGTGTGCTGAATGTCAATTGGACACCAGCCCTTTGTAGGGAAAGACTATTCAACGACTCTGATGATCATGATGTATAAAATAGGTACTGAAGTAGCGGATTCATCATCAGAACAAAAAATAAATGAAATGATTGCTAGCTATGCAAGATATACAGAAGAGCTGATCTTAACCAAGAAGTCGAGGTCAACCCCACCAAAATTGATGCCTCATTTGCCAGGCCACAAGCCAGACAACACCTCGCGATTTCATAGCTCCAGCATCACCAGCAGACCCCCACCAGCAACCTCACAACCCACCTTCACAATGGCGCCCTCAATGTCCCTCTTCGCCGTGAACGCGATCCTGATCCTCAACTCAGAAGATGGTTCCCGAGTCTTCGCAAAATATTACAATGCGCCTCATCACAGCACAACAGCCGGCCACGCATCAAGTACGCTCCCCCATACATTTCCGTTGGCCGCTTTCACCCACCGCACACGTTACCATATCTATGGCTAGAACTTCAACTGACGTATTGGTAAACTACAGATCCTCCATCAGCACCCTACCCAGACGTCAAAGCGCAAAAAGCCTTCGAGAAAGGCCTCCTCGAGAAGACGGCCAAGCAGACCGCAGATATCATCTTGTATGATAACAGGATTGTGCTGTACAAGAGCGAGAGCGATATTATGATGTATGTCGTGGGCGGCGTGGATGAGAACGAGATCATGCTGTATAATGTTATTCTGGCGATGCGGGATTCGTTGCATTTGCTGTTCAAGTAGGTGTCCCTACCATCTTCCCCATATGGCCCATACCTTCCGAGTTCAAGGACGAGCAACACAGGGGAAACGACTTTTGGTGGAATATTGCTAATACGGGCTTTGTTTGAATAGGCAATCGGTAGACAAGCGCACCATCATCGAGAACTACGACCTGGTCTCCCTCGCCCTGGACGAGATCGTCGATGATGGAATCATCCTCGAGACGGACCCCACTATCATCGTGCAACGTGTCAGCAGAGCACCCACGCAGGATGTCACGCAGTTGAAGGGTATTGATCTCAGTGAGCAGGGCATGAACAACCTGGCGCAGTTTGGAAAGGCGAAGTTGGGGGATTGGTTGAGGCAGGGTTTGTGAGCTGGTCTGGCTCTAGAGTTTGGGTACTAGCCTTGTGGGAAGGTTGCGGGCGGGCAGAGAGAAGCAGAAAGCAGCTGGCGGGTGAAACTGCCTGTCATGTCATGTCATGTCATGTCGTCAAGGGAGGACGATTGTTACAGCGAGATTTGCACATTGTGGGCTTGGGTGGGATACAGGACTGCAGAAAAGCTAAACCTTCGGAGTAGACTTGGAGTTCCTGGGAATATTTCCATTTTGGTCGGGGATCCAAAGACTTGAAATCCTTCCCGAAATCAAAAACATTTTAAAATGCAACGAGTCTCTTTGCAAAAAGAATAATTGTGTCAGTATCTAGGCTTTTACCTCTCGATCTTGCTAGCTGCTTTGCGAAGTCTGTTCATGACCGCAGCAGCAATGTCTCCCTCATCCCTGATGCCCTCGACAAACACAATATCCACTTCCTGAAGATCAAGCTCTCGGAGGGCAGAGAACAAGCCATGTGCAATTTCCTTTGTATCAAAGCCCAGGGCGATGTCAATGACCTCGCCAAGCAGAATGCGGGTGTCCTCGTCGGGTGGCACGTCAGGCCGGTCTGCATCCCCATCATAGAGAATGCTCATCTCGTGTGTGAACCAAAGGTTACCCTTTTTCATACTGAACGAGTCCCCGGTTTCCACTTTTTGTTGCTTCACGACCACAGTGCCTTTGGGGCCATAGTGATGCCGCTCTGACCAATCATAATTAAGCTTACCCCATGGTGCCCAATTCTTAGTTCTTATAATCCCGATCTTGGCTGGGCGATCCAGGAGCTCGAAACCCAGATGCTCTTTCTTCTTCTGCTGCGCTGCCAAGATCCGACGTGCTTCATCTGAGATGCCCAACCTCGCGATCTCGTGCTTTGGTGCAGCTTCGTACAGAATGACTTTTGCCTTTGGGCTGTAGTGCTTGTACTTCATGCCTGGAGCTCGTGGAGCCTTAGAACCTTCCTCGCTGGCGTCTTTGTATCCCTTTACGACCCTAGCCCAGCCTTCGCACTCGCGGATCCGGTCGATGCTGACTCCTCCTGGTCGGAGGACAACGGGCGGATCGCACATTCCGTCCACAACTGTGCTTTCTACACCTACTAGACACGGTCCACCGTCAAGTACGATCTCAATCTTTCCATTCAAATCATGTCGAACATGCTCGGCCGTCGTAGGGGAGGGCTTGGTAGAAGCATTCGCAGAAGGCGCTGCAAGAGGAACACCAGCCAGATGGATGAGTGACAGAGCGAGAGGAGAGTCGGGCATGCGCGCGCCAAAGGTCGGTAATCCAGCAGTGACTTCTGGTGCCAATTTGCTTGGCTTGGGGTTTGGTAGGAGGATCGTGAGAGGTCCTGGCCAGAACTTCTCAATCAAGGGCTTGTAGATAGCAGGAATCGGATCGCTATTTGTTTCGTTGCCATTCTTTCCTTCGCCTGGCCCAAGCAAGCCCCGGAGCATAGTCAGGTCACAGACGTGAATAATAAGTGGGTTATCTGATGGCCGTCCTTTCGCCTTGTATATGCCTTTGACAGCATCACTTCTTGTGGCGTCGGCTCCCAGTCCATAGACCGTCTCCGTAGGAAATCCAACCGGTATGATGCCCTCTCGCAAATGTTCGGCTGCTACTCGCAGTGGTTGTAAATCGTCGCAATCCGATGGTAGTTCCCAAGTCTCGAGCGTCTTCCCGTCCCGAAACTTCCCCAAATTGCGAACTTTGACACGCAGAACGCGTGTATCCGCCATATTTCCGTTGGTAGTGCTAGCCATCTTGACGGCGCTTTTGAAAATCTGCTCTGCCAAACTTCGACGAGCGGGGAGAGCCAGTGTGTCTATCGCCGTATCCTACGACTTCTGCGCTTGAATGAACCTGTAAATGGTATACGGGGCGTGTTGTACATTCTCAAGCTTTCGAGTATCAATTGTTTGTTGGGTTCTGAGACATTGGTGGTTGGAGATGTTCTTTGATTGAGGGCTGTTTGTGGGAGAAAAAGATGACTCGAAGTGGATAAAATTTGGCAAGGCTGAGAATTTAATAAACTAGTGGAAGCCTCGCTGACATAATGTTGGACCCGTCAAACCCAACGACAATCGGCTAGCCGATGTCAACATGACAGCCTTCATGAAAAGTTTGATCAAGGATTCCTCTTCAACATGACTTTGAGAATCCCTTGAATCGCTCTTCAATCGAGTCGCTTTGCCGAGACGTTAGCTCAAGCTCTGAGATATAAGTACATTCTTCGAAGTCTGCTTTTGTACCATGGATGTCCTCGAGTACAAACTCTACTTCTTCGACGGAAATGGTAGAAGATCGTTGTATTGAACACTGCTTCACGATCTTTTTGATCAATTTGTTCCATGATGTCAAGCATATTGTTTGTGTTATCCTAGCCAGCCGGCCATGACGATTTCCAGGAGATCCTGCCAGGAACTTTCTAGAAGGTAAGCTCCACTGATGAATTGCCAAATAATTTGTCTCGACTCAGCCTGAAAGTTGTTGTAATCCTGTCACGAAGGCCCTGGGAGAGCGATCAGGTTAGGCAAGTGCTACCCTCCAGTCCCTCAGATGCACCTGCTTCCATGGGGCAGTTTCAAATTGCCAAGATAGCTTCAGACTCTTCCTCGTCTTGCGATTCTGGCCGTGGATAATTCATGATAAACTTCTTGTATAGATTCGATCCGATGTTCTTATATTGTCAAATGTTCATTGAGTCACGAGTTGCTCAAGATCAATGGAAGAGCCCGTGGCGGACCACGTCTCGTTCCTGTATCCCTGGCCTGTGCCAGCTGTCGAGCAAGAAGTCAAATTGAACCGCTCGGTCACCCAAACAAATCAGAGGTATCGACCTATTATCTTCACTGAGTCAAAACCAGAACTAGACGAAAATGTTTCGGTACTTGAGACTTGGGAATCCGATCCTGAAATGTATTCAGAGGCCATGGAGAGCAGAATTGCTGTCTACGACATTGTTGTAGGTGGTTGCATCAAGCTCTTGAAGTGAATTTTCGAAATAGATATACTATGCTGACTATCACGATCCCAGTGGGAATTCGATGGCAATAAAGCCATTTCTGTATTTCGTGGCTCGTCAATCGAAATTCGGCATGTCTTAGGCAATCCTGGTCAGGGCAGGCTAGTCAAGGAACTCGGAACGCGATACAGAGCGTACTTCTATCTTGGGCCTTACACGGCCGTCTTCAGCTGTGAGCTGGCATTGGATGGCGATACACTTTCCAACTTCAAGCTGCTGGGAAGAAATCGAAAGATGAAAGCCGATTATCAGGAAGACTCATTGAGCTTCTTCTTCCAAGATGGTCTGAAAGATAGGAGAGGCCGTATGTTTTTGGGTTTCAGACTGACCAATTGGGGGAGCAAGCACATGAATGCGATCTCAGGATGGGCGATGTTCAGGGATGGTGTCTCGAGAGTTGCGTTGACAAAGATCGAGGTGCAGCGACTTGAAAAGAACGAAAGGCTGCAGATGGAACTTGGAGATTGAGATGAGACATGATAGGTTGGACCAGTCTGGTTTTCCTCGATGGCACTCGTGTCTCCTGGCCAGCACCAAGAAAGCAAAAGAGGTGTTACCTGAATGAAATTCTGTGCTTCTCTACTGCACCCTTCCAAGCGTTTGGCTCACTATTTGGTCTAGACTCCGCAGAAGCTCCTCAAACCTGCGACAAACTTGACGTTTTGAGCTGACGGTCTTATGTAGCAGGATCTCCGCCTCTCCTAATGGCCCTGTCCTCCTTTTTACCTTTCAGGGCCTACAGCTTGATATCGGTCAAACACAATGGAATACTCACGTAGTACCAAATCTGATTTAGGAAAGCTTTGAGACTGATCACGGGTGCCAACAGCTCAATGAGATTCGTGTTTGTCTCAAGCAAACAAGGGACCTGAGGGAGGAGGGGAATCCCAACGCCAAGAATACTTCCGATCGTGTGTTAAGCGAGTGATATTCATGGGGATGATTCGGCGGAGTTTGGGATTCTCCAAAATGTCTTCCAGTTGGAAGGCGGCGACTGTAAATACCTTTGAGACGCCTAAGATCCTGCTTCAGCTGTCACAGCTGTCATGTTTGGGTCTTGAAATCATTATCTTCTGTTACTTGAGCTCTGTTTGCTTATTGCTATCTACAATACACAAGGTAGCAACGAGTACATGAAAAGATTTGAGGTTAGCGCTTGAAGCTGCTCTCGCTTAGAGATGGCAAACATAAGCATTCTCGTGTCCGCAAGACTAGTCGCGGCCTTATCAAATCAAGGTCTCCTTCAGACCCGGTCGATGAATTCACTCTCGCAGACTTTCACTTCGCACTGTACGTCTTGGCTACGTGAATTTCACGTTGCTTCTATAAGAAGAGTCCTTGCACCAACAATCTCACCCGTCTTTCTCGACAGCTGTCGGCTCCTCGTTCTACAACTACAAGTCATGGCAGACGAAGAAACACCGAAGCAAGGCTTGCTGGTTGATCCAAAATCAACTGTACCGGTTTTGGAGAAACAAGGAACCATCATCGCTATCTACGATATTGTCGTAAGTGTCCTTCACATAAATTTTCCTCTAGACTCGGCCCCTCAAGTCTACAAGATTATGTGTGCTGATACGTCTTCTCTGATATATAGTGGCGCACTGCAGAGAATTCGGTGGGCTGTGTACGCGGCTACGACGACAAGACTCTCACAATCACCCGCATCGAAACCGAAGATGAGCAATACATCTACCGCACCTACAAAGCTTATTTCCAGTATTGCATCGGTTACAGAAACATCACAGACACCCTCGAGAACGAATATAACTGCAAAGCATCCGAGGACGAGACTAGCTTCTATGACTTTACCTTCCTGCGCCAAGGTGAACACGAAGCCATGGAGAAGCCGCGCTTCTACTTCCCGGAGCCTCCTATTCTGGATGACAACAACCAGCCGCTTCTTGGAGTCTGCATGGTGAAGAGGAAGACTCACTTCGAGCAGGAGATTGTTGCTGCCTGGGCTAAGGCGAGGACAGCTGGCAGGAAATTGGAGAAAGCTGCGTGCGCTGAGCTGACGGATGAGGAGTATAAGATGCTTTCTGACAAGGACGGCGAGGCCTATCGGGTACATCAGATTGAATGCCTGGATCATTGGCTCGGTGGACCACGTCGTCGCCGCTAGGAGGCCTGGTTTGAAGGGATATCGTTTCGAGCTACTTGTGGCGGTCGAGACCCCAGCTACACGAGGTTGCTTACTATTGATCAATGGATGCTTACACCCATGTTGAACCTCCCATCAGCCGGCCATCCCAACTTTTGTCCAATTCTCGAGTTCGTAATTGTGAAGCCACTGGCGAAACTACCAAGTTCCTTCTGCCGATGCACACGTTGCTACATGGCTCATATAGGAGACGAGGCTCTGAGTCTCAGAAAATTACAGTCGCGATTTCTACAGTGAGACATATCTAGACGCAAGAATATTGTTTTTGTGCGGATAGGACCCTATTCTATGTCCTTCCACACCTCCCACTGTTCGCTTTCCAGATCATCTCCGGCCCTTTTCCATGCAGGCCCGAAGTCGCTTTGAAGAACTCTTGTGTCTCATTCAAGGTAATTTCTGAGGAGTCGGAAGCCAAATCTTCCTCAGGTATTTTACGAAGACAGTCTATTCCATTGCCGTTGTTGATGCTAAACTCGCTTAATTTACGCCCCACTCGATGCCCGAGCTTATTTCCATCACAGGAGTCTCAAATAAGCTGTTGGAAAAATGTTACATAGTTTCAATCGATCCTCCGGGACGAACATGCCTCTTGACTGGAGTAAGTGAAGGGATGATGTCATTCGCTGGTTTAGAATGAAGGCGTGAAGTACAAAGCAGGAACACTTCCAAGAGATTCACATATTGAAGCGGCTATGCATAGTGAATTTCAAATTGATTCCGGCGATAACTCTACTCGCAGCAGGCTCCATATTTTTCATCTTCGAGAAAGTCCTTGTTTCTCCCGCTGCGTACCCTCCTCCCTCTCAAACTTCGGCTGTCTTCGAGACCAATCTGATAACCAAAACTTGAGAAGTCACGTCGAATCTCCAATACCAAGAATAACACTACCATGGCTGGCACCAGAAGCAAGAACAAGAAGACGCCAGCGAAGAAGGACCGCCCCAACGCTGCTGTCGCGGGCATATCGACTATTCCTACCAACCAAGAAACCGAAGTTCAAGCCCCAGCATCAATGGAGAATGTCCGACCTACCCATACAGCAGACATGATTGAGGAAGTTATCCAGGCTGAGGCTACCGATGGGAACCTCGCATCAGCTGTTTCTGTGACTGATGGCTCAGTCGAAGATAATACCGTCAGTGGTGGAGACGAGCATGGAGGAGGCCAGGTGGTACAAGAGCGTGTTTTTGTCACTGAGGCAGAGGAAGCAAACAGACTAAACACCAAAGGCAGAGTCGTTGCGATCTACGATTCTGTCTGGACAATGGAGGACACCGACACCATCAAAGTGTACCCGGGCTACCAAGGCGAGACAGTTGTTTTCAGAGCAATCTCTTCTGGTCGCCGCTCCAACAGCGAGTTGACCTACAAGGCGATCTACAGTGCTGGTCCCTACAAGGCAGTCTACAGTAAGCCTTCACAGATCAAAACCTCTCTGGGTAGAGTTACAAGCTAACATGGGCAGGCTGCGAGAAGGGTACAGGCTTCGATATCTTCCACAACTTCACTCTCGACTTCGCCAATAACGCCATGGTCGCCGACTTCGACACCAACCCCCTCAGCTTCAAATTCGTCGACGCCGTAGACAAAATCCGGGACGTCGAGCACCCCTACCTGTATCTTGAAGTTCACGTCAGTCGGGCAAAGGGCAAGCACTCCGGAAGCTGGGCTAAGCGCCGCGACTCTGATCGAGAACAAATCGATCCGAGTAGGAGAATTCAGTTGTGGGATACGGATATCAACAGACTGTGGACACGAAAGGAGATTAATATGATGCATCCGTCTTGGTCAAGATATCATATTCAGACTAGGCAGTTGAGACGTCCTTGGTGGAATGGTTGGCCTGAGCCAACTCTCTGATGGGTGTTTTTGTTGGTGGCGGGGTGTGCGGGCGACAAGGTCGCGGATGGCATTAAGGGGTCTGACTGGAGATAGAATCAATGAGATGCATGAAGCAGTCTCGAGAAATCCTAATGAGTGTAATTTTCGAACTTCATTATGATGCGTGTTTTTTTGCGATGTCAATGAGGACTCCAAAGCCTTGGCCGTTTCCGCAGCTTCAATCGGCAATGCGAGCCAGCAACATCAATCGGCACCAGGCAACGACTATCTCGAAAGATGGTCCCCTAAACTCCCATTCTATGTCAATAACTAGCTTCCGGCTCCTGTCTTGATGGGTGGAGTCGTGACGGTCGATTGGTCACGTCTTCCTCACATCCATTCTCAATAACATCGTGGTCAATAAGAAGGTATCTCAATAGGAACATCTCAAGCCTCTGGACCACAAGACAAGATGCACTCAATTATATATAAATGCTACCTCCTTCTACCTCCAGAGTTTCTCTTGTTCCTTCTCCCTTGGGTCATTTGACAAGTCGTCTCGATCAGAGGTAGTTCTGCATCATGGCGGTAAGTGTTTACTTCTTCCTCCCGTTTCCCATCAAGCGACGGCCAAAAGGCAGATCGCTTCCGCCGATCAACAAACAGTCCACCATTTATCAAGATTTCCATGACGTCCACCAAAGTAGCATTCTGTCCAAAAAGATCATGCTAACGCGTCTCTCTCCTTCAGAAGATCAAAGCCGAAGAAGACTCTGCCACGGACGGTGATGGCTCCACGCCCGACGCCGACAATCCCTCTCCTACCAAAGGCGCCACAGCCCTTCTCGGAAAGATCAAGATCGAGGAAGATAGTGACTATAAAGTCGACCTTTCCATATTTCCCGAGAGCCCGGTAAAGAAGAGAACTCGGAAGAAGGCCACATCAGAAGCTCCCGAGGTCCCCCAGGAAAGAATGTTGAAGAAGCGACACCCCGGATCTAAGGATCTTCCTGAAGACATGTTGAAACTGGTTAGAGACATGATTGAGGCAGGAGTTCATCATCCAATGTACTACATCGAAGGAATAGAGCCGACTAGCGATCCTAATTCGGACAGTGAGCCTGATGTTGTTGTGGATGCGGTCTATGATATTCTCTGTAAGTATTTGTATTGTAGTATTGCTTTTCTGTCATTAGCTCACAACGACTTGCGGTATCCGAATGATGGGCATTACTGATTTTGTTTTCAGGGGTCAATGGTGAAGAACGCCAACCTGTAAGTGCCTTTGAACAATGTCTACGTTCGTCATTGACATCTCCCACCTAGGCGCAGACCGGATACTCTATAATCTTCAAGCACGTCGACACCTTCAGCAACCCCTGGGGAAAGGTTCCTGTCCGCCGTTACAAAGCTTACCTTTCGTTTGACCCCGTCCACGCTGTCTTGAGCTGTATCCGTCACGGCTACAAAGCCTACACGAGCTTCAAAACCCTACAACGCAACAGCTTCATGAAGAAGTGGATGCCACTTACGGATCCGGTTGAGATCGATATGTTGCATGGTGTCATCGATGACAACGGCTTCCCGCTTTTGAAGTGGTCGATCAATGCGAGCGCCAAGAAGGAGTACAAGAAGGGAGATATGTACGTGTACTATGGCGTAAGTGATCAAGTTCCTCTATCTACCCCTCTGTGTTCGCGATGTTCCTATCCTAAGTTGCTGTTGTCCTAATGCTGATATTAACCACTTATATAGTGGGCAAAGAGACGTGCAACCCCAACTTCTCCTAACGCGGAGTTGAGCAACAAGGAGCGTGAATGTCTTCACGAGCTTGACCCCGTTGTTCCTAATCCCGATCATCTTCAAGTGGAGTCTAAGGCTGAGACTGAGGATACTGCCCACAAGAAGATTGCGTGAAGCCTGCCAAAGCGAACATGGCTGTGGATGGGTTGTTCATTTTCGCAAGGAAGTGCTAGAGTCCGGAAGCCAGCTAGGTTCATAGCATCGTCATGATCCCGCAAATATGAGACAACTGCGAAGAAAATTGAGACTTTGTATCTCACTAAGCGTTCCCAATCTCAAAATAGTGACACCAGTGACAAGGAACTTCCGCAACGTGACTGACATCCAGGCATGCTTTCTATCCGAACAATAAAATCTAGGGTATCAAACAACAATCTCAACCTCTCTTCTCAAAATAAGCCTCCATCTCTTCCTTCGCTACCCTCCACTTCTCCCTCAGATCCTCTGGCCCAACAACCCACCATTTCTCGTGCAAACTCACCACTCCCGCATCCCAATCTGCCTGGTTCGGCCACGTTGCACTCCAGATCGGATCCAATTCAATCCACGGCATCGGCCCTTCCCTTCTAAAAGCATAGTTTAGAAGACTCTGCTCCATCGTAAAGGGATCGAAGCGTTTCCAGTGCCGCATGACGGACATGAGGTAGGTGAACATCTCGTGAGATGGAGCAGCAAGCCAGAATCCTGCGGAAAAGTCGGTGCTGGTAGAGTTAGGAGGAAATGTATGGTCCCGTTCACCAGCAAGAGCGTTGTCAGGGCGGGCAGCGAAAAGGTAGTGTGCTGGTAAGAGGGCTTCGTCGTTCTTGATTTGGCGAGTCAAGTTGGAGAGGGTGGTTGATGGGTGCTGAATTAGTGCCGAAGAGAAGATGCCATCAATCGGGCGAGTAATCAGAGTGTCTGAGTCTATGAACAGGATGCGCTCATACTCCACCATTTCGAAAATGCGTAGTCTGGTGTTCTGGTTAGCTTCTTGTTCGAAGATTCCTTGGCATGTTGTGGGAGAGCACTGTCACGATAGCTGCTAGGATGTCTCGAATATGGAACGGAACTTACTTAGTAAACTGATCTTTCCACTTCTTCACTCCAGTCTTTACCCACCAGGGTAATTTCACGTCGTCAACTACCACCACTGTCGCCCCATCCTTTTCCAGCCTGTCCTTCTTCTCCTGGCTGACGGCCTTCGTAACAACTGCCAAGAACGGAATATCCTCTCTTAGCATTCTGGTCTGCGCGGCAATCTTCAGCTGGTAATGTACCGTCCTAGCACCCATGAAGTAGTTGTCCACCGCATTCTCATCGCCCACGTAGTTCTCACATAGGAACGTGGCGATGGCGACCTTGGATGAGTTGGTCGTTTGTCTGAGATGGCCATACGAAGGGTCGAATCTGATGGGTCTCGAAGCTAACCATGTAAGATGAAGGTAATAGAGCGCAGTAATGCATATTAGGAGGACATATGTGAGCTGTGCTCTGCGGTTGCCAGGACTCCATCGCATACTGCTCCGTACTTTGTTGCTTTGCCGCGCTGTCTGTTGTTTATTCTTGGCTTGGCAATATCATATGGCTAGGCAGACATCGTCGTTGGGGTTTTGTGTCACCAAGAGCGCGGAAATAACGAGAAGTCGAGCTTGGAGGCTGACTCGAGGTGATTTGACGTGAAACGAGGTGAAGGTAGGGTTGCACCCGCGATGAACCTCAGCCTGGGCACTGATGATGGCGCAGCGATTAAGCGAGGGTTGGATCGCAGGAATGCAACCAACCGAATCGATGCCGTATTGGCTAGTGGTGCGCTCAGGTAATCAGAGAATCCTTCTTACGAGATATGTTCCTTGCATGGATCGAATTCAATTTCCTATTTTAGATGTGGGGAAAGGATAATTATCACCAGGTGAATCGATTCTCCGGGGAGGTTGATTTTAGGTTGTGAAGGGGGAAAGGGGGGAAAAGGATGCGGGTAGCCGAAAGAGGAATGTTACGATGAGATAACAACTGGCTCGTATTGGTCCTCTACCAATGAATGATCATGGAAGCTTGATAGATCTACACAACCAACAATCTATTCAACAATGGGGGCAAGCAGTTGTTGCGATATTTCATCTTTTGATCATCTCATGGCGTTTTTCCCGCCATGTACCGACGACCTAACATCAGCTAAAACCTCGTTGCCTTAATTGACCGCTATATTAGATCTTAAGATTCTTGTCAAGCTAGGACCCAAACAGCTGACTAAAGCTCAAGGTAATCAAAATAACAGATGCCTCTCAATCTCTAGTGACCTCTCTCCTCCTCGCCTCATCGTCTCCTGTCAAAATCGCCCTCTCCCTCCACGGAATAATCCTCCTCTCCAGATCCTCAATCCTCTTCTCCAGTCTAACGACCTGTCTATTCTCACTCCTCATTCCTCCATTCAACAGCTCATTTTTTAACTCAAGAAAGTCATACCTCATCTTCTCCAAAGTCTTCCACTGCACCCAGTCCCCAGTCGACTCAAAACAAATATGATAATTCCTACATAGCGCCACATGCTCATCTGGACAATCAACAGCCTTTCTGAGAAACAACCATTGCCAGAGATGCTCCCAGATACGGCCTGACATGGAGCTCGACATGTATCCATTTTGAAGCCAAGACATGGCTTTTTGGTATTTTTCTCGGGGAACAGAACGAATGGTTTCTCGCGTGACAGCAAATTGCGAACAGCATGGTGCAGCGAGGATCTCGGGGAGAGGATCCTCGGGAAAGAGCGACTCGAAAGCGTCTTTCATGTATGGCTCTTCGCCTTTGAGTTTCGTTGAGAACTCGGGCGAGTCAATCGTGATGGATGTGTTCATCCAGTTCGGGCAGGCGTTGTCCCAGCTAAGACGCAAATTCATGTATTTTCGACGGAGGACTTCGGTCAGATCGAGACGGTCGAGAGCGTTGGCAGTGCTGTATTCGAGCGCGCCATCGATGTGCCATGCAGAGTCTTGGCCATGGAGAAAGATCGAGATGTCTGGGAGTTTGTCGTAAAAGTCGTACATGTAGGTGAGATATCCCATTGCTTCATTGCCTTGATTCGCTGGTGTGTGGTACTGGGCATTTTGGTCGTCCACCATATATGGAATGACCTCGTAATTCTTAATGCTGAGCATTCCCGTCCAGGAGTAATCGCTGAACGATAGGGTGGAAAGAACCAGGTGGACGCTCGGCGCGGGAGTCTCATCAACTTCAAAGAATCTCGTGGCTATATTCGAGCATTGCAAAAATATCCATATCGTGAAAACAGCAGTAAAGTATAATATGAATGAATTCAAGCGCTTTACATGAACGAATGGCGCCATACGAGGCAGTTCTGGCTCTCTGGGCATATTTTCCCTGCTTCATCGAATGTTCGGGTAGCGCAAAGTCCTGAATTCGTCTTTGCACCTGGACCTCTTCGGGAAGAGAGCTATGAAACCGAAAGAAAAAAGAAAAGAGATTTCAGTCTGACCCCAGGAGTCACAGAGAACATTCTCCATTCACGAAAAGTGAGAATGTTGGTTCCAGCACCAACAAAGAACGTGGTCTGAAGTTCGAAATAGCCTGGCCATCTCACTGCGAGCAATCGATACGACCCTACCACAGAACCGGATCGTCATTACTATATTTATCCCAGAATGAGGCTCTACATGAAACTCAGAAGAGTGTTGATCGCATCGTTTCCAATTGAGCCGCGTGCATGAAAGCCCAGGATGGAATAGATTGAGCTGACAGCATGGTTGGGCGGATAAAGTCGTGATATGAATCGTCAATGAGTGCTCACTTGAGGACATCGAACTCGCCTCGTTGGATCTTTTGATTGAATGTTAAGGAAGACTAGAGCGGGTGGAGAAACAAGGGAACACTGAGCGAGATTTAGTACAGAGACCAACAGGGAAACAACACATACCCAGTCACATGATCGCTCCTCTATCATTCGAAATCCGAAACTTCGCATACCACCGTCTATCGACAGCCAATGGCTCGTATAAAAGCTCGTGTAAAGCTTGTTTTCAGGACGCCACCCTTCTCAACATGTCCCTCGAGCTAACAAAGCTAGCTAAGAACATCACAAAGACTCACCATGTCTTGGGTCAACGGTGAGATCAGCGAGTGACTTGGGAGTGGCGGTCCATCTTGATAAGGAAGGGGAGGGGGTGAAGGGCGGTATAGTGCTGGTCAAGGATGCGATTGCGGCGTAGGCGAAAAGGGATGGGAGCTCTGATGCGATGACTGTGTGAGGTTCATGTAGAAAGCTTGAGGGCGTGTATACGAGGGCTGCGAAGGTTGAGGATGTTTCGAGGGAGATGGCCGTGGATGCATGGGATGTATGAGCTGCGCTTGCAGGGAGAGAAGAAGAGATTTATTCGGGATTTTTGTGTGAGGCATGATGATAGAGAGATTCGTCAAGGACTTTGACGAGCGAGAAAGCGTAATACCAGGACTGGAAGCACACTGCGAATTGTTATCCACATTGTGAAACACATCGCTATGATGACTCCGCGATATCTCGGTCTATTTTGAGTACCCGATGCAAAATGCTTGTCGTCTCGCTCAAATCCTACAATGATTAATCATTTCTCTGATGATGCATAAATATGCCAGGAGACTTTCTACCCTCTGACCAGCATCCTCGCACGACGCCTCTCTTCCTCATTCAGAACCCATGCCATCTCCTCATCGCCCTCTTCCTCAGCTTCGTTGATGGCTTCCCATTCGTCCTCTTCCATATTTACAAGCATCGTTAATTGCGCGACGCGTGCAAATGAGTCGCGGATACCGTATCGACCGCCTCTCGCCACGGCGCTTATAATTCCTGAAAAGTCGCGCTCCATTCTCTGGGCACCCAAGGCATTGATCTTCCCCGAAAACCCCCATATCCGTTTCTCGAGCACCTTTGACAGGTACTTTGCAGTCGAGTCAAGGAGAGCAGCGAAGGACTTTGGTGTCATGATTCGCTGGATGGGCTTCATCAGTGCCTCCCAGCTATGCTCGAATCTCCTGGCTACCAAATCGTTAATCAGCTCTTGATCGTCGTCCGTATCGTTGTTCCTGGCGATCTCCGCTAGGTCTTCTTCCGTCAGAGAATATTCTACGTCTCGGAAAGTTTCTGACAGGACAGGTCGTAGTCGAGGTTTGACCACTCGTTCAAACATCACTTGTAAACCATCCGCAACGAGCTCTGAAGTCTTGGCAGCGAAGCTTGAGTTAAGATTTTCAAGAGCATTCTTTACGAATGTTGAGTCGTGTCCAAAGGGGAACATTTCATCAAGAGGATTGGGCCCTTGTCCGCCATTAGGTAATTCGGCAGGAGACAGACGTGTGGTGACGATGCGGGAGAGGTACTCAGTCGCGAGTTCGAGCGAGTTGATGAGAACAATGAAAGCGATGATTTTATCCTCAGGGGGAAAACCTCCTTGTATCACCGCTTTGGGATACGACTCGTCACGCATCTTCCGCTGGATCATGCCAATAAAGTCCGAGCCAAGCACTCGACTGACAGTGGGCACCACGGAAGCAATAACTTCTCGTAGGGATGTCGCAAGCGAGCGCTGTAGAACAGTGTTGACGATATACATCACATCGTCTACGGCAGAAATGATGAACGGCGCATTACCATCCAGGGGCTTCGAGGGGTTGAGAGTCAGCCCAGCGGGGGATTCGTCTAATTGAAATGCCTTCTCGACAGACCGTCTGAAGAAAAACGTGGACATCGTGTTAAACGGAGTGGTAAGTCTAGCCGAAATTTTACGATTCAACGCGGATTTGATCAGCAGATCTGGCGTGGCCAACGGCTCTTCAGGACTCTCGTCGGGGGCCTGCTCGATCTTAGATATGGCCTGCAACAAAACAGCTTTCGGCGCACTCACCCTGCACTTGCCAGCCAGAAATCGTGAGTACATCGACCAGCGCCCCAGCATCATCGCCGTCTCGTTGAGAAGTCCGTCAATTTCCTTCATATCCACGCCCTCGTCTTCGCTGGCTCTTCCATTTGTTCCGCCGCCGACGGCAGGTGAGTTCGTCCGTGAGATTCCCATATTCTTCTGTGCTGGCAAGAAGCTGTGTACCAAAAATGAGAAGGGGTAGCTTTTCACATCCGTTAATCGTCGATCGACACTCCTCTCATCTCCCCACATATCCAAGACAATACCGCCCTGTACATCTGCCTCCACCTGTAATCTCTCAATCACTTTCACCATCTTCCCTTGACCGTAATGCCGTTCCACAAGTCCCCCATGACCGTCCACGATCTGGGCAATATGTTCGAAAAGTCGCGTCAGCGCATTGGCGTAGAAGAATCCATCTTTCCCAGCACTTCCCTTAGTCCCTTCCCGCAGGCTCCCTCTCGCCCTAGCAGCAACTCCCTGGCAAACGTATCTCCCGTAGACTTCCAACCCAGTATCTTCTCTCCCAATCAATGGAAAGAGCTTGAAGAACCGTGTTATTTTGCTGCCATCGCCTTCCTCCGCTGCCTTCTCGAATTCCCTCAAGAACAACCCGCAAAGAGACTCTTTCGCATTTTCGATCGTTATTCCTGGAGCATCCGGAACCTCAACGCTGGGCACAATTCTGGCTGCAAAATTGCCCTCGATGATATAATTGGGGATTTTGGAAGCCCGGGCAATATACCCCGCAGCAGCCTCCCAGTCCTGCGGTGCGCCCATAGACCCCACAACTCCTTGCACGCATGCCTTCAGCTCGGCGACTTGTTCGACCACGCCCAGCGTCTCTTCTACGCGCTTCTTTTCGAGGTCAAGCTCTTTAACCTTGCTGGAGAGGTGAGATGCCGTTCCAGCAGCAGAATCTAGCATGCCATTGCTAATGTCCCTTGTATGTATGACTTGTGTTCCCAAATGCGCGCGCAGCAGATCCAGACGACCCAGCTCGCGGGAGAGGTCAGCTTGGGAGGAGATCAGGGCTTGAAGTCTCGAGGTAATTGCTGCATCACGAGTGTGGAGGGCGGAAAGGGATGCGCGAATAGAAGCTAGGGAGGAAGATTCGTAGATGCTTGGAGAGGCAGCAGTCTCCTCGGAGGTATGGAGAGCTGAACTGCCATTTGTGAGGCCGGGAGGAGGCATTGGTTTGGGTTCGGCATGGGTGATGTGGTTGCGGAGGAGCTCGATTTGAAGCTGGTGGCTGCGATTGCGCTGCCGGGTACAGGTGGCATGTAATTTTTGTGGGGAGCCACCTTAAGCGAGTTTTTATGTCCACCCCAAATGGTCCAAACAACCAGGCTCCGAAGAAATGAGTGTCGTCTCTCTGGTTCTCTACAATAAGTAACGCGATAGTCCGATCAATGGACATGCCACAACATGCCAACTCTAGTCACCGACTCATCTTGCGGTACAGCCATTATGCCCAAGCACAGCATCCACTACTTGTCATTCTTCTCTGATCCCAGCTCTGTGTGCGTGCGTCTTTTGTAGAAAACATCACGTAGGTTCACTTAAACTTGTAAGTTATAGTCCTTTCAATCAAGACCAAGTGAAATATTGAATGGTCGTCAAGTGATTCAAGTAACGTTCTCATTCTAGATGGATTCATAATCAGGGGAATTCTCGATAATCTCTCTTCGAGATCTATTCTGAACAAGAAAGTGACAACGCTGAGTCTCCAGCATAGGCAACCGAGATGCCTCAAACTTTCGACGATTATCCACTATCTAAGTGGAGCCCATTGCACCAAATCCGATTATTGCTACCAAGCCAGCCAGTATGAACTTATCAACCTTCTTAATAGATGAAGCGGCAGATTCCTTCTTCTCGTTCTGACAGGCCCAGCCGGTGAGATTTCGACTGCTGTTCAGACACTCGAAGACTGGGCTCTCTTCGTATGTCGAGGTCGTCATGTTGCAGTACTGGTTGCACAGGGGGGCTCTCGCGGGTCCGTATATCATGATGGGATTGCTGCCACAACACTCGGCGAGGATAGCAGTGTTGTTCTTGGCGACGGTAACGCCGCACGCGGTGGAGAGTCCCGGAAGAGTGAAAGCAGCGTTGTCGATGCAAGTTTGGTTGATTATTGACGACATTGCATAGGTTTCGCGAGGTGTCTAGAGATGGATCAGTCATATATGATATCAAGAATATCCCTGGGACCTACAAAATCGTTTCAATGTGCTCAAGAGCTCACCGAACCTATGGCAGAGCTGATTGAAGAGTGTCGGTCCTTAAGCATGAAAGGAACGAAGCAGACTTAGTCGAGGCTGAGATAGAAAGAACAGAAAGAGGGGGAGGGCAGAGAGAGGTAGCATAATCGATGTTTGGTAAATTTTGCACTGCCCTACGCTGTTGGTCTGTTGGTTGGACAATTTTCAGCTGGGGCACATAAACACTTGGCAAATTACGTCTCCCTGACCACCCCGGGAGCGTCGCTCGGTATTTGACATATTCTATTCTTTTCTGTGACTTTTAGGCTAAATCCCCTTCTCCGGGCTCAGCTAAGAATAAAAAAGGTCCTGATGTATCTTCGTTTAGTGGCGTAGGGAGAAATACATGGCCTGAGTTTCTTTCGTCTCCCTGTAGATCGCGAAGCGCGAACTGTCTATTGACGCCTTCAGTCAAAAGATGATCATTACAGATCACTCGTATGTGTTTGGTATCACAGCTTCAGTGATAACTCCATCAGGCAGAAGCTCCCCCTAGAACGAGCCCAAAAGGCAGATGCCAGCGACTATCACCAATCCACCAATAACCACCTGATTACTGTTCCTGGTCGAGCTTGCGTCTCCCTCGAGAGCATCCCGACAACTCCACCCAGTCAAGTTAGATGTGTCCAGGCATTCGAAGACAAGACTCTCTCTGAAAGTGGGTGTTGATATATTGCAGTATTGATAGCACCATGGGTATTCGTTGGAGTGGTTGGAGCCGTATGGCGCGACGTCGTTCTTCCCACAGCAACCAGTCATGATTGCAGTGTTGTTATCTTGGAGGGTAGTCGCACACGCGGTGGACGACCATGGAATTGCTTCGGCAGCATTCGAACAATACACCCCTGAGCTCATCGACATTTTGGACATGAGCTGATAGCCCCGAACATCTGGCGACGGTCAGTTATCAAAACAATCTCAAAGGCGCTGTCTTCGGGGAAGCATACCCAGAAGAAGGACTTGAAGGCTATGATAGAAATTCAATACTCGTAAAACGTCCTGGTACTCTTTTTTTGGTAGTTCGGGGTCAAAGGCAGAACATGGGCTAAGCAGATGATGATGTGTATGCAGAAAAATGTTGGAAGATCATTACCTTGAATTCCTTTTCGAAACACGTCGCATTTATACGGCCAGGGTTGTTGCCAACAGAAACTCCAAGGGGTCAAGTGATCCTAAGGATCACCAACAATTGCCAAGCGCGTAGAATTTGGTACCGAGACACGAGCGCGTATGCACTGTGCCACACCGCGATATTGCGCATCGAGTTTCAAGTCGATATAGGACCACTGTGCCGCTAGAGCTACTCTTATAACAGCCCAAATATCAATGCACCTGATCTTATCATTCGGGTTGGTCTCTTCCTAGGACTCCACTATGGCCGCGTTTTACATCGTAGCAACGTCGAAAGTAGGTTGCTGACGCTCAAAGTTACATAATCATGTAACTGGAAGTGCAAATTGAGGAGATAGCTGTACATTAGCATTATCAGCATAAGGTGAAGCTGAAGCATTTCCCGGGTGGTGTCCTTTCGAGACAAGTCAAGCTTTTGAGGTGTGGTGTTAGTGACAACAGCTCGTTGCGACCCCATGACGTCCGAATCGAATCTTTGACTTGACAAAGACTCTCTAAGTGGCAAGTGGACCCAGCAAGCCTGGTCCGTCCGCTTGATCATATAGAATTGTTTTGTGCAGGTTGTCGACTGCGAGCCTTAGTGAGCCGCCCTTTGAATACTTTAAAAAGCCAGAGATAAGGTATGAAGTACTAGAGACATTGACGTCTTTAGACGTTGCCCTATTTTGTGCTGGTTGTTGACTTGTTTTTGCACTAAGCGATCGCCCCCTTTTCCTAAGCGAAGCTCAGATCACCCCGAACGCTTCCAGACTGGTGATCATTGGTCACTGCTCAATGCTGAAAGAATGCGGAGAACCCCCTCTTGAAGGCTTACTCCACTCGGAGATTCATGACGTTTTTAGGGAGCTTGACCAGATGCCAAGTCCTTGCGGCTATTACCCCGCCAAGATTGTTCCGGAGGTTTAAAATCTTCCTCCAATGATAAGCGAACTCTGGGATAATCCGCGAATATATGGGGATGTCATAACCTTTATCACCGATGACTGGACCGGTTCGTCCTAGATGTCTGGAAAAATGTTTAGGCAATGGAGTGTATAAAGGCTGAATGCTGTCGCCTTACTCGCTCACCTTGCTCTTTTTGATTTCTCAAAGATCGTTGTTTGCATTGCCGAGGAGGGATTCATGATGTTTTCATACTCCCTTGCCACCGTACTGTCCTCAGCACTACTGCTAGTCTCAGTCAAGGGTGCAAGCATCAATTCCACCGCCCCGGTCGCAACAGTCAAGAACGGAACTTACGTTGGCAAATATGTTCCCGAATGGCAACAGGATCAATTCCTTGGCATTCCATACGCCTTACCTCCGCTTGGACAACTCAGGTTCGCTCGTCCCAAGTCCCTGAATACTGCCTTTACTGGTACACGAAATGCCACAGAATATGGATTTTCTTGCTATCAGTACAGCAATCCAAACTTCACTCTGTCGGAAGACTGTCTCACGCTGAACGGTACGTAAAATTTAATTGTTCGTGCCCGGGTTGAGCTAATTTGTGCAGTCGTTCGACCTGCTGGAACTTCTCCGAAGCAGAAGCTGCCAGTGTTGATCTGGGTGTATGGCGGCGGCCTTTATGCTGGCTCAACTGCTGACCCTCAGTACAACATCTCCGGCATTACCCATGTTAGCCAAGAGATTGGAAAGCCTATCATCACCGGTATTACCCCAGCTGTCCCATACAGATGGGCTTGACTAATACCTTCCAGTCTCGATCAATTATCGACTTGGTGTGTGGGGTTTTCTACAAACCCCGCAGTTGCTCGCCGAGGGGAACTCGAATGCAGGCCTACTGGATCAAAGGCTCGCGTTCCGATGGATCAAGGAGAACATCGCCGCTTTTGGAGGAGACCCGAATCGGATTACAGTTTGGGGAGAGTCTGCCGGCGCTCAGAGTCTAGCATATCATCTGCTGTCATATGATGGACGAAACGATAACCTTTTCCAATCAGCTATTCTGGAGTCTGGAGGCCCTACTGGAGCTCAGGTCCAGCCCCTGGCGTATTACTCCGCACATGTGGAAAATCTGACGAGAGCCACGAACTGCTGGACTGCCAAGAATCAGCTTGCCTGTTTAAGAGACTTGTCTTCGGATCAGCTCTGGAAGGCACGGGTCACTACCGTTTGGAATCCTTTGATTGATGGTGAGTAAATTTGCTGTTTTCTATTACTGTTCTCATGCTTCGATGAGACCATTTCATCTCCGGTCGATTGTGTGACTACAAACTTGCCGTTAAATCAGCTTTGCTAAGTCTGTCCAGGCGATTTCCTCACGGCTTACCCAAGCACGTTGATGAAAGAGGGAAAGTTCATCCGCCTTCCGTTGCTAGATGGCGCCAACAGCGATGAGGGAAGCAATTTTGGCGTTACTGGTGTGGACAACGAGACAGCAGTCTTCAATAGCCTTCTCTCATGGCGATCATACGCTATCGTGCCGAACACAGCTCGAAAGCTACTGGAGCTGTACCCGAACGACCCTGCAAACGAGCCACCATATTACATCAAGAATGCAACCATTTTCCCAAACAAAGGGTTGCAGTGGCGTCGGAGTGCAGCTATCGCTGGAGACATTGTGATGATCTCTGGTCGTCGCAAGTTCTGCGAGCTTTACACAGCTGCAGGACAGCCAGTGTACAGCTATCGGTTTGACACGCCGCTCTGGAATGCTGCGGTGACCGATGGAGCACGGCATTTCGACAACGTTGTGTTCAGCTTCCAAAACATTTCCGGTGCACTTGGTCCCCTGCCAAAATATCAAAATTACACCAACTTAAGTCACAATATTGGGAGAGCTTACATTTCCTTCGTCAACGACCACAATCCTAATACAAGTCGGGGCAATAGCACGCTTCCATACTGGCCGAAGTATGATTTGAAGAAGCCGACGAACATGGTCCTGAATGCCAACAAGACATATGTGGAAGCTGATACATGGAGAAAGGAAGGAATAGACTTCATCAACTCTGTTGCTAGGGAAATTCTTGCATAATTGGTTTTCAGGAAGTAGTTACATGAATGGTCATAATATATGTCAAGTTAAGACCACGGTCGGGAAAGTCATGCGGAAATTGGGACTGGGAAAGCAGCACCATCTCGATCGATGCTGGGTGGAACCTGCCGGCATGTTATCTATTCTCCGCGGATGACTGTAAAGCAACGATTACAGAGAAAAGAATAGATTCTGATGATCATAGCTGTTGGTCGACAGGCCGAAAAACTTTTCTGTAATTCTAGGATCTTGCCTAGTCTCGCAGGAAATTCAATTTAAGAGCTAAAGGAAACCTAACTTGCATAGAATAATTTTTATTCGAGGTTACTGCTTTCAAGTTCCTAGAGAACATGTTCACAACATCAAAGTACTCATGTCCTGAGCTGACAAAACTCATAGTTGGCAGGTGAAAGCTTGGTGTGGACGGTTCGTAAGTGTCGCCCTTTCAATCTCCGTTTTGTTTCATTGTTCTCTAGCGATGTAGGTTGAAATGCAGGTACCCCTTGTCAACACCCTGCCTTGTCTCTTCTGCCGCCTGCTCCGTCGCTCCGCAACCCCGGATCTACGTAACCGAAAACGTGTTTACTAATTAATCCCGGCCGTTGCTCAAACTCCTCCATGCCGGTAGATTGCAAGCTAGCAAATGGCTCATCTGACTTTGCCTACATCTGGGATTTCAGGCACTCGTGATAGTCAGGTAGACCTTTTTCAAAAGGGTGGTCTACAGGTATGTACAGGGAAGAGATAGTTGTGGACGCGGAGTTGGTCATTCCGAGGGCAGAATATTACATGGCCAGGTCACGAAATTAAGAACAAGGTCTGGGCGAGTTGATCAACTGATCCTTCTGATCCGACGAGTCGTGAGTAAAAGTACTTTGCACCAATAATAACAATATTTCCCAAGTAGGCCATGCACGAAGGATGAGGTATCGTAAGGATTACACCAATGGATGGCGTGGCTTTTAGATTGGAACATCCTTGAGCTGTCTCGATGAATACATATTGATGAAAGTATTTGCGCCAATGATTAGGTCTTTCTAGTTCCGGGGTAAAGATTCATTTAACCATATATTCCCTCAATTGTTCTCTGATCTCTGCAGCTCTTCACAACAATCTAGCAGCACTCCAGCTACCGTCGACTTGGTACCGATCAACATGTGGAAGTTCCTGCAAACCGCGAGTGTTCTAGGCTCTTTAGCTACCACAGTCCTGGGCCATGGTTACGTCTCCGGGATAGTGGCAAATGGCGTGTACACGGGAGGATGGCAAGTAGGCTATTGGTACGATCTCGTCAATAAGGTCCCCATTCCTCAAACTCCAGGATGGTACGAGGAGGCTCTTGACCTTGGCTTTGTGCCGCCAACCGAGTACCAGTAAGTCAGCCTTCTGTGCCGTAGCATCAACCTTGTAACATGCACTTCAGCATTATTTCCAGTGCTGACAGAGCTATGACATAGAAACCCCAACATCATCTGTCACAAAAATGCCGTTAACGCCAATGTATCTGCAACGGTTGCCGCTGGAGGGACAGTGCAGTTTCAATGGACAAGCTGGCCGCATAATATCGGACCCGTGGTGACTTACGTCGCTAACTGTGGTGGAGATTGCAAGAGTGTAAGTTGCCTCCTCAACTTTGATTACCCAGATCCAATCGCTCAAATAGCTTTCAATTTGAGACTGCAAATTGACAAACGTGTTCAGGTTGCTAAAAGTACTCTCAAATTTGTCAAAATCGAAGAGTCTGGAATCAACTTCTCTACACAAGTCTGGGCAACGGGTGTGCTTATGGCGAATAACAACACTTGGACTACCACTGTCCCAAAGACCTTAGCACCTGGTAAGTCAAGCGATGAAAGTACCTCGGGTGTAGTTACACATCGCTCACCATATGCTGATCTCTTCAACCAGGGAATTATGTTTTCCGTCATGAGATCATCGCACTTCACGGTGGCAGTGCACTGAACGGAGCTCAGAACTATCCGTTCTGTGTCAACATTGCTGTTACCGGCTCAGGCACACAGAACCCCGCTGGAGTTTTGGCTACTAGCTTTTATAAAGCAACCGATCCAGGAATCTACTTCAACCCATACACCACTTTGACGAACTACACGATCCCAGGGCCCACGTTGTGGAAAGGGTAGTCCTCTTGTCGTTATCCATACGTAACAGTGAGACTGTTCCGTGGGTCCCTCAGTGATTTGCGACTTGCGTGGCTGTGAAGGGAACCAAGAGCAATGTGGGAGAGGTGCATTGATGACATTAGCCGAAGGGAGAGATATGTTTGATTGTTATCCGTGTACATAGCTCATCAAAATTGTCTCAATTCTCGACTTAATCGCATGAAGATTGATGGCCTGTAGAAGACAGTTTAAGGGATTATTTACTTCCGCCTACCATGGAAACACCAAGGGGAGTCATCCAAAGTGCATAAAGCCTTGGCATTCTGGGTCAGCAAAAGGTTGCGATGTTTAGCCGATCAGAATTGTTCCGAGTAAATCGAGCAGAAGCCCGCTATCTTTTCTTTGCAGCTTATCGTACACTACGAGATCAAAAGACGGTTCCCTCACAGGCTAGATCAACGCTGCCTCTATTACCTGCTGCCTTCTATGACTCTTGTCCTGGGTCTGTATGCTGCTGCCTAAGGGGGCCAGAATATAAAATCATTCTCACCGCCATAAATTTGTGAAGGCTGCTTGGAACATCACAAAAGCCTTTCGAGTAGCTTTTCGATATGGCTTCATCCCACGATGATCGAGTGACTTTGCTTGGGATTCCACAGGAATTACGTGACAAGATCTTGGCTCTGCTACTGCCATGCGTGGAGGCAGCCCCGTAAGTACAGCAGAGGAGATGTCCGAAATAGCGTTCCATTCCGATAGGCGCAGAGCTAAATCATTTCCACAGAAAATTTCAAGGCGATGCAGACTGTAGAGAGTATCTCAATGATACTCCTTCTATACACCAGAGTAGTGCGAAGTACCTGAAGTGCATCCCTTTTCCTGAGGGAATGTCAATTCTTGGGGTCAGCAAGCAATTGAGAGCTGAAACTTTCGAAGTCATGAAGCACCACAAACTTCCAGGGCCTCGCGATTATCGTCTGGACGTGATGTTGATCAATGGAGAAGACCTTTGGCCCACGTGGCTCTATATGCCCTGTTTGACTACACGAGTAGAGAGTCCGGTGGCAACGTTGCGCGATGTTGGGCCAACTGGCGGCAGATACGGACGTGGCTTTCGAGGCGGCGATGGAGGCCCTCCGTGGATAGTGTGGGGTTTTCACAATCTTCTCATCCGATTTTTGGAAACTGGGCCGATGGGTCCACAAGGAAAGAGCATCGACAGAGGAGTAAGCGTTCAGACTGTCGTGCTGGATATTATGACGCCAGATGTACGGCCAGATATGATAGCATCTGTGCGAAATAGTACGGCAGGGAAGTTACGAAAGTTGAGCAGAGAGATGGGGCATGAGATGCTGATGAGCCCACTGTATATTCTTGCATTCATGCGGCGGTGGTTAAGCTTTATGTCCGGAACACGATCCTATGGAGGAGATTTAATTCTCATGAGGGTAGGGATGTTGAGATTAATGCTTGATGGGGCGCTAATTGAAGAGTACGATTTTGCGGAACAGTACGTTAAATACCTCTTGGCCTTTTTGTACTATGAAGCCAGGAAGACATGGACATGACCGCTAAATGCAAAGTATCGTGCTAATATTACTCTGATTTCTTAGGCTCGCCAGCATGTCGAACACTCCCTGGAAAGTTGACGCTTATGCGACACGAGAGAAATACGGTCTGAAGACAGTGCCGTCGAAAATTTGAAGACCAAATCTCTAGGTCGGGACAAGATTGGAAATTCGGTTCAAACAGGTTTCCCTTGCGCCCTTTCAGCGTCGTCTGTCCTTTCTCCTCGAAAGGACCACCATGTGGAAACAATGATTATGCCTATTCCCAGACTACTCCATTCATGCTCTGCTCATTCCAAAGAAACAAATTATGACCACACAGCTGGGTCTCGCCAAAGAGACTTGAAGTGGCGCTGGCTGTTGGTTGCGTGTCCGCAGCCGAGGCAGATTCTACCTCAGCAGACCGTTCGCTGCCTTAACACCCCTGGAAAATTGGACCCTCAGCAAGCGTTACCAAATCTTTAAACGACTGAGATCAAAAGTGCGTTTTCATACCGTCTCGAGTATCCATATCGATAGTGCAAGGGCAATTACACCAACCATCAACTTCCTGTCGCTCCGAGTCATCCAGCCAACAGCGCCACCCTCCTTGCGGTCCTGACATGCCCAACCTGTCAGCCACGTCTGGTTCAGCCTCTCTCTTTCTGTCCGACTGTCCATACACTCGTAAATTTTGCTCTCTTTGAAGGTTGGCGTTGTTATATTGCAGTACAAGCTGCAACCTGTGCTTTCGTCCTCAGGATCAGACCGGCTTCCGTAGAGCGCGACAGCACTGCCAGACTGTGCGCAACATTCCTTGAAAATGGCGGTGTTGTTTTCGTAGAGGGAAACGGCGCATGCAGAAGAGTCAGACGGTATGTAGCCAGCTGCTTGTCGTGAGCAGCGACTAGTATATGTGAAGTTCATGGCGAAAGTGCCGGTTGGTGGTGTATGAAGTGGCTGGACGGCAATCGAGGCAAAGTAAACTCTTTCGACAACAGTAAACCAATTCTATATCAGGAAGATCCGAAAAGAGACTAGAGACCAGGATATACAGCTGTTTGCAGTGACTTGTGGCTAAATCGCTTTATGTAGCGTCGGGTTGTGTATGGATCGTGTGAGGTCTGCCAAGGCAGCAAAAAGGTATTGCGAAGAAGAAGGTGGACGAGATATCTCGAGCTCATATTTTGAAGAAGATGATGCTTGGGTTTTCCACTTTTGTTGGCCCGTTGGTTCTTTTGTTGGTACTGTTTTCAGCTACGGCACATAAAACTCGCCAAGGAGCTCTCTAGGCACATCAAGTCTAAGCGAGCTGGATGTTGTTCTCATTCTTTCTTTCTCAAATTGACCTAGCCACCGACTTCTCTTCTCGCGATGAGCTTGCATACCTGGATATACCAACCTGTATGTCCCCGCTGAAAGAACACCCCTTTGTCACATGCGGCCATGCCTTCACTCTCGTTACCCCGGCCTCCAACCTGCAGTGTTCCACAATCATGTGATCTTGGCGTGTCAACATTGGTGAAAACGCAGTTTGTAGCAGCAATTGAGCAGGCAAATGCACCATTGGTAGAAGAGGCCCTGCTACCAAGTCAAACTCTTTTCAGAGAATCCTGTAGCTGAGCTTGCTGCTTGTACTGTAAGAATCTCAGCTGGTCACGATCGTCACGCACACCGTATAATTGCCGAGTCTTACCGGCAACTAGCAGGCACAGCCCCTGTATTACATGCAAGGAAAGCTTGACAACGACTCGGGACGCTGATCTGTTCCAATTCTTGTTCTCTCCTTACTGAAAACTTATAGACATGATTCATTTTCCATTCAATGAAAAAATCAACAGGATTCTCACCACGGTATTTGGTATCTGGGATCACGTCGTCTTCCAATCTTCCGCTAGATACCACATCGTCTCGAAATTGTTTTCATTTGCATTACACTTAAAAAACAAGCATACTCGCATGTCGTTGTACAAGGTCAGTCGTGTGAAAGTTTATTTCTCGTAATATCTAGGATCGGCATTCGCCAAGAGGCTCAATCGACGTCACACAACGCCAGCGAACTACCGGTTTTGATAGCAATTATGGGGTAATGCGGGTTGGTACTTCGTACACCAGAAATAGATACGAAGAGGTGCATATCGTCCTAGCAACAACAGAGACAACATGTGAGGGTTGAAAAATATATAAGAGTCCTCGTCAACCCGAGTTGATGTTCATCATCAAATGAACCAGAATACTTTGAATCATCACTTCCAAACCTTCTCGACAGACATCAGAAATTAGCTATATCCACTTTCCAGATATCATCTTCCAAAATGCAATTCACAGCAGCATTCCTCTCCCTCCTCTCAGTCGCCAGCGCCATCACAGTCTCGTACGATACTGGGTACGACAACGGATCCCGCTCCCTCTCAGTCGTCTCTTGTAGCGACGGCACCAACGGCCTCCTCACCAAAGGATACAGCACCCAGAACTCTCTCCCTTCGTTCCCCAGAATTGGTGGAGCTTCAGTAATTGCCGGATGGAACAGTGGTAGCTGCGGCACTTGCTGGTCGCTCACTTACAACGGCAACACGATCAATGTTCTGGCGATGGATCACGCGAATGAGGGGTTCAATATTGCTCAGGCGGCGATGGATCAGTTGACTGGTGGCCAGGCGGTGGCTCTGGGACGCATTGATGCGCAGTATGCTCAGGTCGCTGCTTCTGCTTGTGGATTGTAGGCAGGGTATTGTTGGCACTCTCGGCAGTGTATCGATGCATTTTAGCGGCATGGTTTGAAATGTTTGGGATGCATGATGATGGATATTGAGATGTGATATGGTGTGTCTGTAATGTAATGAATGAATTTTTTTTGGAGTACATTGTTAACGATTGAAGCCGTAGCTTTTGCGCGACCAATTTGTCCCCGCTGGTCTTCGAGGCCTCAGCGAAAGAATGAAGAGGTTCCCGAAGGCGGCGCAAGGAAAGGTGTCAGAACATTACGGAACTTTCGATAGTGACTATTTGAATCGTACAAGGCGTAACCGTAGGAAGTGGCAAGAGGAGCCGGAGTATTTAGCTAAATGACAGGGAGTCTCTCAAAGTTATCCCAACCAGTCATTGCAAAAGTACTCCCTGATTGCCTTATTAAGCAAAGTCATTGATTTTTGAGTCGTTTGGCACTTTAAGTGCCTCGGTGCAGTCAGCTATATTCACAGGAGACCATTTTCGACGGAACTGGTAACAAGACATCGGCCTTGAGAGGTTGACATTATTGTCCAAGGGCGGGAAACTGGTGGTTTACGGATGTGCATGATGGGATAATGCGAAGCGAAGTACAGCAGGAGACGGCATGGCTTCGCGAGAAAGAATAATTAAACAGAGTATATGAGATTACAACCATCGAAATGCGCTCTTCTCTCCTTCCTTATCCCTTTTTATAATTAAATTTGCAGATCTCCGGTCAAAAAAAAAAAAAGGTACTGGACTCCGACGCCCGTGAGGTGGAGTTTTGCTGTCAGCGGAGGTCAAGAAATATATATCCCATTCTCGATCCCATTCCGATGAAATACTACCCTCTAAATCTGCTCCATCATGCGAGGAAGAATTCAGATGACCTTGCCAGACTCTTGTGAACGAAATACCATATGGCATATGTAAATAATGCCAAGTGCAGAGCAAATTTGACGGGAGCAGCCGCGCAGGGCACCTCTGCAAGTGCCGTGCCCTCTCCCTCGGCGCGTCACTGTACCTCACTTCTCGGATTTATATAACATTTTACACGTTGAACAACAACAGATGGAACCCCGCACAGCCCGCGGTATACCAGTCTTGTGTAGAAGCATTGAATTGGCTGCGGTATCGCCAAACTTGGTGAGAGTCCCCGAAAAATATTAAGTGCTGATGCTATTTCCTATTTGGTTTGGTATTCACCTTCTCCTAGACGTTAATCTTCCTTTGTCTCTTTTCTAGTCTCTTCTACTCTCATATCTTTTGCACTGACAGAAAGCATCTTCTGATTCCGAGGCAACTCTACGACTGCGAATGTCCAACGATCTCGCACAACCATAAAACAACTCCCCGACGTCTTATGCCATAGCACTCGGCGTCGAAGACCAAGATGACTTTCACCAAACGCGAGCCTATCATAGGCAATAATCGAGCCCTGCAGGATTATTACGAGGGCTTCGAGTCTAGAATTGGTTACAGATTGGTGCTTGGTGGGACTCGACATTTCGGATATTACAAGCCTGGGACATATTGGCCGTTTCCTATCGGCAAAGCTCTACGGACTATGGAAGACAAGCTGATTAGCAATCTCGGATTGGAGAAGGGCTCCAAGGTCTTGGACGCAGGCTGCGGTGTGGGACACGTCGCCATGCACCTTGCTAGGAATGGCTTTCATGTACAGGCAATCGACTTTGTGGACCACCATGTTGTCAAGGCGCAGCGGAATGTCAAGGCTTACGGGGTAGAAGGAAAGGTGTCTGTTAGCAAGGGAGACTACCACCACCTGGAGATATTCGCAGATGATAGCTTCGACGGCGCATACACGATGGAAACTTTTGTTCATGCGACGGAACCTGAGAAAGCTGCAGCAGAGTTCTTTCGGGTTGTTCGTCCGGGAGGATCTCTCGCCATGTTTGAGTACGACCATGTCAAATTCAGCACGAAACCAGAAGCCTTCGGTAAATCATGGACAACTATCAACAAGTACTCCGCCATGCCTGCATACGATCGATTCGAAGAGGGCGTACTGGAAGTTATCCTGAAGAAAGCGGGGTTCACGGACGTGACCGTGGAGGACATCTCCGATAATGTGCTGCCAATGTTGCGGATGTTCTATGTGCTGGCATTGATCCCATATATGATCATTGCATTGCTCGGTTTGAAACATAGATTCGTCAATACGGTTGCTGGGTACGAGGGCTATGTTTCCAGAAGTGCGGTCAGGTACATCGCGGTCTCTGCTAGGAAACCTCTGGCTTCGATGGTTGTGGCAACGAGTGAGGGGAAGGAAGTCGGGTGAAATTGAGGTGGACAGGAGAGTGGGTGATTGGTTGAAGGGCCACATGGTCTGAGTATCAAGGTGAACGCTCTCTCTAAGCAGCGATGGACTGGTCGCTCCGGCTATCACTAACGACGCCGAAGAACTAGCGCGGTTCCCGGAGACTGAGGTTTTAAGATGACTCAAGTAAACCGAGGACTTCAAGGCGGCTAAAACCTATGTGGTTCACTGTCTTATTTTGATTTGCTAGGCAATATCGCACCATTCTTGTGCTTTTTTTCTTAGTGACTCTGTTTGATAGCCTTGGTGGGTTCACCTTTAGGTTCATGAACCAACGGTGCACCGGTCGTATTGGTTCATGCCGGCTTGCAAACTATTTGGAGCCCCGGTCTAAGATATTTTACGCACAAATTTCAACTTTCTTTTCTCCGTAAAGAACTACTCATCGCTATCGACCTCATTCCCGTTCCCAAATCATTGCCAGAAATCCAGCCTAGCCGTCAACATGGCTCAATGTAAGCCCATCAAAGTCGCCAAAGCTGTTGGTAGGTTCAATTCCACGATTCTCGCGAGGAACAATTGATGACTGACCTTCCACTTAGGCCGGCATCTCGCCAATTACATCTACTTGTACGAGGCTGCGATCATAAACTCAATTGTCGTCGTATCTCTCGTGCCATGGACCAGCTTCATACCAGCGCCTGGACGCACCATGAATTTTTGTCAATGGATCGCTATATACGTCGAGCTTCTGGTCCTCGCCTTGGCGGTGTTGGCCTACGCCACCATCGCTCAGGTCAAAGCGGATCGTGAGCGTAACAGCAAGGCGGCGGCCGTGGCAAAGATTGAACCCAAGCAGCCGAAGAGAGGTTATACAACTAATTTTACTGTCGCGGAGGTTGAGGAAAAGGAGGAAGCTTAAGGGGCGCCTGGTGATGGACAGTACTTATCGGAGACTTGACGAGCTTTTGTTTGTTTTGGAGTAATGCAGAACAGGCATCAGTCGCAGCAGACGCCAATTGCCTTTTACCGTAGCTGTGGATAGTATGTAAGGAGAAAGGTCTTGTTATAACATATTTCACGTGTAATTAATGAAGGTCTAAAAACAATTGAACGGCTTGACAAAGTCAGATGCCAACCCCAGTGCAGGCTATAAATTGCTCTCGTGTCTGCATGTACGAACAACTGGAGAATATTATTTACAGATATACCAAAATTACGAGCATCTATAACATTGCTCTTCCAGCAACGAGAACCTGACATATGCAAGATTCGAGCAGGGTGATAAACGGCACGTGACGTCAGCATATTCTTCACGTGCCGCTAGGTTCTGCCACAAGATCGTTTGCAAACCATCAACACACGTTTCCCAGACATTCAACTCGCGTCATTCATAGCCGAGAATCTCGATGCCAATCACAAAAACCTAATTGTTACAAGCTTTGAATCCGTGGAGCTACAGTGAACCTCGAACCCGACTATTTTGACGCTAGCTCGTGACTCGGCGGGCGAACATCTCCAAAGGCATTGCCAAGCAATTATTCGAGGTCAAGTTCATTGCATGTATCTCACCAGGTGTCCGGTTGCCGAACCATCTCAGATAGAAAGCTACTGCAGACGGCCCGAAAGCTCCAGCGGATACGGAATTTCGTGATGTCTGATAGGCCTCTCACCACGTTCCCATGATCACCAGTTTACAAATCAGGGGCGAGCCTCCTGGCTCCTTGGCTGCGACCCCATTTCGCTCGGAATATGCCTAGAAAACACGGAAAGCATCGTTCGTAAGCTCTTGCAGAATATTCGCTCATAGATCAGAAATTGTCGGGTCACTCGAAAGTGGCCTGACATGCAAGCATGGACCAATGAAAACCTGAATTCGTTAAGAATCTAGACTGCATCTGATCACTGATCGTCAGAAATTTATTTGTTTAAAAGGTCCTCGAAGACTGGCAAAAGTATTCTCTTATTTTTATATTGACCTTTGAACATTGAAAGTTGTTTGTATCCAGCTTATGACCCCCCCGCCTTTTTGGCCCCCAACTAAAAACATCACCATGTCTCCATCAAATGCGAATGTCATGGACAGCGAGGACGACTATGAATGGACCGACAACAGATTGGTTCCTGTGCCCACTCAGGCCGGTCAGCCTGGTAATTTGCATTCGCATTACCAGCGAGTGTTGATGAGCAAGAGGAATATTGCGAATCCTTCACCACTCGGGCTTTGCGGCTTTGCTTTCACGACCTTCTTACTCTCAGCGATCAACATGGAAGTTCTGGATGTCAAACATTCAAGTATTGTGATATCTGCAGCTTTCGCTTATGGAGGATTGGTACAGCTCTGTGCTGGGATGTGGTGAGTAAAGGTTTGACTCCAGGCCTGGAGAGCAAATGCTGATCTTGACCAGGGAAATGGCGATTGGTAATACGTTCGGAGCTACATCTCTGTCCTCTTTTGGTGGATTCTGGATAGCTATAGCTATTATTCTCACTCCCGGAGGGTTTGAAATCGAAAGTTCGTACGACTCGCTGGAGTTCAATCACGCATTTTCGCTCTTCCTCTTCGTAAGCACCTGAAAAGCACCGAGCGTTGAATAAATGCTAAACATTGAACTTGTCAGGGCTGGTTCATCTTCACAACTCTACTACTTCTTTGTACCCTCTCGTCATCAGTAGCGCAATTTTCGATCTTCATTACCCTGGATATCGCGTTTCTGTGCCTTGCCCTGGGACGGCGATATCCGCATCTCAGTGGGGAGACATATGCTCCCCACCACAACTTGACTTACGTCGGCGGTATCTTTGGGATGCTCTCCGCTTTTGCAGCTTGGTATAATGCTCTCGCTGGTATTGCTGCTAGTAATCATACGTAAGTCTGCTCTTCGATCTTGATGATTACACGTGACTGACATGAATAGTTTCTTCACTATGCCTGTTTTGCACTTTCCTTGGTCGGAGCATACGAGATTAAGGAGGAGGAAAGAATTGCAGATGGTCCAGACTGTTAGTCCTGCGTAGATTATGGCAGTGTACGATGTGTATATATTGTTGTTCGAGTATTGATCCGCTTGATTAATGATTGTATATTCCTCGAGATATCAGCCCAGGTTGGCTTGGGTGTCTTGCGTTGCAGGATTTGTCTAATTTTCTCAAGTCGTAAGTATGCCCACATCATGGTTTGAATCTTTCTTCTATAGGCAATACTGTTTGGCTGCTATGTCATGAGTTGCCGTTGCATAAGCTGGAACGTTCTTGCCTGCCCAGACTCCGGACCTTCCAGGTATAGGGTCCATACCTTAGTCTGGTGATCTTCCTCTAGCTCCTTCCACCTCGAGTACTCAGATTTACCAAGGTATGTATTTAACTTTCGTAACACGATTCATTTATCAACTTCACGTTACTAGCGCTAGCCACGACGATCATATTCATACCCAGATGTACCGGTGCTTCAATCTCGACTCGATATCTGTCGCCAGGCGTCATTCTCTCAGCGCTCAGCAGCACGATGTACCCAGCTCTACCCAAAGGTGTCATCATGGATGGGTATAATCGACGAGACACATCATTTCAAGAAGTCTCACCCGCCTTCAAATGCGTGGTCAGCGCTCGCGAGATCAACACAGAAGATGGGCAAAGAAGGTTATTGAGGAATGATACCGTCATCGTTGATGCCATCCGAGACATTACGTACCCGTGTTCTTGAGCCCTTGTTGAACCATAATCTCATACAATCTGCAGAATTATGGAGAGTCAGAAAGACCACAAGTAACGAAGACAAAGGCTTTTGGGTGTCCTCGGAACATCTCAGACCCTACACTTTCGAAGCTGTTTCGCCGCATCGGACAGACGCTCCACAGCCCTCCTCCTCCACTCCAGTCAAACTCGGAACCATCTCGCCTCGATTAGAGTCTTCATCACGGGGAAGCAATCGAAAAGAGTCCAGGCCAACCGTCGAAGATACACTAGATGCTGTTCGTGAATTGGGCCTGAATACCAGTGATGTTGTATTTGGAGTCGGAATCTTGAAAATTGAGCTGAGAAAGATGGATGATGGGACCGAGTATGATCTAGCGGCTCTGCCCACAAATGTGTGTGGGTGGCCAGTCAAATATACCAAGCTGAGTGACAGCAAGGAGCCTGAGAGGCCGGCGGTCACAAGAAGAAAGAAACCAAAAGCTGGAGAAGGTCCACTTCAGGTGTTTCCAAGGATGCACTTCAGGGAGACAATAGATGCTGCTCAGAACTTACGTCTGAATACCAGGGATTTTGTTTTCAGCAATGGGGCTTTGAAAATTGTACTCGAAAAGATGGATGACGGATCGGACTATGACTTGGCAACTCTACCGACAACTATCAATGGCTGGCCTGTCGTTTATACATGCTTGAAAGACAAGAAGGACACCGGACTAGGCAATGATGAATAGGCTTGAGAGCAGGATTTGGATTTGGTCAAATTACCCCTCTGGGGTCCCGTAACTGTCCCTCGGTATTGACTTGCAAACATAATGAACAGAGTATCATGTTTTTCACTAGAAATCTGGGTTTGTGAATTTATGAATCACTAACGTGTCTATCGTTGCTATCGCAGCAGCTTATGATCCAACTTGATCCCAGGAAAGTGTTATTGTTGGAAGATCAGCGGTTGAGAATTCATCGGAATTGATGAGAAGAGTCATCTGGTCAATCTGGTCTTCGATATCTACCTAAAATAAGTTCGTACTCAATCTTACCGCATCTTCTGCTGGCAGTCTCTGAAGCCGCAATAAGCATCAGATTCATGGAATTGGCCCTTTTCTTTTGCTACCTTGTTCGTGGTACTTGAGTTGAAAATGCAAAAATAAGTACTTTGGCAATAATGCCCATCGATGATGATTATCGAGAGGACGCAAGAACATCGACACTGAGACTCCACTTGGTGGCAATCGAGGTCGTGTTTCACACTCATGAAACGAAGCGAAGGCGCCTTGGACTACATCGTGTTGGCAGATTCCCACATTGGGCATTCTAATCAAACTCCTACCCCGAACCTGCAATTCATTCCCCCAACTTTCTTTTTCTTATGATGCTCGTTCTTTAAAAAGAACAAACCTCGGCACGAACTCTCAGCTGCTAGGGAGCCATTTGCCAAGACGAAAGGGGACCACAACAAACGAAGCGAAAGCGGGGCGAACCCCGCGTCGAAACAACACCTGAACATCTCAAACACCGGCACGGCACCTGTCGCAACACGCACGGCCGATCACCCAGCTACCAAAATATATCTTTCGTCCAAAATGTTTTTCTTTCCTTTGAAGAACCGGTCAGGACTGGATCCCTCCCTTCCCACCGACCAAAAATGCAGCTCGGCAACGGGATCAGTCGTCGATATGTCATTCTATTCAGCGCGGGCTTCATCGTCATCTGGCTCTGGCTAGCCATGGATGAAGACCGGAGACTGCCAAAGACGATTGCGTGGGCGATAGGGAAGCCGGTCTCGACGCCTGAGAACGATGTCTTTGATCACCCGTTGTTGGATTCGTGGGAATTGAGGGAGATTTGCTCATCGACGGAGTGGAATTCGAGTTTAATTCTGACGTGCGATGATAATCGTGGAGGAGTGGGACATGTGCGGAACTCGATTCTGAATTGCGTCAGGTTCGCCATTGGGGCTGGGGCAGGATTGGTGCTGCCGAATATTCCGCTGAGAGATGTGGAAGAGATGACTGCGGGTGGGACAAATACTGGGGATAATATTGAGAGAAGACACGGGCCTGGAAGACAAGGGATGGATTACATGTTCGATAAGAACCACTTCGTGGACTCGCTGAGAAAGTCTTGCCCGGAGTTGGTCCTCGTTAGACATATGGAAGCAACGACCAGCGATCGTCGGCGAAGTCTACTCCCCGAGAGCCTGTTCTCCAACATTCCAGCCAGTGGGATTGAACAGCCAGAAGAATGGCGCGATCGCCTGAATATCTGGATTGAAAAATACATGGCGCCAGAGCCAGCCGCGGAACCTGTCATCGTCGACCTGGATCAGTCTTTTCTACATTACCCGATTTACTCCGATGGTCAGACACTCGCGCATACATTTGGCGATATCTTGAAGTTCCGACCGGATATTCGCCAGATGGCGACAAAGGTGCTCAAGGGAATCGCACACTCGCACGACCACGAAGCTGGAATTGCTGTGCAGACATTTGATATTTCGTCACCCATACTCAATCCCTCCTTCATTGGCGTTCATCTGGGGACCGAAAACCCTCTGGCCGAGAGACACGAGGTAGACGTCATGTACAGCCACTTCGAAGCCCAAGCAGCAGCCTATATCGAGCAAGCGACGACGTCCAAAATTCCTATCATGTATGTCGCATCGGGCAACCTTCCCGAAGTCAACAAAATGGTGAAAGAGGCGAAGGAGTGGAACGTAGAGGTTACGCACAAGGAAGACGTCTTGCAAGGAAAAGACGCAGGTGCTCTGGCGAAATTGACATGGGATCAGAGGGCGCTGGTGGATTATTTGGTGTTACTGAAGGGGCAGGAGTTTGCGGGGGTGGGACACTCGAGTTTCTCGTGGAATATCATGTTAAAGAGACATCAAATTGGGGATGGGGCTGGCGCGTCGCTGGGGAATGAGGTCTATAGGGATGGGCTGAGTACGCTGTATGGGGTGAAGAGTAGTTATGTGGAGTCTAGTGGGTGCATGTGGCCGTAACATATCACGAATTTATTTTGCTCAAGTTCAGATAGTTCTCGATGATTTGCTCTCTTATCCCTTGTGAATTTGGAGTGTCTAGTGCTGGCTCACTCATGCTAGGTGATTGAGTACGGAAAAGCGCCATCTTGGTGTGCAACCCTCACCTCGCTTCAGAGCTAGGGACTAAATGTCAAGTCTACTACGTCCGCGTCGACACTTGACTAAATCACAGCGCCTAAGAAACACCGATTATTATGATTTGGACTGATTCTAGCTCCCTACAAGATTATTTTAGAATTGAGGACACCAAGAAGTGTCTCGCAGTTCCTCGCCAAATTCAACTTATTCGACAACCCTCAGCGACTTCGTGGCGCATACACATATATACCCCACAACCTGATCATAATCAAATACATCACCCCGGCTCAAAAATGGCGAACACTCTCGAAACGGCAAAAAGAGCCATCAGACCCCTGATGGCCGAAAGAGTCTCCGACCCAGCCTCTCCTCCGACACCATCGCCATCAGCTTCTCCACTCCAATATCACGAATTGCAACTTTCCAGACTCAGAGAACTCGGACGTCTTTTATCATACCTAAGCGCCAACGAGCCAATAGACTCGGGTTCGAAGCCTACTCATCATAACGTACCGGGCATAGGTGCAGCACAAATCCCGATTAAGAGCCTCGGGAACGTCGATTTCAAGGTCAGGATCAATGCCTCGGATTCAAGCATGTCGACCCGGGGCACGACGGGCTTCATGAATGTCTATGAGAAGTATCTACCATTAGGTATTACGCCTCTCATCCTGCCTTTGATGTTGACAGTTGGATTTGGATTTCTCTCCTTTGGTATGGATGTGGAGATGGGCTGGAATGATTGTGTAGTGCTGTGGGTTTTGATTTGTATCTCTGGGCTGGGATTTCCGGATGATGGAATGGATACTGAGAGTGGGGAGGTGAGTGTTTGGTGGTGGATGGTGGTGGGTGCGATAGTGGTGATCGCGTACGAACTTGGAAGGAAGAGGATGAGGAAGTGGTAAGGAGGGGGTAAGAGAGATGATGGGGAAAGGACTATTACTCTGAACAATAGGATGGCTACTTGCCTGTATGTTTTGTTGAAGTTGATAGATGAATCGGCCCTGATGGGAACATCTGACATGCCACTTGCGTCAGTGATCAAGGCACTGGTGTGGTATTATATTTCGCGTTCCTTTCTGCTTCGTAGCCACGATTTGGTCTTTAATTCTATTCAGAGCATATAAATATGGTCTCCTTGTTAAGTCGACGTAGATAGTCCTTGCTCTGTAGTAATTTTCAAAGTGAGTATGTGCATCTGGCTTAGCCACTAAATTTTGTGACAGGGATTGACATAGAGGAAGATCTATTCGAGATTCTGATTTATATAGTTTCTCAGTCTGCCGCGCATAACGCCAACCGCTCAATGTCAGACGCTAGGCTTTCAGGACATGACAGGTTACCATCAAAGTCGCAGGCTCCCTATAATATCCAGTAGCTCAGACACGATACCAGATCGAGATAAACACCCATGCCATCAACAATCTACCGATACTCTACCGACTGCGTCCTGACATACCCCTCACTATGACTCCCACCCCTTAACGACCCCATCTTGATCCCGGACCCCTCCGTATCACGATTGCCTTCCTTCAGCAACCTCCGAACACAAATCTGTCTCCCAACTCGATCGGCACACACGACCAGGAAAAATAAACTCGCAACCGTAGGTAGAATTCCTGGACTCTTGATATAGTAGTACAAACCCGTCTGGCTCGCAGCAAGAGCTCCGAAGATAGCAGCAATCAGTGCAGTAGCTACTCTCGCGCCTATAGCTACGTTTTCAAACAGAACGGCACGTTGTTCTTTGTGCTTGGTGAGCCAGAATAGTGCTGCAAAACTGAGCATGGTTATGAGAATCGAGGCCCAGTAGTAAATGTATACTGTCAGGAATGTTGAGCGTGCGAGCTCGGATGGGTCGACACCGCTGGGTAATTTGATGCCTGTGGATTGGAAGATGGCGCCGAGGATATCAATCATGATCTCGTTGAAATCGGTAGGGAACCTCTGTAAAGCTGCGAGGTTCGTGGTGTTGGCTTCGGAGCAGATACCAGTTTGATTCGCGATGGCGAGGACTTCTGTGAGGACAAGTTGGGCCTGGTCTTTACTTTCGAGTTTCTCTTCAAGCTTCATCGACTTGACGACTGTGGTAAGGGCATTTGCTAGAACGGTCCCGTCGAGATGTTGTATGACGCAGATCTGGTGGATCTGGTCTTCGACTTCGCCGAACATCTTGAAAATCTGGCGGGTGAGTGCGATTTGCTGGGAGCCTTCGACAACTCCTACGATGCCGATATGGAGGGGGAAATGCAGCCCTGCCCAGAACTGCTGGCGAATCGTTCCGTAATGATGATGAGGGTGGTTGTCGAAATACAACATCCAGAGGAAGACCATAATGAGAATGATGCAGATCACCAAGGCACAACCCTCAACAGTCAGTCCACCGGTCTTTCCCATCACTTTGGCGATCGTTTTGGTGACACCAATCGCCCCCTCACCAATGACCATGAGCGTAAGTAATCCCATTCGCTCCATCAGATGCGTTTTCTTGAAACTCAGCTGTCTCCAAATGGTAGATAGACCGATGATCAATGCAAACTCGATAGCCAGAATTATGTACCAGACATAATATATTCCCAGTCCATTCCCAGAAGACTCCGAAAAAGCGGGGACCATAGAATAGAAAGAGCCGGCTATCAACACTAGCGATGTGATAGTCAAGGAAATTGGTAGCGTTAGAGCTTTTGTTTTCGTTTTGATGAAGTACAGTGCGATCCCATATTGTATTGCGAACAGGAACCGGCTCGTGAAAAGAAGGATACAAAGGACGCGAAAGTTCTTTTGGAGGCTGGCCATCAGTAAAAAATTCCTCAACACTCGACTAAAGTTGGAGCATGAGAGACACACCGTATTATTGTGTTCCTTCCCACCCGGATTAAACTCGCTTCCCACAAATGCAAAGCCCACGAAAATCACGAATTGTATGACTTTACACACACGTTCATATACCGAGTCGATGCTGAACCGAACATCGTGCAAGGTTATCTGAAACCAAGTGAACCAGAGGATGGCGAAGAGCCCGATGTAAGCAACGAGTGTGTTCTTATCGACGATAGAATGAGTGGAGGTGAAGGTGGAGAGGTTGGCGATGAAGAAGAGATCGAAGAAGAGTTCGAGATTATTGGATTGTTGTCGGAGCTCGAGAGTCAGATCATCACCTGTGCTGTCCTTAAATGGTGACACAATCCAAGGTAGGAGGTCGATTTTGTGTTCTGCAAAGTCTTTGGGTGATCTGTGAACAGGTCAGCTGGAAATTGACTCAAGCTGGTAGGAGAGGTTGTTTGATAAGAAAGATACGAACAAGCCAGTATCCTCCAAGCCATCGTCTGTATTTGTGATCGAGAATTCAAACATGGCCACAGCTCTCGAGATCACAGGTCTATCAATACTTCAACAGAGGACACACACAACACTCGCACATCAAGGAATTTTAGAAAGTCTACGCCGCGGACGAGTATGGATATATACCACCAAGGATATGCATATCAATCAACTCGCACCGCAGTGACCTAGGCGTGTACGTTGCTATGCTTGGCTTGTTTTACTTCGCGCAGCTTTTGAGGAGTTTTGATTCTGTTGCTTTTGAATATAGAGTTTGCCAAGTCACTAATATGGCTGATCTTCTTCTTGGAATAATTGTTGTGCTGGGGTGATATCCAGCAGATAAAGCTTATATGCGAATGTGGTATGCGGTACGAGAAACCTCGCATTCGGTCTAGCCAGTGTTTTGAGAGGGCGATGAGATTCCAAACGATTGGCGCCCAGGATGTGAAATAAGTAATTTTGAGTCAACAGGTTCGATGGCTACTGAGTAATACGGAAAGCTTGATTTGGAAACGAATGGTATTGTAGATCTGTTTGTAAGTCTCCGGGGGTTGCCTCGTTGGAAAGGCTGTACGCTGTTTCGAGCTACCGGATGCTCTGTCTCTCAGCTCGCACTCACCGGATTGTATGTGACACATCGTAAGACAAAGTAGAAATCAAATGAAACGTCCAGAGAGTACTTGATGACATGGGCTCTCGACCTCTGTTGAGTGAGAGCTCTGTAGAGTGAGAGCTCTGTAGAGTGAGAGGAAATGTTTCCAAAAGGCATCCTTTCATGCCGTCCAGTTCCGGACTCTTTGGGCTGGTAAGCCTTTTTCTACCCACTGCCCGCGAAAGCTTATTGTAGCTTTTGAGTTGCTGGTAGATCCGAATAAGAATGCGGGTCGGAACGAGTAGTGTATTAATGTTCGGGTTGGGGCGCATTGGGAGAAATTGCCCGGGGCACCGAAATTATGTTGAGCTGACAATAGGAAGTGCACTCATACCATTGAAAACACCCGGCGTTAACGGCGCTTCAAACCAAATGCAGAAATATGGAAAACGCGGTGCTTACCCTCGATGCTGCAGCGATGTTATTGCTGGTGATGCGGGTTTGGAGCTGGACAGATGCCAGAAGCGAAGCGCTGCTTCGAGGACTCGACTTATGACACCTCAAGATATCAGTAGCAAAGGGATTTCGCGAGATCGGTGACGCTGCTTGATCGAGTGAGGAACGTTTCTAGCTTACAAGGCTTGCTCTCGAATTGTTTTGCTTCTGTGTCAGGCACGTGACGAGACTCCTCTCTTTAGCATCCGAAGGTCCCCTTCCACCGAACGAGGCAGCTTTAACTTCGTGCATTTGGCCATAATTGGAGTATTGCCATAGACAGAAATGCCGGATAACTTCTATGCCGATCAAAGTCAAATTACCAGCATCAGTAAAGGGTGGGCCCTAGGATCTCGTCGGACACATGAGGCTAAAAGAGATCCTCGTCTTCTTTCCCGGATCCAATATGGCGGAAATCTGGGCTGCTGACCGGCTTTTACTGGTAGTTAAAATATAGGTCTGATGATCTGCATTCAATCTTGGGCCACGGACGAGGATGTAAGTCGAGGGTTTTGGTCGTTGAGGACGTTGTGAACTGTTGCGTTTCTTGTTCCGCCGCCTGTCGCAGGATACAAATACATCACGATACCCTGATATAATTGACTACCTGTCTTACTATCATGACCAGTCGCTCTTAGTCTAGAGCCCCAAGTCATGATGTTGCTCCAATACATGCACTTTCAGGCTCTCCTGGCTTTGCCATGGCTGGCTGTAGCCTCGCCAGCTGCAATAAATCCTGGGTTTAAAGGGAAGCGCTCTTACACCCACCAAGATGGCGTCAAACGCACACTATTCCAGCATGAAGCGACAGGAGCAGAGATATATTTTGTGACGAATTCCGGCATTTGTGAGACCACCCCAGGAGTCAAACAGTATTCTGGGTATCTTAATGTTGGCGGTAAGTTTGACCTTGCTGAGGCCCCACCAAGAAATTTAAAGGAGGAGACCGCGTCAGATGCTAAAGTATCGAACGATGTAGGCGATGAAATGATGTGGTTCTGGTTCTTCGAGGCCAGAAACAACCCAGATTCCGCACCCCTGGCTATGTGGTTGAATGGTGGACCTGGATGTTCGTCTATGGTGGGGCTTTTCCAGGCAAGAAACCCAATTCGAACGAGCAGAGACTTTGGATTGACAGACTGCTCGCAGGAAAACGGACCTTGTCACTTCGTCGATGGATCGTCGACCCCGTCCTTGAATCCGTACAGCTTCAACGAGTATGCCAACATGTTGTATGTTGACCAACCGCTCGGAACGGGATTCTCCCACGGAACAGGTAAAGATAACACAACTTCAACAGTAAAAGCCGCGCCCTACGTTTGGAAACTCATGCAAGCGTTCTTTAGTCAATTTCCAGGGTATCAGAATCGAGATTTTGGGCTGTTTACTGAGTCGTATGGCGGTCATTATGGTCCTGGTGGGCTTCTCCATGCCATGTCGCGTCAAGACGAAGAGGGTGATCAGATGCTCCGCGCTGACTTGGCCAGAATTCGCATCGTACTTCACTTCGCAGAATGCAGCCATTGCAGCTGGCACTGTGGTCGGCCAGAAGATCTCGCTGATTGCCCTTGGGATCAATAATGGCTGGTTCGATCCGATCATCCAGGAGAAGGCCAGTATCCATTTCAGCTTCAACAGTACTTATAAGCCTATCATATCTGCGTTTCAGCATAAAATGTATCTGGAATCGTATGAGACTTACTGTCTGCCACTGCTGAAGAAATGCGAATCGATAACTGGTACGGAGGCTGACTGCGAGATGGCATATCATATCTGCTACAACACGATCGAGTTCTCGATGAGCAGTGTTGTGGACATGGACCCATACGATGTCAGGAAAGGATTCAAGAATCCGTTCCCGCCAAAGACATATGTCGCGTATCTGAGGAGACCAGAGGTTATCAAAGCTATCGGAGCGGATGCGAGAATCCCTTTTGCGGAGTGCTCTGAGAAGATGTTCAGTAGATTTACCAAGACGGGAGACAGTGCGAATCCTCTTTGGGACTGTGTGAAAGAGTCGCTGACATTACATCAGATGCTCGATCATTCCTGCCGACTCTTTCAAGGGTTGTGCAATCAGGTATCACAACCTTGATCTGGGCCGGAGATGCAGATTGGATCTGTAACTGGTATGGTGGGCTTGAGTGTGCTGACGCGATAGTCTACAATGGTTCAGAGGAGTTCAGGAAGAAGGAAGCGAGCACGTACATGGTAGATGGGATGCCCGGAGGGACTTTCAAAAGTGAAGGCAATTTGAGCTGGTTGAGGGTCTTTGCGGCTGGACATCATGTCCCGTACTATCAGCCCAAGTTGGCTTTACAGGCGTTCAAGCAGACAATGCAGAGGAAGGCAATCTTCTCCACTTGAATAGTTAGAAGGACCAGCAATGAAAGAATGAAGACAATCCATTAACTTGAGAAAAGAGTTCGCGTAAAGGGCCAGGGAATGGAAGGTTTCGAGTCATTGGGAGGGTTTCTTCACATGACATTGGAGGGAAAAGTCAAAGAGTCCTGGGGAGTCTGGAGGGGCTGCGTAAACAACACTTTTGAAACTCGCTTGCCACATTCCAGAAGAGACTTGATGGGTCAAGTTCTCGAGGCGAAGTACTGACCAGACTCAGTCTAAGTGATTCAGTACAACGGACAGCAAACCAGCTCCACGAGTTCTCTTGTTCTCTTGGAACTCATGACCTCGAGTGAGCAATATACCTACCTATTAGAAGACGTTCTAGATCACGTGACTAGGCTTGAAAATCAAGGGAGGCAGACGCGACTTGGGACAATTGCCTCGAGAACACAGCCCTGCCAGGATTTGGGAGTCGGGAATCCGTTTCGTGTGATATGCAGAAAAGGGTTTTATAATAGCAGGGCGGATTGTGTTTTGGATTGGATGAGGTCTGTTCAGCTGGAAGCTCGGAACGCCAACCCAACCCCTTAAAGTCCCAAAGTACGCTAATGCAAGCACTCAACGCGAGAACGCGTCAGAAAACACGCGACGCGTTCCTTTCCAAATCTCTTCTCCAACTTCCTTGACCCCTTCTCCCCTCCCTCGCTCCCCTCATCGCACAACAACATCACACAACAACACCAACCTCAACCTCGAACATCTGTATTGGATTTAACAATTCAAGATGTCATCGCCATCGCATCGTCGACAGCGCAGTTCTCAAAGTGGAACTCCACGCCGAACGTCGAAAAGAAGCAATGTTCCCAGTAGCCCCCCTGATCCGGCGGCAGCACAACTTCACAGCGAGGCAGCATCGTCGCAAGGCAATGGCACTCCCAGAAAAGCAGCAGCTCCTCCGTCCTCGTCGCCGATGAATTACAGATCGTCTCCTGCAGACATTGCCCGCATGAACAGAGAGCGCGATGTCTCCTCGCCCCTGAGGCAGATGACCAACACCCAGACAACTCAAGAAGATGGCGAGCGCACTCCTCGCGCAACTACCAGTGGTCTGATTGGAGGTATGCGGAGCCTTCCATACATTCAAATAAAGCGGAACTGACAAGCAGCAGATTCTTCCCCTATCCGATATGCACCAAGTTCCAGCCCCAGCGGCGTAGGCTTCAATGCCCGTCAACAATCTATCATGTCAGACCTTCGAAGCGACAGCAGCGGTCTGTTTGTTCGCAACCGTGACGCGGGACCTGGATCTTCAATCAACAACTCTCGCCGTGGAGATATCAACTCAGACAACATCAATACACCTCGTGCCAGACGTCGAATTTTCATGGACGAGAGTGGTCGGGTGGTCAGAGATATCCCAGCTGAAGGTTCCGAAGCTCCGACTTTCTCAAACATGGATCCGACAACCTCTGATGCGCAGGCCATGGGGGGAAGCTCCACACTTTGTATTTGGGGCACCAATGTCTCTATCAACGACACCCTGGCTGTTTTCAAGGAGTTCCTCCGGAATTTCACCAAAAAGTACCGCATGTGGGGAGATGGAATGTCTGAAGAAGAGACTGATGCGGATCCGGATGCGCAGACCAAGGAATACGTCCAGATGATGCAGAATATGTTGACTCTTGGTGTTACCAGTTTGAACTTGGACTTCCGCAATCTCAAAGCTTACCCTCCAACCAAGAAGCTTTGGCAGCAAGCTCAAGATTACCCCCAGGACATTGTTACTCTCATGGATCAGGGTATCAAAGATGTGATGTATGAGCTCGCAGAGGCAGAGATGGCCAGAAACAGACAGTCTCAAAGCTCTGGATCTGCTGCACAAACATCATCGCGTAGCAGAATATTGAGCTCAGAACCCCCTGTGCCAAGCTCTGACAGGAGTGAAGCCGAACCACAAACGCCCAGGGATCAGGAATCGAACGAGGTTGATCTATGCCAGGAAGTACAAAAGCGATCATACAGAGTTCGTCCGTTTGGCCTGGATACTACCATTAATATGCGGGAGTTGAATCCATCTGGTAAGTAAACTTTTATATGCCTGCTCACAATCCTGCTGACCACAGACAGACGTCGACAAGATCATTGCTATCAAGGGACTCGTCATTCGCACCACCCCAATCATTCCTGACATGAAAGATGCCTTCTTCCGTTGCCAGGTTTGCAATCATACAGTTAAGGTCGACATTGACCGTGGCAAGATTGCCGAGCCAACAAAGTGCCCTCGACCAATCTGCGACTCTCCAAACGCAATGCAGATTGTTCATAACCGCTCGGGATTTATGGACAAGCAAGTTATCAAACTCCAAGAGACCCCAGACTCTGTTCCAGCTGGTCAGACGCCTCATTCGGTTTCGATGTGCGCGTATGACGAGTTGGTAGATCTTTGCAAGGCTGGTGATCGTGTCGAGATCACTGGTATCTTCAAAGCCAGCCCAGTTCGAGTCAATCCCAGAATGAGGACACTCAAGAGTACCTACAAGACGTACATTGACATCCTTCACATCCAAAAAGTTGACAAGAAGCGAATGGGGATTGATGTCTCGACTGTGGATCAGGACCTGTCCGAACAAATTGCTGGCAACATCGAAGAGACAAGAAAGGTCAGCGAAGAGGAAGAAGAGAAGATCAAGGCTACTGCTGCCAGACCTGACATCTATGAACTCTTATCCCGATCTCTTGCACCCAGTATCTACGAGATGGACGACGTCAAGAAGGGAATCTTGCTACAACTTTTTGGAGGCACCAACAAGTCATTCGAGAAGGGTGGAAGTCCAAAGTACAGAGGGGATATCAACGTCCTTCTCTGTGGTGATCCGTCTACTGCCAAGTCCCAAATCCTTCAGTACGTCCACAAAATCGCTCCTCGTGGTGTGTACACCAGTGGAAAGGGATCTTCAGCAGTCGGTTTGACAGCATATGTTACTCGAGATCCCGAGACCCGCCAATTGGTTCTCGAATCAGGTGCTTTGGTTCTTTCGGATGGAGGTGTCTGCTGTATCGATGAATTTGACAAGATGTCTGACGCTACCCGCTCAGTCCTTCACGAAGTCATGGAACAACAAACCGTCTCGATTGCCAAGGCAGGTATTATCACAACATTGAATGCCCGAACGAGTATTCTGGCATCCGCAAACCCAATCGGCAGCAAGTACAACCCAAATCTGCCTGTTCCTCAAAACATCGACCTTCCACCCACGCTTCTCTCTCGTTTCGATCTTGTTTTCTTGATCTTGGATCGCATAGATGAGACTGCCGATCGAAGATTAGCTAGGCATTTATTGAGCATGTACCTGGACGACAAGCCACAAAGCGCATCCAGCGGAATGGAAATTCTGGTAAGTCTACTTCTCACCCTTTCAAGCAGCACCTAGCTAATGAACATAGCCCATCGAATTTCTTACATCCTACATCTCCTACGCCCGCACCACCTGCCAACCACGCATCAGCCCCGAAGCCTCAGAGGAGCTCGTCAACGCCTACGTCGAGATGCGCAAGCTCGGCGAAGACATCCGCGCCGCAGAGCGCCGCATCACAGCCACGACGCGACAACTGGAATCCATGATCCGTCTCGCTGAAGCCCATGCCAAGATGCGCCTCTCCGAGACCGTCACCCGCGACGACGTTAAAGAAGCCGTTCGTCTCATCAAGAGCGCCTTGAAACAAGCCGCTACAGACGCTCGAACTGGACTCATCGATATGAGTCTGCTTACCGAGGGCACGAGCGCGAGTGAGAGGCGGCGGAAGCAGGATTTGAAGACTGCGGTTTTGGCGCTGCTGGATGAGATGACGAGGCAGGGGCAGGCGGCGAGGTATAGTGAGGTGGTGAAGAGGATTGGGGAGCAGAGTAGTGTGGCTGTTGAGGGCGCGGAGTTTGCGGAGGTGGTTAGGGGGCTGGAGCAGGAGGGGAGTGTGATGGTTGTTGGGGAGGGGGCGAGGAAGGCTATTAGACGTGTTACTGGTGTTGCGTGAGCTGATCTGTGTCATTGGCGAGGCTTGGTAATGCTATGAGATGAGATGAGATGCATGTCGGTCGGAGTGGTGATACGATGGAGATGGGTTGGGCGTTGCTAGGGGCTTTTTTTGTTTGGATGTTGACGGTATGAACACGGATGGGTAACGAATGATAGACGATTGATTGATCAATTACTAGTTACTGCTTATGAACACATGACTATTCACTTTCCTGCGTTCTTCCTCTCCTCCTTCCTTCCTTCCTTCCTTCCTCCCTTACCTCCTCCATTTCTTCCCGTCTTTTTACTCTCCATCCTAGGTACTTTTCCCTCTGTATATGCGACCCAAGGTAGATAATCCTCTCGTCTCGTCTCTTCTCGTCTCGTCTCGTCTCGTCTCGCAGTCTTATCACAAGCGAAGCAAAGCAAACAAATAAAAAAACAAGAACAAACCAACAAATCACAGCACCCAAACCTCGCTATCTCTAACAGATCTCAGAAATCAGAAGTCAGTCAGCCCAGCCCCGTTCCTGATTCATTGCCTTCTGATTTTACTTTACGTTTCCTCTCCTCTCCGCAAGCTCGGTAGTAAGATTACGAACACCGATCTCTGTGAGTATATCGTAACTCGCGTAGATAAGTTGGGTTCGCGTTGATGAGATCAAGGTGAATTTTTAAACAGATAATGAGATGGGCTATGTGTGGGTATGAGTTGAGGTTAGTCGGTTAGTCAATTGTTAGCAAGACTTGGTATACAGGTGTGGAAAGCCAGCCGTGAAGTCAGTATAGAATGTAAGTAAGAGGGAGGACGAAGTGAGAGCCGAAATAGCTTTCCAACAGATCAGATACGGCAGCTAGCTGGCTTGCTAATTTTTATACATGCATTCTCGAGCTTCGATTTAACAGTTCACTTCTCCACAGACGCTTGCGCCGTGCCATACAATGCCGCCCAGCCCGAATTCACATTCTCCTCAAATTCTCTCTATACAGCTCACGAAGTATTACCACTCCCTCATCCTAGCCCCACTTCATCTCTCCCATCCACTGAAAAATTTGCGAACACAAGCCAACACTTCATAGTCCCCTCAAGCTCTGCACGCCCGGAACACTCATACTGATGAATCCCCTCTCAGCAGCCTCCCACCACATATTCAGCACCACAGCCACAAACAGCGTTCCACAAAGGATAGTCGGACCCACACTATCATGGTACTTGATGGCTCTCCTGTTGCGGATAGCTTGGCTTCTGTACAGGTAAATACCGACAGAGTAGAGTAGCGAGAGGATAGCGACAATGGTGAAAGCGAAGGCGGCAAAGAAGGATGCTGGAGTGGGCTTTGCGCCGAAGTTCAAGACAGTGGCGGCTATCGAGCCGATATAGATGGAGTTTTCGAGCTGTGTATGTCAGTAAGATGCCTGGATAAGATCGGTCGCGGGATACTTACCCATGAAAGGAATGTTCGCTCAGCGGCGAAGTAGACCTTTGGCTCGACTCTGACCAGGACGTGGATCTTCTTTCCCTTTGGTGCCTTGAACCTCTTGCTTGTGATCTTGCCGATATCCAGAGCTGGTAGACTACCATTTCCATTGGCTGGAATAGCACTCGGTTGACGAAGAGACTGAATAGTACTGGCTACTTTGTATGCAGCCATCTTGCTCTTGCTCTTGATAAGCTGGGAGTAGTATGTCCAGCCTCCAATCTGTCTAGCTTCCTCGAGTAGATCTGATTCATTATCTTCATCATCAGAATCATAGATGGGATACGCTTCGTCCAGATCGAGAGGTTGTGCCCCAACTTGCTCTTCAATATCGAGTTCGTTTCTTGGAGCACGATTCTCGGATTCCCGTCCACGAATACGATTCACGTTCTCGTCAGAACTGCCGATGGCGGTCGTAGCCGGTGAACCCTCGTCAAATTCCTCCTCGTCCGAATCGTCGTCCTCCTCATCATCGTCATCGTCACTGGTCGAACTTGGATTTGAGTTACCAGGTCGTCGGATACCGAAATGCTGTGTTACTGGCTTCCGGATATCGACATCCATTTGTGGCATCCAGAATGGCAGCAAGTGAATCCTGGTGGGGAAGAGAGTAGCTGTGCCGTGGATAAACTTTGAGAACTTTGGCACGGCTTCGACAAGATGACTTGCAATTAGTTCGCGAACCCACTCGGGTGGTTCTTGACCTGCTTGAGTCTGTAATTTGACTTCCAAAACGGCATAGGGAAAGCGCTCGATATCCTCTGCAGGAAGTTGCGAGAACGGATAGTCAATACCAATGTCCATTCGTCGCCAGTTGTTTCCGGCTCTTTTCCTTCCGTCAAGGTTATCCTCTCGAACCATTGTCAACTCAGTATCTAAAGAGATACGGACTCTGGCATCTGCTGGCAATTGGAAAGCTGTACGGTTGTAAAAGGATCGGCAGACTGGCACATATCCCTTCTTGAGCACGGAGTACTGGATCTCCTTCGCTAGTCTCTCGTCTTCGTCGATTTGCTTCGCAGGCTTCTTGCCATCCTTTCGAGCCTTCTCGAATATCGCTTCCGGCAGCATCTCTCCTTTCAAATATGAATTCAAGTTTTTCTCTTTGATAGCGAATCGGGCCTTGACTGACTTCTCTCCAGTCCAGTCTTCGCGATGTGTTTTCCTCTCCACGAAGATTGTCTCGGTGTCCATTCCACCATACCAGCGCATACGGAGGGCTTCTGCTCCTTCGGTCTTCTTCAATCTGCCTTCGTAGAGGTCCCACTTTTCTGGATTATCGTAGTAGATGGAAGTGATGGCGGAGTCCTTCATCTCGAATTCTTTATTTGGGTTGAAAACAAGAACAGGCAGATGCTTGTAACATTTAGCAAATATCATTCGTACTTCGAACTACACATACCTTCAAGATGATAAGCTTCACTTCCGTAATATTATCTGGGTGTACCCAGTATTTGGTGGTATTTCTGATGAAGTTTCCTTGACTTCCACCAGCAGCACTATCACCCTTGACTGGATTTCCCCTCGTTCGAACAATGTCGTATAACCTCGAAAGCTTGACAATATCCGCATCGTAGTTGTCCTTGAAGAAAGGTTTCGCCTTTAGTCTGGTCGCAAAGACTGGCTTGAGCATCCATCCGGTTGTTTTCTACCATAGTCAGTTCTCGTCCACACACCTACTTCTATGCTATGTATAACTCACATCATGCTTCTTGATGATCTTTTGGAATCCAGTGTAATTAAGCTGCACGAACTTGGCCAAGTCGTGAACATCCGCGATAATATCACTGAGGTCTTCCTCCAACATCATGAACTCTTCTTCCGTTGGCGCATCGTCGTTATTGATTGCTCCGTCTCTGCCAACCGGTCCCCTACTATCCAAACGTGCGACCACATCACTGACCTCCTTCTCGCTGTTTCCGATGCGTCTGCCAATCTCAATAGCCTTGACCTTCTGCTTGGTATGCACCTTGTCCAGTTCCTGCTCCAGTCTGCCAATGAACTTGCTCTCGTCGTCCTCACTCCATTCTCGACGCTTGCCCTTTGGCTTCGCCTTGGTGGGAGGTGTGGCCCAGTCGGTCTTGAGCTGTGCTTTCAGCTCGTCGTAGGCTATGTAGTACCACTGGTACTCCTTGATCACGCTCGTGCGCAGCTGCTCTCCGAACTTCATGATGACCAGGCCGGGGCCAAATCGATATCGTCCGCGGGGTCCGACAATCGATTGCTGCCAATAAGTCTGTTTGGTCTTGAGGTCTTGGACAATTAGCATTTGGACGTCATTCTCGAACGACGGATAAGTAGCAGAACGAAGGACTGATGGAAGCTTGGGAGAATAGTTGTGGTTTTGTTGCGGACAAGGGAATTGTGAGGAAAGGAAAGGAAAGGAGAGAGAAATACCTGGTGCGTCTCGAGGGGACAAGGACGGAGGAATTCGAGCTGGGTGAATGAGGAAACAACACTCCTCTGCTATTCGGTGCAGCCCCCGCAGGTTTGGGATTGCATCGTGAGATCCAGGCCAAGGAAGGACCTGTCGGCCGCTAGTGGGAGCAGAAAAGCGCGGCTCCGAGATTGAGATTGACCAATGACGTTGGCTGCTTTGCCCATGTGCCGATGGTTGCTTGTCTTATCTTATCGTGAGAGGAAGAGAAGAACCCTTCAAAACATTACTTCAGAATACAACCCGAAAATTCTTCAACGGCAAGAACTAGTAAAGGGGCAGCCATATATTATGTGCGAGGAAGCTGGCTGTGTCCTTTAATTATGTCAGAATCCTTGACGTACAATTGTCAGCTGCTAATTGTCTTGTAACCCTGCCCTCGCCTTGACCACAATTGATCAGACGAACTACTTCTTCTCATATACACGTGCTAGAAACAAACTCAATAAATATCTTCGTGTTTGCACACGGTGCTGATAATAATGCTAGCTCCCAAACGCTGTGGGATCTTTGTAGCCAAACATATCTTATCTATACACATCTCAGTCGCTCAGTTAGATCCGTGGTCGGTGGTAATTGAGCTGATGACTGACTGACTTGAGCTAAATCAGCAGGAAGAAATCCCCAAAAATCTTCTATCACAATTCGCGAAAAAGCTTCACCTTATATGCTTTACGTTGAATCATGAACGTACACAGTGTATGTAATATTAAATTTGATATCCATTCAAAAGTTTACAGAAAGCATATTCCACAAGGTCGACCAGGAGATCTGCCCTCCTCTACCATTTAAGCGAACAGACAGATCAAAACATCCGACTTCATCCACTCCTCGGCTCTTGCACTCCATCGATGTAAGTCAGAACGACAGTTTCCATACTCTAATATCTTGCCGATATATCAACTACAACTATTTCCATTCCAGTATTCTCCGGTAGCCAGACATCCGAGTCGCCTCTTGACCGCTTATCTCCCTTTCAGCGATCACGAGCATAATTCCCCTAACCACCGCCATTCATTTCCGCTATCCCCGCGATGAGGCCGAAGCTGCCATGGATACTACGGTTGAGTAGAGAGATGGTTGTGTCTGAGAGTCATTAATGGTTTCGAGAATGAACCACAGCAAAGGTATGCTGCATCTGAAAGGCACAGCAACCGGTACGCGCCAAGACAGGCGTGGGTTAGTCACACGGCGAGCTTACTTGTATCGATCTCGCCGGCACAACAAGATGAACGATAAAGAACAGAATAAAAACTAAGGGATACGTGAGTTCATGCCTCGGTCACAATCTCAATTCAATATATAGACTCGCTTCACTTCGTTCGAACATTTAGCCCAACCTTCCCACCCATCTCGCTTAGTCTTCTTTCGTCCCCACCGAAGTCAACATACATCACTACCACCTCCCTCAGAGCTCCAATATCAACAACTGAAAATGTCCTGTCCATCCTGCCTAGCCGGTGGTACCTCAATCACCCAGCCCACAGGCACCACAAGCACCATCCACGGTCTCCCAACTTACATCGCATCACCTCCCTCCGGCACCCCACCAAAAGCCATCATCGTCCTCATCACCGACGCCTTCGGCTGGGATTTCGTCAACAACCGCGTGTTAGCCGATCGATATGCTCAAAGAGGAGACTTTCTAGTCTACGTTCCTGATTTCATGAAAGGTAAACACCCCACCCAACTCCTCAAAATCTATACCGAATCCAATTTTCACACAATCCCCGTCACAAACAGGAAAAGCAATGTCCCCCACCGCCATAACTCTAATGGACAACCTCACCACCCCAGCCCCCTCCTGGCTCAGCGCAATAATCCACAAGCCCATCTGTGCAATGCAACTTCTCCGTCTCGCCATCCCCTGGAAATCCGCGTGCGCACCTGAGAAAACCCATCCGGGGGTCCTCTCCTTCCTACAATGCCTCCGCAACGCAGACACATCTCAAGGTCTGAGAATCGGAATCGCAGCATTCTGCTGGGGTGGTAAACACGCTTTCATGCTTGCGAATGATAAGTTGGAACATAGCTTGGCAGATTGTATATTCACTGCTCATCCTAGTTATGTTTCTGTGTCGGCGGAAGTTCAAGGTGTTGATGTTCCTATGAGCGTCATCGTCGGCGACGTAGATGTCGTGCTGAAGAAACCGCAAGCGGAAGAGATGCAGAGGATTTTGGAGCGGAAAGAGGATTGCGAGATGGTTATTTTGGAGGGGGCGAAGCATGGGTTTGCGATTAGGACGCATCCGGATGATGAGGTGGAGATGGAGATGGCGTTGCGAGCTGAGGATCAGGCGCTGGCTTGGTTTGAGAAATGGCTTGTTGGTGGCTCTGGTGCGGATGTGAGTGATGTGGAAGGATGACATGAGGAGAGATTGGGAGGGGTTGGGAGGGGAAGGAAGAGCTTTAGGCAGGGCAGTCGCATCGGAGACGAGGAGAGAGACGGAATAGAGCCAAAGTATGAGCTTGCGTGGGTGCTGTTATTCATATGTGGGATGTTTCGCCTTTTTTGTTTTCCAGTTGGAGAATTGAAATGGCTGTTTTACCCATATAAGAAATCATGCAATATTTTCGCTGTCACCGCCTTCACTTCCCTAGAGCATATTTGTGACATTTTAGATAGCCTTGTACGTGACCCTTGGAATGTTTTATTGACGACGGCTTGCAGTCCCGGTTGTCCACTTTTCTAGCCTTCGGCAAGAACATCCAGAAACTCGCGCCTGTTATCGATAAACCATCCGAGGTCAATTCAATGTTAATGAGATGTAACTCTGTCTGTCCATCATGGGAAAGCAAAAGTTTATACGCTATTCTTCAAGTCAACTCTTTTCTGCTCGAGCTTTTTTACCTTTATTCTCTATGCCGGCTCTAATGTCGCTTCTTATCATGTCTCGCTACCAACCTACTCCTGCTCAATTCTCTGGGCATCCTTCACGTCACCAGCCAAAAGCTCAATCATTCGATTCGCGACTATCACTCCCACTCTCTCATACCCTTCTGGTGTGAAGTGCAGTCCGTCGTCCCAGATCTCGTCACGCTCTGCTTCGGGCATGGAGTGGTATGGGATCATGGCGTGGAGATCGAGTGTGTGACTGTCCGAAGTGTCAGTCTGGTAATCTTGCTGGTGTGTTATATATGATCTCGCAAGTTATTGTTCCCGTTCTGAAATCCGTAAGTGCCACATCACTGTTCATAAAACATGCCCGGGATATTGAGCACACAGAGTGGAAGCGGTCAAGGAAAGAATATTGGGAAATACAGGGAGAGAAACACGGGGAAGACTTACATGCCCGGTCTTTCGTCACCTTTGATCAGGGCATTCAGCTCATTTCTCCTCTCATCCAAGTTCGCATTTTTGACACCACACTCCGGGACCGTCAGCATCAAGACCTTGGCACCCGTCTTCAGTGGAAGCGTGGTGATGTCTTTGATCTCATCGTAAAGCTTGATTGTCGAGACACCATAGGCGATGTCGTTCGTTCCACCTAAGAAGATGACCCAGTCGAATGGGCACTCGCGAGCGCGCTTTGCACGATCTGTATTGAATCATATCAGCCAATCCGCGCTTCGAGCGCCGCAGCAACTTCTCCTTTTGGCTGTGCGAAGTCCGGTGTTTGAACGAATGAATGGTAGAAGGAGCTTGGATCAGCTCCATCTTCGTCCGAGTTTCAAAAAGAAGAAAGGACATTCGATGAATTTGAAATACGGAGGAACTCACACAACGCTTCCATCCTCTGGCGAAACCCCGCCGTGACAAGCTCACCGCTTACGCCATCCGTTTCGATCTCTACCTTCCATTCGCTTCCTAGCTGCTCGTCGAGTCTAGTTTGGAGGGTTTCAGAGTAGGGCGTAAATTTCATACCGAACATGGAGTAGCCTTCTGTCAGGCTGTCGCCGAAACAGAGGATTCGGAGAGGCTTGGGGATTGGTGAGGTAGACATCTTCGTGCGCGACAGTGAGATTGAGATGAAGAGTGTGAGTGATGAGATGCGGATGGATGTTGATGGTGGAACAGAAATGGGGGCAGATGGGAGATTTTTGTTGTTGTTGGCGATGCAAGGAAAGGTGCAGCTGCCTGGAGGTTTGAGTGACCTCGCTTCCACTGACCCCTGCCACGAACGCCCCACCACTTTCCTCGCCAAAGCTGTCTCGATCTTACCGAAGCTCTGTTTACAATAGGGGAGGCTTCACTCATCGAGGTTCCGTGACTAAATAACAGGGTTTGGCTAAACATGTCCCAAGTAACAGGTTTAAAAGTCCATATTTCCAGTTCTCAACCTCTCGGATTCGAAAGCCTGTCTAATCCGCCTATGAAAGTATCTCATTTCTCTTCATATATCTGCTGGTTTGCAGGTAGTGCAAATAGAAAGATTTACATTCATCCACATGACGCCAATATACCCATTCGTACAAAGATTAATGATAATGGTGCAAATCCAGAGCATTCTATCAGCCCAACCCTGGTATGTTCCTGCCCAAGAACCTCACCGATCCAACATCGACATCTCCCAGATCAACACTACTCGAACTGGCATTCGTAACCCCGACTCCCCCGTCCACAGCCCTTCCATTGACTCTCTGCGTATCCTCCCTTACACTCCCATTAACCACCCTCACCATCCTAAACCACAACTCCTCATCCTTCTCCATCCCCAACACACCCTGACTACTCCTCCCTCCAAACCTCGCACTCCCGACCAATGACCCAAAAACCGCGCTCCCATTGGCCGCCACACCACCGCTACTGCCTGGCGCGAATATCAACGTCGCATTCCCGCTTTGTGATTGCCAGAGTGTGGTACCAGCTAGTGTCTCGACAAGTCGGGTCGAGGCAGCAAGGTTAGCGAAGGGTTGGAGACCAGATGGCGCGGCACCTTGGCCGGAGATCTCGCTGTGATAGCTGCGGTCAATAGTGGCATCGATACGGACGGTGCCGTTAGGGAGGTTGGTGACTGTGGTGTTGGCGAATAGGGGGTAGGAATAGGTATTTGTGTAGGGATTTTCCACGCCGTATAGAAATGAGTCTTTGCCTGATGTGGAATGTGTGTTTGTTTGGACGTTACCTTGGGAGGTTAGGGCGTTGTTGGTTGTTTGAGAGAGGGATTGTGTCCAGATCGCTGCCCTGCCGTTGGGGTATTGGGAGGTTTTGATGTTGGATGTTATGGTGAGGGAGCGCCGGACAGAAATCGTGTAGATGAGAGTGTCGTTACCGCCTGTTGCATTTTGTTGTATGGTCTGAGACACGCTTACTTCTGGATCCGACGATGAGATCCTGATCATGTCGCTCGTAGTTGTGGCCGTCGAGTTTCCGTCTGTCCAGATGAAGACCTTACCCGACACCACCCAATTGTTTCCCACACCCTGATTGAGAACTGCGGTCTTCCCGGCATTATCGCTTAAGCCCACCACTTTCATATCGAAAGTATGAGCCCTGCCATCACATAGACTTCCCAGCCATGGCGTGACATCGATCTCTCCCTCGCTCATATCGAATGCCTGCATGCCCACCATTGGACTCCAGAAAGCAGGCACAATACCTCCAGTAAAGATAACGGGAAATGGCCATACGACACCTGCCATTTGGCCATCAAGCCAAAGTTGAACTTCTCGAAAAGAACTGTTACCGAAGAGGACCCCACCAGATGCATTGTATGTAGACACAGCGGATGACATGATATTCTGCCACCAGAACTCCTCATCACCTTGCCCTGTGGCGGCAATCGATACTATGGCTCGCTTAGCGTTCTGTGGGAATGAACCAGCTGTGAGTTGGGTTGTAGCATTTTGTGTAGTAGATGGTATCGTGAATGTACTTGGCATAGATCCGTTGATACCTCGCTTAGTCGAAAGAGGTAGAATGACGTTTGCAGCATCGACAGATTCGGAAGCTGAGAAAAATGTGGCTGTGAGGGATGTCATGTAGGTACCTGTGATCTGTTCGTCTCTTAGCTTCCATCATACTCAGTAAATATTGTGTTGAGCCTACATTAATGTTTGTCTGGTTTGGAAGGTCGAAGATAACTTTCTGTGGCGTCCTCCAAAGTGACATCAGACTGCACACGAATTACTTAGCTCGCTGACTTCGTTGAACATAATCTGTGAGAGTGCTTACTGAGACATGTCTTTCATGTATGTCCAGATAACACCAGCCTTCTTCGGCTCGGCTGTCGAAGTTCGGAAGACTTCCGTGTCTCCAAGATACCTACGTCCTCAGATCGAGATCAGAACAAATACTCTGGCTATCATGATCCAAGCTAGCTTGCAGAGAGGGCATTATTGATGAGGATTCACACTAACATCGTCGCCAATCTATCAAATTGCCCGCCAAAGCTTCTGACCGTAAAGTTCATCATGACCGTATTGCTAGTTCCCATGCAGGCTGGTGGAGTGAAATTACCTGAGGATCATATATTAGCACTGTTTATGTGAAAGAGCGTCAGATATTCCAAGCCTCAAATCCAGCATCTGTCCCCCAGCTATCTCATTCTCCCATCTCCACTCATGCGACCCAAGCTTGAAGATGTGCGTTCTCGCGAAGAGACTTACCTACAAACGGCTGCCCGAAAGAATCCTTGAACTCATGTTCCATAAGTGTCACCTGGCAAAGCGCTCCAGTTCCACCATCACCACCCGGCACGTTGTCTCCCGTCGATACATTCCCAACCCCATCATCCAAGATCACTTGGCCTGGACCCATCACAGGTGGATCGAGCTGGAAAACTTGAAGGATGCCCGTTGCCGTGGCGTTTGCTGCGATGAAACTTGAGGGGGTGAGAGGAGAGGACGAAGCTGTCGGGATCGTAGTCAAGCTCGAATTCGGCAGAGTTGTCGAAGAGACTGAAGTCGAGATCGAGCTGGGAATCGGACTTGGTCCTGCTGTTGTAGATGTTGAAAGTATTGAATTACTCGATACCAAAGCAGCAGATGGTGCAGCATCACTCGACAGAGGCAAATTGCTCGATGCCGGATTTTGAGCCTCTCTCGGGTAAAGGTCCACAGCGACATGTGAGTAAAAGTTCAAGAATTTCTCCTCGCTTTGTCCTAAGGCCATGTCTTGTCGAGGCGTAATGAGTCTCGAGGAGAAGAACACCACCCATCCTAGAGCCGCGACACAAAATCCTAAGAAGGAGAGTATTTGGATCAGTGGCAGGTCGCCTATCGTCGATGGTCCAAAGCTTCCTTCCTCATTTACCCTCTCCTTTTCGTCATCGTCATCACACCAGTTCCCTCTTTGGACGTCAGCTGTCCTTCCCATTGTATTCTTTTCAATCATTTCAGAATCTTCTGACTCCTCATCGTTGACGACTGCCAGCGGCTTCTCGTCATCAAACCCAGAATAATCCATCAAAGTCGCTTCTCAATCTCCCTTTCTTCATTTTGGAATTCGAATTGTCCAAGGAACTTATTAGAGTAAAGACTTAAGCTCTTTAGCTATCTCCAAAACTTTCGATAAGCTCCCGCAGTGATTCCCCCACCATGTATCAGACGCGAAGCTTGACACAAGTGCCGTCCCACCCTCGTCGCAGATCGCACGATTACTGCCCACGATCGAAAGCTTATATGCGGAGGCAAACTCTTCTGTGAGTTAATTCTGTATATGATATCCCTGATTCCGAGCAGTTAGCCTTCGAGCTGATGATTCATTGACTACCTTTTCCCATGTTGGTATGGACGCAACATCGGTTTGTTCGGACTCGCTTATCTTGTTTGGAGGGGCAGAGGGGTAAGGTTATTGGGAACTGCTCGCAACCCCACCAGGACCTACATCTTTAGGTGGGTAGTTGGGAAGATAATCTTATTAATATGGTGAACAAATTTGCAACGGACAATAGCAACCAGCTAGCATTTGAAAAAAATCCTTTCCTGCTTTATATTCGACAGCCCTGTTGCATAAATTCGAATTGGCGGCCGTCCTGAACTCGGAATGATTTGGATCTCAGTGTCAAATCTATTAGAAAGTCTTGAACACTTTCAATCCACCTCCCTTGGCTCGCGCCAGAACAAATAATACCGTACTCGCCGCATACACAGCACCGCAGAACACAATCAACGCCTTATAATTCTTGCTTTTCCCAAGAATGGCACCCGCAATCGGATTCCCAATCAATGTCGCAAAGCTCACAATCCCATATGCCGTCCCATATCTCGTCGCATAATCCTCAGTCTTACACAGCTGAGCTACACAAACCGGCGTGAGACTATACGCCGTGCCACTGAACACTCCGAAAACAACGGTGAAGGCGATCAAGACACCCAACTTGTCGGAAGACAGCAGCCAAAGCAGGAAGATAGCAGCAGTAGATCCAACAGACGAAATAATCATAACATTAAATCTCCCCATCCGATCCGCAATGATGCCCGGCAGTCCCCTCCCCAACACCGTCGCCGCATTCAAGAACACCAGAAGTCGATACGAGAATGCAGTCGAATTTCCATGATCCAACGCATAAGCAGGAATGTAAGCCGGCGGCAGTACAACCGCCAGATCAATCAGAAAGATCGCCGCGACAGTCAAGCAGAAGCACATATCCTTGAACCCTTTCATGTCGAAGAGTGATTTTTCCGATCGCGAAGGCGGGATTCGCGTACTTGTCAGTAGCACGCCTGTTGTGCACGAGACGGCTGAGACGAGTGCGATGATGAGGATGGAGTATGTGAAGCCTAGTTTTGGGATGAGGGTGCCGAGGAGGGTTGGGAAAATCACGCCGCCGATTCCGCCGGCTGTTGTGGCGAGACCGGTTGCGAAGCCACGGTGGGTGGAGAACCAGTGGCCGATTGTGGCGATTGTTGATGTCCATATTAAAGAGCTGGAGGCGCCGCCGAGGATGGAAAAGCCGAGCATGAATTGGTAGTACTCTGGTATAGTGTTAGATGACATTTGAGGGTGGGCGTGAGAGGGAGGGGCTGGACCTTTGCAAAATGCTAGCACGACGATTGATGCGATGAGTCCAATACTCCCCGGTATTAACATTACTCTCAAGCCATACCTGTCAAAAACCGAGCCTTGGACCAGGTAGTACCGTCAGTATCGAACATAGAAGTCTTGAATTGATTTTGAGAGAATTGAAGAGGGAAGGATGAAGGGGTGCTAAGAAAATGCAACTCACCTCCAAATATGCCGCCAAAGAAAAACAGAAACGCAAAAACGCTAAAGATCCAGCCTACCTCAGCTTCCGAATGATTCTTCAATTGGTGTGTTAAGAGATGTGTTTGCAGCGACCCAGTGGTTGTCAGCATGCCGCTGGTGGGAAGAAGAGCACACCATGTTCCGAACAGGACAGTGTAAGCTCTGAACCCGCCGTCTGGGTAGGCTGTGAAGCTTGTAGTTGAGGCGGATGGTTGGGAAAGTAATGTGTTGGGTTGGTACAAAGCTTGTTCATGAATCGAGCTGGGAGATCTGGTGCAAGTTTGAGGATGGGTTTGGTTAGAGATAGGACAATGAGAAGGTATTGTGTTGATTTCGGCAAGCTCAACGACGGAGTCCATCTCGGGGAACGCGAAGCTGAGCTGGAAGTAGATGGAAAAATAGTCTTGCGACACCAGCCTGTGTTGCTGCCGTTGGAATGAACCATGAATCTAGTGCCGCATCGATTTAAGTACGTGGTATTTAAAGTGGGGTCGTTATAGACATGAAGGGCGTACCTCTTGGCGCGAAGAAGCGAGATAAAAAATCGGCACTGATACAACATTGTAACAGTCGTCGTTGTAAATAGCAGTTGAGACAGTCACACAACGGCCACGGAGAATATTGGCCACTGCGAAGGAGCATGATCCACCCATTGTGAGTGGGGTCATCCATTGCGATACAATATGCCACTTGGCTGATAGAGTAGTATACCAAGTGCCTCTCATCTCACCTGCTAGGAATATGTGACGGACACGGAATGGGATATTTGAGACTGAATGGGGTGTGTGAATGTGGTAGAAAGAGGATCAGTAGGGATGTGATGTAAACAAATTTGTTCAGCTGCAGATGAAACGCTTCTTTGGTGATAGATGCCATCCCGTACTGTTTCCTCCGGAGTTCGGGGATCGAGGATACAATTTGCAGCGCAGCTACAAATAAGCAAAAGAGAGCTATATCCGCTCGAAGCATGGTGGTACTCTCTCGTACGAAGCGGCTTTGTTGACGTCCCTCGGTTCGGAAAAAAGGGGGAGATGTCGAATCTGGGGTCACTAGCGCATCCGAAATAACACCGCCTCGGCGTTGCTCGTTATCTCATGCTACCACCATCCAGGCCTCGCGACGATTGTCAATCTTCTCATCTTTCTTTCTCGCTCTTCAGTCCGCATTTTTGCTACTCCCAGTCAATATGGGCTCTCTTGCCGAAGAACCCGTTCCCCAGGAGGACGAAATCACAGTGCTGGTCACTGGCTTCGGAGTGAGTGGCTTCCCAGATCTACCCCGCCATTGTCGCGTGCTTATGGAGATCCCTATCCACGCGCAGTCAGCAACACTTTGCCGGGCGATGACTTCGTCAAAGCACACGCACCAGGCAATAGAGCTTGTCAGCATACTGATTTATAGTTCTGACAGCTCCAGCTGTCCTATAGTGCTCAACGCAACACTTGGAACAATGTCAATATTGTAATATCAGCTAACGCCACTTCCACAGCCCTTCCGAACCCAAAACCCCATCAATCCCTCCTGGGAAATAGCCAAAGGTCTCCCGCCCTTCCTCCCCCCCTCAAGATTCCAGCCTCACGACGCATCTGCGATCGCAAAACATGTGCCCGTCCGCATTCTCGTCCATCCCGAACCAGTGAAGGTTGCCTACAAATCTGTGCGGGAATTAGTACCGACGCTATGGGAGGGAAGGAAGATTGACTTTGCAATTCATATCGGCATGGCTTCTGGAAGGAAGTTCTACAGCGTAGAGAGGAGGGGACATAGGGATGGGTATAATATGAAGGATGTGGATAATGAGCTGCTGGGGGATGCAGAGAGGAGGAGGGTGGAGGGTGAGAAGTGGATATGGCATGGTATGCCGGATGAACTGTTGAGCGTGGTAGATGTGGATGATGTTTGGAAGAGGTGGAGAGCTGCTCTGCCTGTACGCTTGGTATTGCTACTCGTATGGGAAATGGCTAACAAGGTGCAGGGCAAAGACGTAAGGGTCTCCGAGGACGCTGGACGGTACTTGTGCGACTTCATATACTTCTCGAGTATGGCATATCTTACGCGAAAGGAAGAAGAGCGGAGGGTAGTCTTCTTGCACGTACCAGTCAATGCGGACGAAGTTGCGATCGAGAACGGCATCGAGATTACGATCGAATTGATACGAGCTATGGTACAAAGTGACAGGTTGAAGAAGTATCTGGCAGCACATGCGCAATGACACGGCATAGGCTCGTAATGAGGCAACGGCAAGGGTGGAGAATGGTGCGATGCGGTATGTATTAAACTTTTATGATTTTCAACGAGTAGCCCAGCATTTTTCGCAGGACGTCATGCATTTTAGCAGTCATCGCTGTGGACGGGAGTTCATAAAGAGCGTAGGATGGACGGCATATATCAGCGCGCTAGGGAAAAGGGGGCGGTCGCTTAATAAATCAATACAAATCCACACAAAGAAGATCCCAAATGCGACGCTAAGCCCAACTTCCTGTGTCAACCTTTCTCCTCTTCCCTCTTCACTATTTCTCCCTCCTATCCGAGGCCCTTAACCTCGGCACCTATTCTCTGACTTCACCCTCTTCCAAACCCTCCATCTCTTCACCACAAGCACCATCTCTCTCTAATCCCAACATATCAACATCCCTCCTCTGCACCAACCTCTCCCGCTCAGCAGCACTCAAACACGTATCCCTCCTCGCCGGCACCTCATCGTCAAATTCTCTCCTCTTCGCCCATCCGACCGCACACATGTGCAATTTCTCTCCCTTGTCATCTCGCATCTCAGTTTCCACCTGATACTGGAAATGCAGGAATGGATATCCATCGTCGTCTTTGGTAGATGTGAAAGTCAGGTCGAGGATGCCAGGGCTGGTTGTTGGGGTAGAGTCGGGACTCGATGATACGGTGGAGGAGAGGGGGATGTATTCATCTACTGTCGGTCTTCTGGCTGTTGTAGACAAAGAGGAGAGCCGTGCTGTTGATTCTGGTGGGAGAGAGAGGATGTTGAAGTTCCGGAAAAGCTTCGAGTCGCATTCTGCAATCCGATTTCTGTAAGCTACTTCAAAAACAATGACAATACGGAAGTCCTAAGACTCGACCTACCATAAACGCTCTCACGACCCTCAAATCTCAGCACAGCTCGGTACTCTTTGCGAGCTACGGATGGAGAAGTCGTTGGCACGAGCTCTTTCTTGAAGAGGATCCGTGAGCCCGTGTACAGTGGCTGGACGGAGAGAGGTGCTGTGGGGTGGGTTGACGCGTGCCATACGATGTCGTAGATGGCTGTTATTCCTCGACAGTGGCCATTGAGGGATGAATTGTAAGTCATAATCCGGTTCAAACGAAGCCTACGTTTCCTGAAATCTGTTTTGGGTCTTGGAATTGATTCTGGAATGGTAGAATCAAGTCGAAATACCTAGCTGACACTGGAAACTTGACGGCGGATAATGCAGGTAGATATGGGTTTATGGATCTGAAAGGGCTGTATTTGCTTTGTTTGGAGCGCTGTGTCATTCTGTTTGCATTTGGACAAGAAGATTGCTGGAAACTGTAGCGACTGATGACCAAGTTTGTGACGTGGTTGACAAACAATAATTCGAGCTTGGAGAAGAAGCATGCTATGGATCTGCCAGGCCAGTAAAATGAGATTTGTAACATACCATTATCAAGTACGTTAATTTGGTTTCTTGTAAAGTCTGCCCAATTCCAATTTAGCATGTCCAAGTCAGTCGTAAACGGAAAGTAAACAAACTCCGCTCCCTCGCCACGAAGACGAAGCAACCGTGTGCATCGAACGACGCATGCGTGAGCTGCTGCAAATGAAAGCGCAATTAGACTTCATATATGTCGGATATCGAGTAATTGAAGCGCTGGCGCGCTGGAGAAGCCAGCAAGGACCTTGCAATGAGTCGGCAAACCACTCGGTGGGACAGAAGATCCGGCATAGTAGACAATAGACCTCGCAATAACCAATAGAGAACAAACAACTTTTTATTTCTACATAGCTGTACAGATCTCCACCTATCCCATTCATTTTCTTCCACGAATGCTGACGTCCAGACTGCCAATCGCCCACGCAGCGAAGAACAAGCTTACGAAGCTCGTGAAAATGACCAATGGTTTCCTCAATCCGGCGAGAAGAGGGTAGTCATATGTAACGATCAATTCGCGATCGCGGAGATCGTCAACGATGTTGATAGCTGTCAATGTAAGAGATGTGCGGCCAGTGGTATCCATGAAAGTCCTGTGTAGAGAGATACCTGCGCTAACAAGCGGGACGGTGGTGCTGTACTGGACGTTCCTGCGAGATGATTAGTAAAGACCATTTTCCAATTTCGATCAAGGAAACACTTACTCAGCTCCTTCTGGAAGGATCACGCGCAGCTCAATGTGCTCATATGCCATTCCCTCTGGCTGCTTTGGTCCCTCCAAGAACGGCACGTTCAGGACGTAACCCTCTCCGTTCTTAAGCTTGCGCAAGAACTTCTTGAGGTCTGCATCCCATCCGACGCGGAATGGGTAGTTCCATCCTCCGAAAATTGGGTATCTTGGCTTGATTTCGAGGTTGGCTTCACGCTTGTTGCTGCGGAACCTGGAGGTTGAGACATTGCCGATGACATCGGTGAAGTATGGGGTCAAACTTCCGACCTTCAATGGGAACTTGAGCTCCTTGATGGCGATTGTTGAAGGGTTGTAGTGTGCCTGCTGAGCCCATTCCACGCGAGAGAACTGCTTGGTGAGGTTCGCAGCACGGTTGTGCATGGTATATCTCTCCTCAAATGCAACATTTCCTCCCCAGTGGCTGACCTCAATGTCCCTCTCCAGGCGGGAAATATGGATCAGTGGTTTCGTGAACTCGTATCGTACAGTCACTGGCTCAACAGCTCCAGCTGGCACCTCGGCAAATGATCCATATGTGAACTTCGAGCCTTGCTTTTGTGGCGACTCAGCCTCGCCCTTGGATGCTTGGACAATGGTATATTCTGGGATGTTCGCTGAAGGGAACTTGACTTCGGTCTTCTGCTTCGTTGTGATATAGGCCGAAGGAGCGTATACTGAGAATGTGTAGACCAAGTACTGCTTATCCTTCTGGGCAACTGCCGCTGGAAGAGGGCTCAAGGCGGAGAGGTAGGAGTAGGTTATTCCGAGAGTTTGTTGTGCTTTTGGGGCAAGAGGTGCAGGAAGACGAATACGGTAGAATTGGGTATCACTGTTAATCATTAGCTACATACTTTCCAACTATGGTGTGACATACCTGTTCGGGTCATACTCTACTGCTTCTACGTCAAAGAAGCCTCCATCTGGATCTTTTCTATCCTTTACTTCCAAAGCCCCAATTGTTTCCATCTGGCGTGAAGTAAATGGCAGATAGTATTCATCCTGCGGTTGACTGGCCACATTCTCAATCAATACATTAATTGATTCTTTGGGATAGCTCTTCTCCAGATTGATGATATGTACAAGATTGACATTCTTGAAGTTCTGCGGAGGAGTGAATTCCGCTGGTAAGATCAATCGGGAAGTAAGTGGTTTTGTGAGATTTCCCTGGGCCGAGAAAGCTGTGGACGCGAAGGACAGGACGGCGGATGCAACTGCCAATGGCCACATTTTGAAGAATACAGCAGACCAGCCGTGAATCCAATGGGATCGAATAGACCTCGAATGGGAATCCCTCAAGTATGCGCCGGTATTGTGGGTGAAGACGAGAAAGTAATTGTCCTAAATCGAGCTCATGAGCTTACGTCTCTCAACTAGGTCTTGACTCGTCCCTTTGATGTGTCCTTTGGGATGTCACCAGCCACAGCTAGTCCAGAAGAGGATATGGCGGTGCAGATGTGGCTTTCGCGTGAGTGGCAGAGGTGGAAGCTTCGGGATGACTAATCCTAGCTCCAACGGGACGGCAGAGCAAGCAAGCAAGTAGCAAGCTCAGCTGCTGAGCTACATCACTAGCCCCCACCAGAGCAAATGCCCAGGGTCAGCCCCACGGTGACGAGCCCGCCGAAACATTCGCTTTTCCTCTTCTCTCCTCCATGTCCTGAATATAAAAACGCACTTTCCGCTGACTTCAATCTCAATTGTGCAACTATCACTTGTCAATTCCCTTTATATAGCCTTCACTACCGCCAAGCAGAGACCCTCGTCCATCGAGAAGCTCTGTATCTCACCCCACTACCCCTCACCTACCTTGTATTCATCTGAATACCTTCACAACCGCAAGTATGGTAGGCTTAGGACCAAGGCGCCCGCCAAGCAGAAAAGGTTTGTCCAGCATCTCATTCACGTCCTGTTGTGATTGTCCAAGTGGTTTTCAAGCCATCCACTGCGTTGTTGTGCTACCATGGTTTCTCTTTGTATAAGGAGACCTCGCCTGACGAGCGAGCTCTCTCAACAACTTCGAGTACCAGAACAAGAACTTCGAATCCTTACAAAACATGACGAGAAAATAAGCAGGCTTATTCTCACCATGTTGCACCCACTTCAACAACAGTTCGAGCCTACTGAAGGTCAAATCCCCCCTCTTCCATTTCAAGAGTTCGATCTTGATATCCACGGGACACTGTGCCCCGGAGTTGTCTACAGCTTTGAGTTTGCCAATATCTTATGATTTGAGCATGATCTCTGTACCTCCACCAAGCCCCCATGTCCAACACAGCATTGCATATGCTTGTCGGTCATGAGATGTGGAAAAAGCAACCTATCAAACTCACCGCTATCACGTGCTCGTGGCCTGTGTGGTTGTGCTACTCCTTGGCTTCTCTCTTTTTGTTTGCCTTGCAATGATTTTGCTTTCGTCTTGCGGGATTTATGCTGACGATCTATTACAGGCTCTATGGCCGATGTGCCAAAGGATCTCTTGCAGGAAATTGAGAGACTCGAGAGACTCTTCACTATCCCAAAGGAGAAGCTAAAGGAGATCACGGCTCACTTCGTCAAGGAGCTTGAGAAAGGTATATACCACCCCATACATTCTATTTATGATGACTAACGATTTCTAGGTCTTAGCGTCGAAGGTGGCAGCATTGTAAGCTGAACCTCAATCTCTCGCTTGTTCTCGCTAACTCTCACAGCCCATGAACCCAACATGGTGTATGGCATTCCCCGACGGACATGAGAAGGGAACTTTCCTTGCCCTTGATATGGGCGGAACCAACCTCCGTGTTTGCGAAATCATCTTGACCGATGAACAAGGTGAATTTGACATCATCCAGTCCAAGTACCGTATGCCCGAGGATTTGAAGACAGGCAATGCCGAGGAACTCTGGGAGTACATCGCGGACTGTCTTCAACAATTCATCGAATCCCACCACGGCGATGAGGAGCTTGTCAGCCTTCCACTCGGTTTCACTTTCTCTTACCCCGCGACACAGGACTACATAGACCACGGTGTTCTCCAACGCTGGACGAAGGGTTTCGACATCGACGGCGTCGAGGGCGAGAATGTTGTTCCCATGTTCGAGGCCGCCATCGCGAAGCGAGTAAGTACACAGCACCCCTATTCTTCTGAATTTATCCGCTAACACGTGATAGGGTGTTCCCATCAAGTTGACTGCGTTGATCAACGACACCACTGGAACCCTCATCGCCTCAGCCTATACCGACACCAAGATGAAGATCGGCTGTATCTTCGGAACCGGCTGTAACGCTGCCTACATGGAAAACTGCGGCTCCATCCCCAAGCTCGCCCATATGAACCTTCCCCCCGACACACCCATGGCCATCAACTGCGAATGGGGTGCCTTCGACAACGAGCACAAAGTGCTCCCCTTGACCCCCTACGACATAATCATCGATAAGGAGTCCCCCCGCCCCGGCCAACAAGCCTTCGAAAAGATGATCGCCGGCCTCTACCTCGGCGAGCTCTTCCGCCTCGTCCTCGTCGACCTACACGAGAACAAGGAAGTGCATATCTTCGAAGGCCAAAACATCGACAAGCTCCGTAAAGCCTACACGCTGGACTCCTCCTTCCTCTCCCTCGTCGAAGAAGACCCCTTCGAGAACTTGTCAGAGACAAGTGACTTGTTCCAGAACAAACTCAGCATCACGACCACGCGCTCAGAGCTGGAACTCATCCGCCGCCTCGCGGAGCTGATCGGTACCCGTGCCGCACGTCTCTCCGCCTGTGGTGTCGCCGCCATCTCGCTCAAGAAAGACTACAAGACGTGCCACGTTGGAGCAGACGGCTCGGTCTTTAACAAGTACCCGCACTTCAAGGCTCGAGGCGCTGTTGCGCTGCGCGAGATTCTAGATTGGGCGCCGAAGAAGAGCAGTAAGGAGGAGGATCCCATTGAGATTCTGGCTGCTGAGGATGGATCTGGTGTTGGTGCGGCGTTGATTGCTGCGTTGACGTTGAAGCGGGTTAAGGAGGGGAATATGGCGGGTATTCTGCACCCGGAGAATTTCAAGTAGATGTGTCTGGACGCATTCACTTGGTGCCTGTGGTAGTTATGAGTGGGCTGGATATGTGAGGATGGGAAAGGATTGTGACTGGTACTTGGCTTGAGCACGACTTCATGATTTCGTATTTTACCTATGGAGAAGAGAACAGTGCAGACTTTCAATCCATTTCTGTCTTTTTGGTGCTAGTCGATTAAGCTCAGTGAACAAGTCTACAGTTTATCCAATGCATTCCCTATGACTTATGCTATGTCCATCTATATGTTTTTACGCCATTCCGATGCAGGGTATCGTGTCGTTATTATGTCTTCATCTACTCCCTAAAATCATCCCAAGAACCTACAAATCGGCAACCTATACTTCTCCAAAACCCAATACCTCCTCCTCACTCCCTTCCACTCACCCTCTCCCTCCCCGCCTAACTCACCAACCTCCACATCCTCCCACTCAACATCCATGCCCGCCTCCAAAGCATCCATCTCCACCACCTTACAATAAACATCATAACACACCCTCCTATCCGCCCCCAGTCCATTGAAAAACCCAAATCTACCCTCACCATCCAACAATCCCGGCACGAACTCAGTAAAGAAAAGCTTCAGCTGCGCATAATCCTCACCAAACGTATCGAAATAAATAGTATCATAATCCTCCCCAGCTTGCAGCAGCAGCGGACATATATCCTGCCATTTCCCAGCGTGGATCTTATACGCGCCTTCGCCGCCTTCTGCGGGCGCGGAGTCTTCCCACGTCTTGCCGAAATCCGAGCTGGGTTCAGAAAGCTTTTGTAGGACGGCGGGATGTGCTTCGATGATGTGATGGCGAGCGGGTTTCGTGTCGCGGAACATTCGGTCTATGATGCCCATTCCGAAGCCGATGTTCAAGATCCTCGCTCCAGGCTTGAGTTCTGGGACGAGGAGGTCGACGGTACGGCGCATGATGGATGTTTCCCAAGCCATCATCACGCCGTTGCTATCGGAGTCGAGGAGGACGGAGTCTGTGAAGGTGAGGGTGGAAGCGAGGTAGTCGGCGGAGTTAACGTCTTGTTTTGGTGCTTCTTGCTGGGTCTGATGTGAAAGCGCGATTTCCTCAGCTGGTCCGACTGCTAATTCATGCTCCTTGCTTTCCGCGGTGCCATTTGCTTCCTGCTCGGCTTTATCGTTTCCAGCTTCAGCCCCGATTCCGACTTCATCGCCCTCCTCCATCTCCTCATCGCTGGCCTCTCCCTCAAGCTCCTCGTACCCACCCATTAGACCCAACAACAATTCCGCTCTAACACCTGCGTTAACGCACATCTCATACAACTCCATTCTCCCCAGTCTGTACGCCATACACCCAGGCGTCTCATTACTCGAGTCCAGATCATTCCATATCGCGCCGCTGAAGAAGAGTTCCTCTATGACCTTCTTCACTTTCTCGATATCGACTTCCTCCGCTTCCTCTCCAGCGTTGCCTCCTTCTTTTATAGCTTCTCCACTTGTGGCAATTTCTCCATTTTGACCCCAAGAGCTCGCAGTGGGGTTGGCAGGTCCGCAAGCAGCGATCGCAGCATGTAATGGCGTATATCCCGTCTCTGGGTCCTGCACACTTGCATTTCCCGGGACGCGAAGGAGGGGTTTTAGAGCTTGGAGGTCGTGCTGGGAGGCGGCGAGGAGGATGGGTTGTGTGGTTAGATCGATGCCGGAGGAGGGGTCGGGGGCAAATGCTGGATCTTCCATTGTGTACTCTGGGTGGGTGGTGAGTGAAGGGTGTGTCTGTCTTGCGGAGAATGTGGCATAGGATGGTGTCTCGATGTTTTTTCTTGGAGGGGTCGCTGGATTGGGTTTGAGTTGGGCGGTGAAGAGGGCAGAATCTGAGCTGTGGCCTTGGCATCAACCAGCTTGACCTTCAACATCGACTGGGTCCGCAACCTCTGACTGATATAATAAGATACCACTTTCCCCTTCAGTATACCTTTTCTTTTCATGCTGGTATGTAGATAAAGCTGAAAGCGGAAGTAAGTGATGAATAACATCCTTCTCAGTAATCAGACGTCTCAATGCTGAGTTGGACATTTTGGTCACTCTATTGTTCTCATTCGCATGCAGACATTGGGAGTTTCGACTAGATCATTTCCTCACCAGGCTTGCCTACTATCAGGAAAGGGCCTTCAAAGAGGTAGTATTGTGGCAAGCGCCAGTTTACTATCCTCGAACGAGGTTACCACCCTTCAAAGTTGTGGCTGATGAAACGGGGATGCGCGCGCGTAAGGTGGGCTTGCTGAGCGATGTTTGAGTGGAAGGTCTCCGCAAGTTTCTCGATGGCCATGTCAGCCACTTGAATGGAACTGTACTTGGTTTCCGAGCTTCACAATCTCTTTGGTCGATGTCGGGGATGATGTTGATTGCTGCATTGAATGGCTGAGGTTTTAGAGACTTGCCCGCACTCGGCAACGCACTCAGCTCTTGACTGATGCTGTCACTGCTGTATATTCCATCTCCAAAGTGGCTGGACTCCGTCTAGGTCTCTCGAGAGGTTATTCTCTGCGGCTTGTGAAATTTTCAGCCCCGGTGATCCTCTCTAGCCACATGTTATCGCAATCTCACTGAACTATCAACCGTAACATCCGCCAGCGACCGGATAGTTAACCAAGACCATGTCTCGACCCCACGATATGGCCTCGATATGCTTTTTGCACAAAGGCAAGCCACATCAATTGTTTGATGAGGCACAAGATAGGCGCCGGTGAAACTAGATGGCGGTGCTGGGCCGCTTTCGTTCTCCCCTATCATGCATGCTGAGGCTTGAAGGCCCCTAGAATTCTGTTGGAGTTTCTAGAGACTTGCATAATTAGTTCCATACTTCCTTGCTCCTTGAAGCCATTTATCATTTCCTTCGTTGATCGGGCACGTGTGCTCCAAAACACCCGGGGTCAACATGTCTCGACCTCTATCATATGGTGGTAGCTCTGGTCGAACATTTCGATCGAACAATCCGGTGCCTCCTCTTCCACAAAGTGCTGCCTTACAGTCGTCAATGTCGAATACCTTTGAGCGAGATGATGTGCCACTTGTGAAGGAAGTTTCGTCTCGTCGCCCATCGCGCAAGAAGGCATGTCACCAATCATCCTGAGTATATGAGTGTGTGCTAATACCTGGTTATAGTCTGTCATGGGGCGTCTTGGAACATTCCACGTAGGCGTGTTAACAATTAGTACGGTGTCTATCTTAGCTTCCATGGGCTTTATATCCTTTCTGTGGTTTGCCGACGACGGCAACCTCATCTGGAGAGACCTGGCGACCAACAATAACATGAACAAAGTGGTTGTACTGATCTCCATGATTCTCACTATATCTTTCATGTCACAAGCAGTGACCGCAACATCTATGCTGGCAAGTCTCGCGGTCGAAGTCACAGGCACACCACTTCCACATCTTGCACCAGTGTCAGCATTGCGAGGATCTAATTCTGGGCCTCAATCCCTCGCGTACTATCTTCTTCGTCCTTCTGTACTGAGAGGAGGTGGTCCCAAGAAGCAACTTCTTACCCCAATTTTGCTCACTCTACTGGGGATGACCACGCTGCAAAGTCAGCTCATATCTTTCACATTGCTTTCTGACCTCAGTATTGGGTTGGTCCACGGGCAAGTCATGTTTTCCACTCATCCGCTCTGACAATATGCTAATAGACGGAAGTCGTCCTGTTTCTGCTTTCGTAACGACTGACTTCACTCGGGGATCCTCGGCTAGACCAACCACCTCCGCTTGGTACAAAAAGCCTGTTTCATACACAGCTTTCGCCGATTATGCTGTAAAAGCAAATTTTAGCTCACGATCTCGGGTCACTGACACCGGTGTCTCTTTAAGAGCTCTCCTTCCGATACCAGAGAAGGAAGATCGAGTCTCGCTGCAAGAGTACCAGGGTTCTGCGACAGTCTTGGACACGCGAGTCGTTTGCGTCTCCCCTGATGCGGCTCTGGACGAATCCGGCAATCTTGCTTTCTTGAGCGTCCCTCAAGAAGTATTGCAAAACTATAGCATCTCTTCTGGAAACTCCAGACTGGTTCAGGACCTCACTAATCGAGCTTTGATCCCACTCTCGGCAATCAAGATGCTCCCTGATGGAAACTTTACCTTGAATCAGATCTCGACTCAGCTATCTCGAAGCCAACTTCTCAGTCAATTCGACGAAATTCCCAAGACGGTCACTGTCAGGGCCAATACGTTCAACCAATACTTGATAGTGAATGTACCCTTCCCGTTCCCGAACAACACCATTCCCAAACCTTTAGGTAACCCAACCCAAACCACCGTCGGGAACTGGTTACATCTTGTATATGAAGATCTTCCTCGCAACATTAAGGGTGGCCAGCCTATCATACGAATCTCACTATGCTATAATGCTCTTTCAGCTGTGGACATGGATATTCGGGCATCGACATCGCGATCCCGGAACGAAACAGCCCCACGGCGGACGAGCTCATCCGGCGCAGTGTCCAACTTTGAATCCATTCGACATGAGCTTGGGAATGATGGACTAGCACCGAACGATCGTGGCTTACTCGAAATGGAATTTCCCTCGGGGCCACCAAGTGGTCCTTCAGCAGGAACTAATAGCAGCGATTACATACGTGAGGTGCAGCTAATATCGCAAAACACAAATGCAACGATCAGTTCCATGTCTATGCTCTTCCAAGAAGGAGGCGCAAACTCGTCACATCCAGAAATTGCTGCTCTGTTCAACGAAATCATGACCAGCACCATCGAACCCAGCATTGGGTTCGCCATGCAGTCCATGATTACAGTCCTCGCACAAACCGCTTATCAAGAGCAGCTACCCTACTTCGATAAATCTACGGGCGTTCGTCTGACAAAACTGACGCACGCATCAATACCGGGAGGACAAGGAGAGACTTACAACTCCGCTCCTGCTGGGTTTCGTCCGGGCTACATCGCCGTGCTAGTCCTCACGGCTTTCCACCTCCTTCTCGTAGCTGGAATAATTTATCTCTTCTTACGTCGTAAGTTTGGCCGAGTACATAGACTTCCCAATCCTGGTTGAATATGTCACTGACAAGTCCGCCCAGACACCACACTTTCTACCCTCGGCAACACCTGGCAGACCATCTCGCAAACACACGACCCCCTAACCTCACGATACCTGAGCTCGCACTTTGCCACCGACGCTCAAGTTGCACAATGGATGACTGAGGACAAAACATCTCACCTCATCGTAACAATAGCCTCTAAAGACGATGGAAGATCAACAGGGCTGAAAGACATAACGCCGACATCACGAGATGGGAATGGAGATACTGAAGGAGGTTTAGAGATCAGTCATTGGGATGATCGGTTACAAGGGGGTTATTTTCATAACGCGAATGTCAGGGCTGGGCGAAGCGTGCCGGGGAGGCATCCGTGGCAGGGTGACAGGCCGCCCTGGTCTTGATGAAATGGAGAATGGGGTAGCTTCAGCTGGAATATGAGAGAGGGTAGGAGAAGATGTTCCCAACATGTTACAGATCATCACAATCCCGCTTTTGTAGAATTCAAGATAAAGTTCGAGGGAGACTTGGTGTTTTCATGCTCTCCTACTCTCCTTTTGGTGTGGTGTTGCACGCATGTGTAAGGTTACACTGGGCGATATTGGTCTTTCGAAGCTGCCCTAAGTCATTCGGGGTGAGCAATTTTTTGTGAAAGTTCTACAACAGGACGAGAACTACGAGAGGTTCACGACTAGAATTCTTCGCAGACCAGAAACTCCAGATGCCCTCATAGACAAGCGTGATGACTCCATTATACACATTAAATTAATACAGTATATACATGTCTGACTTACAGATCGCAAGGTGGCCATCTTTATATGCGATCAGGCCAGTGGGTCAATGACAACTGGGTACTTTGGCATGTACTCCTTGTAGAGCTAGGGAAACGTCAGTACGAAAATCTCACAACTCACCAGATCATATGGATGAAAACTCACCGATTGGCAGATGCCGTTGTAATCTCCCGTATTGGCCTGCACCATCTGCAATTCATTGCCTGGGACGCCCAACCTCATGGTATCAGCTCTACCCCTGATACTATCCACAGCCTTCCATCCCGGTCCAGCAGAGGGGTTCTTGATCCAGTTGACGAACCACGCATGAGTATAGTCAGCCAAAGCTTGCTGCGCTTCCGTGACACCGCTGAGAGCATTAAAACACTCATTACCTCCCAAGAAGAAAGGAATCTCAGTCCCATGAGTGGGAGCTGTGCCTGGGACACCGACAACATTGTCATAGGCGCCAAACCAGCGGTATGACCAAGTACTCTGAGCAGCGGACCGGACGTCAAGAAGCCAATCGACTGCGCAGTTGAAGCGAGCATCACCGTACTGTGTCCCGCTCTCAAGAGAAACGGACGCGAAGTTCGATTCGTTGTACGCGGCGATGAGAGCCTCGGCGGGGATGTGTGCTACGTCTGCATCGAAAGTTCGCACCCAAGACGAGAAATTCGTGTTTTCACCACCATACACAAGTGCAAAGATGGTTCCTTCACCAGCTGAATTTCCAGTCAAAAGTGGTACGTGGGATGGATAAAGACCAGCAGCGAAGCGCTTCTCGAGATCAGCGTTCGAATAACGAGTCACACCATCCACCACGGGAGTGAACCACGTGTTGACGGAGGAGTTGAAGGAAGCGGTCTCAAGCTCGTAGATGGACTTGCCGCGGAGACAATCGAGTTGGCCAGAGCCAGTGGGGCAGCCGACCTCTGCTGCGATGCTGTCAAGTCCGACGTTGGTGGGGGCGTATCCTGGGCCCGAGGCGGCATTGGCACTCATCTCAACGGCACCAGCGAGCCAGGTATCCGGGTGGTTCCAGAGGTAATGGTCAACTTGCACACCACCTGAAGAGTGACCTCCGAGGACGATGTGATCTGGATTACCTCCGAAAGCAGCGATGTTGTCATGGATCCACTCCATCGCCTTGTCAACATCCAAGATGCCGAAGTTTTGCGTGGTGCCATTCAGCTCGGCAGAATTGGGAGATGCAAAAATGCTTTCTCTGTGGTTGAACGAGACCATAACCACGCCGTTCTTGGCGAAATTGTTGCCCTGAAGCTGAGTGTTGCTGCTTGAGCCAGTGACCATAGCACCACCATAGATGTATACGAATACCTGAACATTGTTAATTTTTGGATCTGGCAACTAAACCTAGGTTCCTTACTGGAAGATTTCCTCCCTCTGCTGGGGTCCAGATGTTGAGGTTCAAGCAATCTTCGCCTTGTTGACTAAATGGCGTGTTGGAAATTGCCTGGGCGCAGGTTTGGCCATAAGACGAGGCATTCAACAGACCATATGACGGAGGATCTTGAGGTGCTCGCCACCTGATGGAGTTAGAAACGTGATATTACCGAAGTTCTGAAGTCCTTTACCTGTTATCTCCGGCAGTTGTTGCAGCATATGGAATGCCAAGGAACACCGAATTACCATTCGCATCTGTGAACCCATTCACGGTTCCTTGCGCTGTGAAGGCTGTGGGAGCAGTGGTGTTTGAAATCTCGCATTTATACAACGCTGCTCCAGCTACCTGACGAGCGAACGCGAGAGCTATGCAGATGCTCGGTCCAAGAACAGTGGAGAACATGACGGCGGAAGTGTTCAATTATTGTCAACGGAATCAAGAGAAACTTGCGCGTGGGAGGCAAGAATCAATTCTGCTTCTCCTACCATAATATATACTATATGAGGGGGTTGACCCTCCAGTAAGCATTGAAGGGCAAAATTAAATCGCCGGCGTGGACGAGATGCAGACACTGCGTGGCGGTGGAGCCAATATTGAATCATAATCCCTGTCCGTCGACTGTACATGGGGAAGAATCACACATGGCGACATGGATTGGATCTTATCTCGGATAGAATATGGGACCGCGAATCTGAATGATACTGAAAGAAGACGAGATCCGGATGAGACATCAATAGTTGCGGGCTGGTCGGCATCCAAAAATGACAGAATCTTGAACTGTATTCGGCATGTAACGAAGCAAGCCGACTTCGCTGCACTGCCTTCTAGAATCGAACTAGCTTGGTAGAATGCAACGAGCTGTTGGGATTGAAGTGGATTTGGAGACGGCGGGCATATTGAAAAAGCACTAAGTATCCACTGCAGGGAAGGATGTTCTTCTTCGCAAAATCCGCAGCATGTCGTTGGAGGTCGGCAAGCGGCAGATTTTCGGGACGGCGTTGATCATCTTCAATCCGGTATGCAGTCCGTTGGGGATACGAATCTTCACGCTGTAAAGGAGCTGTGGGACATCGCCTGATTGAAATTTGATTAGACAAGACGCAGGTCAGGATGCCGATGCTTGGAAGCATCGCAGCTTCGTCTTTCCGAGATCGTGTAGAGGCAGAGTCAGTGAAGGCTGCAAGCGACTTAATCGTAGCCCTTACGACAACTGGTCTACCGACATAGTCTGCAGCATCCATCCACGTCGATTGAAGACGATATCTTCCCAAATTTGCAGGCCTTATGAGCTCTCTCTTCTGGTTGACAGATCGTGAAGAAAGAGACGAGAGCAAGCGAGTCAGCAAAGGGGTATCTACACGTGACTCGCTTAAACAAGCTTAGTTTGATCGCCTAGCTTAAACCTCAAAAACTCTAACTCGAAGACGGGTCTTCATCCCCATGGATCGTCATCTGCAGGAACAGACCAAATATGCGTTGATAAGGTCCATGGAGAGTCTGACTACATGTGCTTACCATCTGGGGCGTCATCACATTGCAGCCTACATTTGGTTGCAATCACAAGTATCTCCTCCAGAAGTAGAGAAGGGCTTCCATGTCACCCTGCAAGAGCTTCACGACTCGCGTATCAAATCATAAGGGCGACTTCCTTCACATCCGTCGTTTCTGCCTCGACGTTTCCCGCACGCCATCCGGAAGCTTAAGACATCCGCTGAGCCGTTCATAAGATGCAAACTGTGGAGCTTACAGGTCAAGGTTGAAAACGATTCGCAGACTTCCCGCACTTGTCTCCGCTTTCCTCTACGATCCTTACACTTTTACGTTTCCCTTAGCAGGCTCTTCCTAGAGATTCATCATGTTCTTCAAGGGTTCACAGTCCCATGGTTGGGTTTTGCCTGCTCCATTTCTGATATTCGTGATGATCTTTGCCTCGTTCGTTTCTCTCGGTCAAGTAACCTTGAATTTGAGCGAGCCTGACTGCAGGCATGTTAGATCTTGGTCGTGGAACAGTGGATAACAAAGTCAAGGTGCAAGCAGCTCTCGGATCTCTTTTCTCAGATTCGTTCCAGAATTCTTCAAATCCGGTTATATCCTCTGACCCCTCAGTCGGCGCGACTCTGCCTGTATCGTACGAGGTAGGAACATTCAAAGGATTGTTGCTGCAACTCTATACGGCGTCTCCTCTCCTTTCCATCGATAGATCCATCGTCTCCCCGAACCATGCCACCTTGATTTTGAATTCTTCCGAATCTTGTTTGGCAAAAGTCCGGCGACTCATTATATAGTCAGAGCTCCCCCATCAAGTCAAACTCCGCCGAAATCAACCCTTCGCCCTCGGATCCATAAGGACCCAGTCAGATACACTTTGGCTTTCAAGAATTCTGGACATCAAGATGGCAGCACTGGGGCTGGGACAGGTGGTGAGTTCCCACTCACGATGAATCTGGAGAAGGCTCCATGTTAACCCGCCCCAGGTATCTTGGTACATTTGTACAATCTTTGCGCTCGCGTTCCTCTTCGCGAGACTGGTGGTGAAGTGGCTGAGATTCAAAGCCTTCTCACTCGATGATGGGTTCTTGGTCCTAGCAGGAGGCTGTCTTTTGGCAGATCTCATTATTCAGCAGCATATGTGGAATCTGGGTAAGAAGACATACTTCAAGAAGAAACCTGTTTCAACACTAACCTTTCTCAAGGAATGGCCGCACCGCAGAACGCAAGTCGAAGCGAATTTGTCGGTATCATGCAAGTATGTTAAAGACCCGCGACTGGCTTCCGCATGATGACTGACGACTAGAATAGATGATCATTCCAGGCTCAATCGCTTATGTCACATCGCTGTGGGCCATCAAAGTTGCTCTTGTAAATATTCAACCTTTCCCAGACTGCGCCAAAGCTGACTGTCCATTTCAAGGTCATATTCTACAAGAGAATCGCAGCAAGGACGAGGTTGCAAACAGTTTACAACGTTGTTCTTGGTGTTTTGGCAGTAACATGGGCTGTCATTTTCTTCGACATCATATTTCAGTGCTATCCAATAGATAGGAAATGGACGACAGATCCCAACAGTGAGCATACTCAGGAAAGTTGATGCTATTCGTGTGCTAATATCGTACAGATCAGTGCTCTCAAAAAGCATCAAACATCAACTACTGGATAACCATACTCTGTTCGTGCATATTCTCAGCACCTGAAGTTCAATTTGCTAATGCCAAACAGCAAACATCTTCTCTGATGTTGTCAGTGAGTTGATCAAAGACAACTACAGGGAAATCAGAAGTAACATGTTCTAGTTATCGCGCTCCCAATATCCATGGTTGCCAAGCTACAAATGCCACTGAAGCAAAAGCTCGGTGTAGGAGCCATGTTTGCTCTTGGTTTCTTCGTCGTTATTGCCAGCAGTATGTCCGCACTCTCACCCGCAGAAAGCCTCTTTACTTACCAGACCATCAGTAATCCGCGCCTACTACTCCAGCAAGAACGAGACGATGTTGACATGTACGGTCTCAATGGTGGAGACTGCTGTTGCCATTATCGCGACTTGTCTTCCAGGTTTGTCTTTTCTCCCCCTATCAACTTGGCAACGATCCCGCAGCTAACGATTGCTGTCCTCCACAGCACTCCGAACAATCATCCTCGGCCAGATCTCCCGTGTCGGCACGTCTTCTGCGCCTCATTACGAACTCGGCTCCTCCCGCCACACTCGCGTGCAGGCAAGTGTAGCTGCAACCTCCCGCCACGACAACTACCTCAACAGCGGACACAATACGAACAAGCATATCAATGATTCGGAGGATGAATTGGTGAAGGATACTGAGAGTAACTCGCGAAGCAGCTATTTGAATGAGAGTTCAAATCCGCCGGCGAAAAATACGATTGCCGTGACGACGGAGTTCCAGGTGCACGAAGAGACGGGGAATAGAACTATGGTCAAATTTTGAGCGACGGATCGCGAAATGTATACGCGGGAGGATTCTGTGGCATTCATCCTCGATCTTAGAGAGAGTCATTGTGGCCACAAGACACACCGTGACGACGACTAATGAATATCGTATGTATAGAGCTGGTCTAATGGCCCATAGTTGTCTTCCCAATAGAGTGTTGATAAAGCAACCAACAGTCTACCAGTGCTCCGTTACCAAAGAAATGGGCATTTCATCACAGAGAACGAGACTCTCGTGGTGTATAATTAATCGTGAGAAGAACCCCTAAGCCCCTTCCTGAAGGGATCCAGGGCTGATTGAACTATTACACTCTGTCAATTCCCAAGAAAGTTAAACGAGGCAGCATCGATATCAGGGAAATCACCTTGCTAATTCCTCCTCGCTCCTCCCTCAGTCTTCCTCCGAATGAAGTGCAGCATCCGGCTGGGGTGTTGCGTCTATTACGCGAGATTGCCTTTTCTGTCTCCATCCTTTGCCTTTGGTGAGACTTGCTCCCACAGAAACCACTCCACTGACTCCCACGAAGATTGCGAAAAACGAGAAATACCAGCCCCTTCCCACAGCATCCACAAGGGGCTGCAAAATAGCAGCTGAAGCAGCACTCAGTCCACACCTCGCAACCTGTCCAGATGCATAAGCGGTGCTACTTTGATCAGGAAATATATCCACGAGTAAAGCACTCGCAGTATGGGACAGCAATGTTGACGTCCCACAAGCGAAGAACTGGATCACAAGTGGCACAGCCACATGACCGTGAGCGCGAACAGCCCATCCGTAGCCTGCTACGAGAGCAATCTCGAGAAACAGGATTGGTAATATACCACGGTAGCGGGCTTTTTCCAGTGGGAAGTCTTTGGACGTTGCTGGCGATGTTGAGGAGATGTCAATGTTGTGTTTTCGAGCTGTATTCACATAATTAATGTCTAGGAGTTTGCCTGCCACGATCCCGCCAATGGTCATTCCAGCCAGACCGGGAAGGAAGGCGAGACCAATGAGAAGACTGTTGAAGCCATAGATTTCTTCGTAGATCACTGGGATCGCAACTTGGAAGGTGTAATAGACGGAGTAGGATGTGGCTATCATCATCAGCACCGCCGCGGCGTCAGGGTACAGTATGATGCGAAGGGCGGTGAGAGTGCTGACGATTCGCCATTTCGGTCTTTCAATGTCGTCTGCGGTGCTGGTCACTTCTGATCCAGGACTTCCTGTTCGCAACTCCTGCAAGTAAGATGCCCATGTTCTCCCTAAACCATGGACTGGCTTCGATCCGTCTCCAACAACCATCCGTGAGGTCTCCGGAAGCGCGAAGCCAGCGAGCAATAGGCAAGCGACTGCAAAAATCGCAAGAGCCAAGAACACCCAAGTTGTTGCCCCTGTGTTCGATGCCACTGCTCCCCCAATGACAGGTCCGATGGCTGATATTCCATTACAAGTGGCTAACATGATACCCAGCATGTTTCCACGTTCTGAGACCGTCGCCACATCAGCCACAACGCCATATGCTATCGCCGGAGTGGCAGAAGCTCCAATACTTTGAAGGGCGCGGAGAACCACCAGCCCAGGATAGCTGCTCTTGTTAAGTGCAAGACCGAGACCTGCGACTCCATACAGGCTGACCAACCCTAAGATTACCGGGCGTCTTCCTGACGCATCTGCGAGGGATCCAAACAAGATGGGAGAAATAGCTTGGCATATGGCGTAAACAGTAACTGTCAGATTGATAGCCTGAATGGATACCGAGAAATGCCTGCTGAGCATTGGAATCAATGGAAAGTATATCGTTGCTGTCAGGGTAGAAGTTGTGATGATGAGCCCAAGGAGGTATGCCAAGTAAGTGCGAGTTTGGCGATTAAATACAGTGTAGGCTGCTTCGGCGAGAACATCGCTCTCATTTTGTCCGCTGACAGAACCGGGCAGAGACTTCGGTCGCAGCGAGGTTATAGGAGAGACATGGGGTGACTGATTTTCGATCGCCATGATGTTTGGTCGTAGGCGTGGCCAGGAAGAAGCTGGACGAGATATCTATGTGTTGGAGGATGTGGCTGGGTACCAAATTCAAAATGAAGTACTTTGTCTTTATACTCTCTACTTATTAATCCTCTATGAACGATTAGTAAATGTATGCTCATGAGTCACAAAGTCGGGATAACATGGTAGATCATGATGCCGATTCTGAGTTCGGACAGCTGTGACCCGAGCAAATGAGAAGCGGTTGTCGGCTCAGTGAAATGATGTGAAAGCTGCAGATGTGATAACAGGACACTAACACACCATGTAGCCAATATGACAGAAACCATTTGTGGCATGAAGATCAATACTGCGCGAACGTTTGATGTGAAGCTCGAGGGTGTTCGACATATCAGATGATGGATAGTACCTACCAATATCTGTTCCTAGCAGAGCAACAAACCACTGGATGATAAGGAACCACATGCGTCTTTTCGTCCATACACTTTAGAATGCTGTAAAGGATGCTGTCGTAGTACATAATTCTCGTCGGCCAGGGAAGATAGCACCTGCCAAGATCATATTGTTGCTCGTAATATTCATACATGCCTTTAAAGAAGCGGGGAATCTCAACATGAGGCCTCAAACTAACGCCAATCTACCAACCCACATACCCATCTCTCTGACACCAGCCATGAACCCGTATCTAAATCCTTTCGCTCCCTGATCCGATGTGCGAGGCACGCTCTAGACAGGCTTCATGTGACATTTCATCCCGCAGCAGAACTTGCTGTGCTCGACCCAGGACTGCCATCAGCATAGAGCAGTGAGTAGTCAAGCTTGGGGTAAGCATGCTTTTTGAGGCCCGAGAAATCGAACGGACATGCAACTTCCTCCCAGCCACCCTCCACATCATCCTTGCGCCTTCGCAACATCAACTTCCCAGCACCCTTCAACGGATCAAACATCTCCAGCTCGACATCGTAGAATCGCGATGATTCGGGCAGAGGAGGTATATGTTTCAGCCGCTCGTTCTTTTCTACAGGAGAGTCGAATGGTCCTGCCTCAATCTCATCGGCCCAGCTGTCGAAAAATCCATTTTCTTCTGCCATCATGATTTGCCGCGCTACATTGCCCATGATAAAGCTATCCCACATACCCTCTCGAATAGGTGTCGTCAAAAGGAGTGCAATGGCTTGTCGTCGAATCCAAGGCACGCGACATTTGAGCGCCGTGTAGTAAGTGAACGGTAAGAGTCCCACATCGGCTATGAAGTCTGCAGCTCGGTCCCCATCATCAAAACGCGCTTTCATCTCCATCTTCTGTTGTGCTACTCGCTTCAGAAGCTGCAGAGTTTGTGTAATGATCGATGTGAAGTGGGAATTGTAGTCATCGAAGAGAGCTTGCCGGCCGTGGCATAGTGCGGTTTCAGCCATGATGGATGTCATTGAGAGGAACACCCGAAGGAGATATACTCCCAGCACGTTATGCTCGTTGGTAGATTGGCGGGAGATGTGGTCGCGGCTTCGACTGTATGCCATTTTCCATGATGCGATTGCGCTTTGCAGACAAACCTGCCGACTGACAATCTCAGATGGGTATGGTGTCCCGCGGAAGTCGTGAGAACGGCATTTTTGTGTCAAGGCCAAGACGTCGCCCAGTAGGATATTAAAACTCCTCCTGGCTTCTGACATGTTTCGGAATTTCGCGGGTATCTTCATATCAGATAGTGAAGTAGGCTGGCTGATCTCGAGATGTGAAGTGGCTGTTTTACATCCAAACAGTGCTGACTGGACGCTCAGACAAGCGAGCGATTCAGATAAAGATTCGTCTACAGAGGTGCACTCCGAGGACATATCAGCTTCTGGTTGAGTGAACGACTTGGTTCTATTGCCGGATTGAAGCTCCTTCATCAATTTCCAGCCACTCTGCGTGTGGGTCATGGCATTGCCATACTCTCCTCGTAACAGGTCGAGCGTAACAAACAATACGCAAGTGATGAGAACCACTCGAAGAGAAGCAGTTCTGTCTTCAGTCTTACGATTCTGTAGAAGATTGATAGCTTTCGAGTATTCTTGTATTGTGAACACTTCTCGTCGCGTAAGTTCGGTCTGGTCAGATGATGAAACCACTCCACGTGGCCTCAGACTCTCCTCTTCTATCCTGTGAGCCGAACCCAATGCTATCACAGCATGTAACACTGCTGGCTCAGCTACGCTGGCTTGTAGGACTAATTTCTGCCAAAAATGGGAGTAGAAGACTCCGGGAAGCTTGACGATCGTCGTGGAGCGGAAGAAGTCGAGACATGTTCGTTCTTCGTCGTTCAATTTGGTCGTCACTAAGCTGGGTAGAGAGACTAGAACGGTCATATTGAAACGCTCCGGAGGACTATCATATCTGGGCTGAGGAACTACGTCCTGGACAACTGACACGACTGGAACACGTTCTTTAGTCGTAGGCACACTGATCGTAGTCCATACTCCGTAGCCGTCACATTTGCGACCCGTTGAATAGCAATTCTTGCATCCAGGCCTGCTTTCATCGCATTTCACTCTTCGTATCCTATCGTACTATCAGCTCCGTGGCTCCATAATATTTGCTTTCTGTCAGCATGACGACACTCACTTGCATGTGCGACATCCAGTTTTAGACTTTGTATGACTGGCTCGGACCTTCTTCTTCGACATGAGGGCGTTCATAGTTGTTGTTATCCCACCTCGTGGGTCGGTCTCTTCATATCACAGCATCTAAACGACGACATCAAAAACGATGAGGCTGCCATCTGTAGTCGGCACAGCTGCACCGTTGCTTATGTGGTCAGTCTCAAAGCTTCCATGGTGAGCATGGTGATTTGTTCGGTTAGCTTCAGGGGGCAGGTTGCCAAGTGCTGACGCTCATTCCTGGAATCCCTGTATGTACAAGCCAGCGTGAGTTCTGAATGGCTGCTTCGTGTTTTACATCAGTTGATTCGCTGAAGATAAGTCTTAAACTCCACATTCAACTGGACCCACCCAGCCGTCCTCAAGGTTTCGACTTCAGGAATAAAAGCCCTCTTGCCTCTCATTATCGATTTTTTTTCCCCTCTAGAAAGTTCCAGAACGTTTTCGAAACATAATATCATCACTGTTTTGAAATCATTCGAGATTGCTCTTGGTGAGAGATTGGCACACCCAAGTTTTGCAAACACGAAAGATACATGACGATGGAGGGGCAGTTGAAAGACGCTGCGCAAGAATCCACAACGTCCCATAATCTCGAAGCGAACCTCAAATGGAAACGGAATATGTACTGAGTCTCCTAATGATCCACTTTTGGGGTTTCCGAAAATTCTGTTACCAATTGCGAGACCTTCAAAGTACGAAAGATGGCGGACACAAAAGACTGAGTTCCGGAGGCTGCACTTCCCCACGATCGAAGACCCCACCACCGGAGATACACGATCGACTTCTCTTATCATCCAAAGATCCGTTGTTGGGGCTCAAAGAGCGCATGGTTTTTTTCCCCCGAGATATTCTCAGCTATTCTAATGTCATGAGTTGCACGCAATACTTTACAAAGAACGAGTGAAAGACGCGGGAACCAGATCAAGATCGTTTGTGAGCAAGCCCGGCCCTGCAGCCGCTGATCATATTTTCCGCATCTTCCTCAGGAATTAGTTCCTTATTTCCAGTATTTGCGTGTTCACTTTTGCCTTCTATATTTGCTTTCGCGTCACACGTCCAAACGGGATGCGGGACAAAGGGTATATAATTTTTCGCCCTGGGGACTTGTCAACATCTCCTTAATAAGCCCACTTCCAGTCTTATTAGCCACATGTGAGTGCAACTTTGGTTGTACAGCAGGATTGTAGAAGTCTGTTGCATGTTATGATTTTTGTGGTAGCTCGTCATATGGCCAGCTAAAAATATCTTCTCCCTTTGGATAGATATTCAGCAAGTAGCACACGAATGCAAGAGGCACAAATGACAACGGCGATTCAAATGACAATCACTATGGGTAACGATAGTACCAGAACTTGTCATTGTTTCCAGAGACAGAAAATATGAGGACTTTGATTCTCGGATTCCCAGGGGGGTCGGGCATGGTGAAAGATGGCATTGCTTGAAATAAAACGAAGCTGCCCAAGGTTCAAAAAGGTCGGTGGCCACTTTCACACGTATCAGTCCCTTGGATGATGCAATGTCATTGCTGCGTAGTCAAAGTAAGCTCTGAGTCTTGAAATTTATAGATAGCCTTTGCCCATGTCATTTAAACGGTAACCATCTCTTTCAGTCCGTAGTCTCTATGGTCAACACCAAGCCAGCTCGCTTAGCTGTACCCTTTCACCACGCACTTCACCCCTTAAGAAGCCAGAAGCTTCCAAGAGGAAGGTATTAAAGGGAAGGAGAGTTCTAAGACAAGAGAACAGACTTCAAGCACGCATCGATCGCTGGGAATCATGAACCATTGAGCCTCGTGCTGGGATGTCTCGAAGCTTCGATCGGATTTAGGCGGGGTAGTTTTTGCAGAATTGGTTGCTGGAGATTGGAGGTATTTGGTCTGGAGACTGGACAGTGCATCTTTACTCGTAAGAAGAAGCGGCGCCAATCGAATATATGATAGTACTGTCAGAAACGACAGCAGTATAATGTTTTGTCTTTAAAGACAAAGCCGGCATTCGCTTGGACTCGTAAATCGAAGGGAATGGACGAACCTCGTGATGATTGGAACGAAGAAAGCAATGTCCTAAGCCCACAAAGATTTTGTATATTTTTGTCCGCTTAGTGTTTCATGTCTGAGTTGTTTCCAAGAAACATAACAATGAACAGTTCGACACTTCGGATTTTTATACCCTTCACCCCAGGTCTCTGAGCCTCTTCATGACAAACTTTCCTAGTCTATTCGACACCACTACCCACACTCATATATATCTCTCTTTTCCATACCATAACAACTCCTCCTACAGAGTTCTCTGTTGATAAAGGCAAATCCAAAGCCCACAGTCGATGCATAAAAAACTCCAGAAATTTTCATGCGCAGCCATCGTAAGAACGGGTATGTCAGAAGACGAAATATCCAGGAGTATGTCGTCTTTAAAGGTACCAACACTAACGCGCCGTCTTTGAAGGCACTAAGGCCGTCATAAAGTATTCTGTTTCTCACCCAAAACACGTCATCATATCGGCCGTCATTTAGCATTCCCCTAAGTAGGGTTCCTCCGCAAACACTCGGATCCACTCTTAACAAGTATCATTAGACTCATTTCTCACGCCGAGTCCTTGTCACCAAAAATCAAAGCCGCTCTCTTCCACTCTAACGAAAGCCCCAGCGATCATGTTATTACTCAACTCCTCTCGAAGCATTAGCCGGACCATACCTTAACGTAATCATTCATCCTCTTCCCCCTCCTACTCCTTGAAATCTAACTACAAATATAGACACTCGCCATCCCTACGAAATCTTGCGTTCAAGTCCAGCCCACCCAAACCTCTTTCATCATCCTAAAGAAGCACATATAGTTGACTCTCTATAAGGCAAGTAGGATGGCGTACCTCTCCACATACCGAGACACCTCAGACATTCACTTTCAAATACAATTTGATCCTGCAAAACATACTCTAGGACTAGTCTACACGCGCGTGATAGCATCGCAGCATCGCAGCATCGCAGCATCGATGACACCGCCATTCTTGACAGTGGCGAGATCACTTCTTCTCTATAAGCAAATCATAGAACAAACTCTTCTAATCCATGGGGTCACAGCTAGTAACCACAATTTGACTTGACTCCTTGCCTTGCAACAAACCATCTTCAGCTCTCACAAATTCCCAACCAAAGAGTACGAAACGCCGCAATCTTGGACTTCTCGGACTTCTTGCACTTCTCATCAGCGTTTCCAACCCTGCGGGGACACCTCTGTAAGTATACACTGAAGCCTTCCTGCTCTGTTCTGGATTGACAAGACTGTCCATCCTGTTCGGGGTCAATTCCTAGCTCAATCATGTATATTTTGTATTTGCAGCTCTGGTGTATTGCCATTCACTTGTGTCAACTTCAAGATGTCACTTTTGATCTTTGAAGCAAGGGTATAAATGCTGCTTCGTAAGCACTGTTCCCTGATTCCAAAGAAATCGTGCGGTAAGATCCCACTTATCAATTTCTCGGTGCCACATGAGGCTTGAAATAGATGGTATGGAAGCATGGGTCATGGTCGAAGAATTGACTTGTGATGGTCATCAAAGGGGTCTTAGGAAAAAGCTGAGCGGAATATTGCTTGATGTAGTGTATTGACCAAGGGACTGTGTCCGTCGCTTTGACCAAAATCAAATAATTTGTGGCAACAGCCACCACAATGACAACAACACAAGCGAAGCCTCTGGCTCCCCAGCGAGAGATCTTTCCCAGCCTTGTTCATGTGTATAAGGCAGCCTGATAAAGACTTGCACTATCCCGACTTCCAAAGTCTGCATTCGTGCATGCACAGCTTCCACCTCCAATAGAATGAAATCTCCATCCATCGCCACTGTTTCGATCGCAGAAGGTCTTGAAACTGTGTTTGAAAACAAATGACGGCAAGGAAACGTCGGTTTATAAGACATTCTCTTAGAGCATTCTAAAGATCAATTCTTCTACTCGTTCAATGTTTGCGGCAAAGCTGTCAGATCCACTTGGTACATTCACTGACCTCTACTAGAGTTCCAAAGATCCCACACTCATCTCTATCATTGAAGCGCCCGAGCCTCGAAATCTCCTGGTAATCACTCAATGATCGGGAATAATTGAGATTCAACTGTGCCAAACGTTGCATTCACTCACCCCAATTTTACACAACAGAGTTGCAGGCAATACCCATGGCTTCACTTTCAATTCCCAACCCCGTCCAAGTCCAAGGTCATCTCTTATAAAACACCAAGACCTGTCAACAGTAAACACTACACCCAGACACCCCACCATCCAATCAATATGTACTCTCCCTTCGTCTGTCTAGTAATTTTTGCAATATACCGGGTTTGGTGCACCCATCACTCTCTCCTCGCAAACCAGTATTCCTCAACTCAATCTGAGACTCGATGCAATATTGATATTAGCATCAATATTCATGGCATGCTCTCATCTCTGATAATAAAGCGCATCAGCACCGGCGCCAAAATATAAAGCTGATGGCAAAATAGCACTTGACAACAAACAAAACACTCATCCAACACCCCACCTTCCCCCCGGAAGGAACAAGCTACCCCTATTCACGTCCACATAACACGGGACATCACGCCTCCTGCGAGTCAAGCAATCTCAAATCCTCATTATTTAGTAAGTAAGCAAGCACAGGGAATCTGCATGGAATAAAAACATGTTACTCCTGCTCACTCCAGACTCCGAAGTGGCGTATCCATATCTGGGATTGCTTGGGACTTGAGGATTCAGGTCGTGGGTGAGAAGAGGTGCTTTCATACCTCCTATCCCGCTTTCTGCCCTGTCCCTCCTTTCCTTTCCTTTTCACTATCAGTAACTAGACCAAGCTACTGTAATAATTCACCAAGGTAGGTGAAGGCCCCAACGCGAAATTACTAACTTACAAGTCCCACGATAGATTGAGAATGTTGGAGAAACAGGCTTTGAGTGAAGATCTGTAATTTCTCAGGTATGTTTCTCAGATGGGAGAAGAGAGACTAGAAACGAGGTGAACAGGCATTTCCGTTGTTGAGTTGATTTCCAATTCGCTAATGAAAGGAGGCTAAGCTCCAGTATGCTATGCAATTGCGCGCGCCTTGACTTATCCATCCCATGTCCATAGAAAAATAGAAAAACGAGGAAGCAGCCTGAACGCCCAGCGATACGATAGGACAAAAGCGCTCTTACCACCGCCAGCCCGTGTTTATGTCTAGACCAAGCACAATATACAGCTCCATCTTCCGACCTCCTCTGCCTGCTATATCCAGAATGCCGACCAATCCCCCGCTCAATACTACCTCCTCCCCTTCACCACCACCTCGTCGTCATCACTCTCCGCCTCCTTTGGCGGTAACCTATCCCTCTCACTCGTACTCGCGCTCCCCACAACCGTCGGACTACTCTCCCCATCAAACAGCGGATCATAGTCCTTATTCCCAGTCTTCAGTGCCTTCGGACTCCTCCTGCTCCCCGCCCCCTTCCCACTCTTCCTCCTAACCTCCTCAACCTTAGCCTTCGCCTTAATCTCCGCGTCGTCATCCTCATCACCCGAGTCCATACCCTCGCTGCTTCCCTCTACATACGGCTCGTGCGCATGCGCATCATCATCAAGACTATCCCCCGCCTCGCTATCCCCATCCGGAATCCTCTCATGGCCTTCCGGTTTCTGGTTCTTGATGAACGAGTCGATGATGTAGTATTGCGTGGCATTCATAATGACTGGGAAGACCAGCATAACGAAGATCACCTGTAGGGCTTCGTCGCCTTCGGTCCAGCGGAGAGCCCAGTCGCCTACGCGGGAAATCCAGGGGGCCACGAGGAAGATGATGAGGACGCAGATTTTCATGCCCATGAGGCCCATGAAGTAGATGATGGATTGCTTGAACCACCACCATGCACGGGGCGGGTGGCCGTAGTTGCCGGAGGAGATGGATTCCGGTGGGTTGCCGAGGGGAGTGAGGAGGAAGAGGGAGGTGAGGATGCGGAGGAGGAAGATGAGGATGGGGATGCCGATTGTGGTCTGTATGGGGTCAGATTAGCTTGCTTGCTCCTTTCAAGACGAAAGTCCTCCCGGAATAGTGAACATTGAGGGGGCAGGGCAACGTACATCGATCGCCAGATTCAGCAAGTAGAAACTACACGGATTCGGCTTATAGTTCCCTTTCTCGTCCACCATCCTCTTCGTCACCACACTGCTCGCATCCAACCTGATATCAAACTGCCCACTCGACAGCATACTCATCAACAGATTCGCAATATGCACCAGCACGCTCCCAAATACTTGTTTACTGACATCGAAGAACCAGATCTTGACTGGTCGCTGAGGTCGTTCGCGCCATCGCTTGTAGACTAGGGCGAGGAGAGCACAGAGGCCCAGGGAGCCTTGGATGAGGATGGCGAAGGAGCCGAAGAGTTCACATTGGCCGTTCTTTTCGGGAGGGTCATGGGGAGATGATGTGGATGTTGAGGAGGGGAGTGGCGAGCTGGATGGAAGGGCGCTCGTTATGGAGGAGGCGAGTGTTGGGATAGAGACGCCGAGGCGGATGGCGGTCGTTATTGCGGAGGAGAGGAGGGTGCTGGTTGGTGTTGCATTGTTGTCGAGTGAGGCCTCGAAGCCTGGAGGGGGAAGCATTTATTCTCTTTCTCTTTCCAAGCGTAGAGTAGTCGTAACTCCTCCTTGTCTTGACTGATCCAAAATCTTGCTTTCCTCGTATTCTTTCTCTTCTTCTGCTTCAGACAACCTTCAACGATCGCCACAAAAATAACTTCGGCGTGTTATCTACCTTTCGGCAGTCCAGTATCTCGTAGTTGTAGCTCCGAATGTATGATCTTCCTCTTCTTCCTTCCTTCTCTCCTTCTTGTCCTTCCTTCGGCTGCTGATTATGTTCCTGAATCAGGGTCAAGTGGCCTCCTTATCTGTGAGGTGAGCGGCTCGGAGCGAAACAGTAGAGACAAATCAAATAGCAATCAAATCAAAAGTATGCACAATGAAGAGAACAGAGGCGATGGTGTAGAAGGTGTGCAGGTGAGGCGTAGAATCGATGACATGCTCTGCAGCCTGCTGCGGCTGCTGTGTGGTGAGGTGAGGAGTGAGGCTTGGACGCTTGCAGAGAGACTTGATTTAGGCTTACTTGGGGTAGCCTGGCCTGGCTGGATCCTGGGGGGCGAATACTCGGCTGGGATCGAACAACTTTAAATTTAGAGTGTATCACGTGGAGATATACGAATTATGACCCTCTGTGTCTTCTAATCATAAAAGCATATTTCTTGACTCACTATAGAATTTCCTACATCAAGAGGCACAGTATCCAGCTCTACGTTCATGCCAACACCTACTCGAGGAAGATACTTCCAGTCCACCTTGAGCTGATGATTTGTCTGGTGATTCCCTTACCTAGCTGTTTTACCCCACCTACCTACAGTCCAGCAAGTCAGCAGGACACAAACATAAGTCTGGACGTCAGATAGCGTCCTATTAAGTGTATTTGACCCAAGGAGGAAAATCCGGTAAATATGTTCACCATACTACGCTACTTCGATTGCAAGTCAACTCATTTTCGAACTAGATAAAGCTTGATATCATTTTGCCGCGGTTGACGGAGCTCAAAGTTGATGGAGGGGCACCTCTCAAGCTGCTATGATATCGAGGCACATAGTAGAAAAGAATACCATATTAGCTTTACTGAGAACCAACAGAATATAAATTTGAAAGCCAGAGAAAAAGTCATCGATTTCATTGCTCGTCCCTCATTCCTCATAAAGCATATCAATCATCGCTCCTCATCATCGCCGAACCCCTCACACCAGGTGTCTCCCGTCCATCCCAAAGCCAACCCAACCCACACTCCGCCATCCATGCATCGCTACCCCAACCCATCCATTCTCCTGACCGTAGCCCCATGAAAAGAAACAAAGGATGTACGAGAAACCCAGCGCGAAAGAATATCTGCAAGAAACCAGAGGTACAAGCAAAAGTGTTCGATCCTCCTAAACCATCAACCATCATATCATATCATGCCACGCCGTTCCCACGCCCTCTCTGCCCCCTTCTCAATGGTATGCAGAAGAACTATAGCCAGTCGCGCGTCATGCAAGTCGAATCTGACTGATTGAGAAGAGTTGCATGAGGTGAGGTAAAGTTTGCTGATATGGTATGCATTCGACAGAGGCCGATTTAGTTGGGGCACGACTGCAGTATCTCATGTCAGCCTTATTCTCATCGCCTTGCTCTTCGAAATTCCTGCCTGATGCTGCAAAAGATACAGCAGAGCCAAGATACAGAAGCGAAGAGAAGAACGCTGGAAGAGCGACTGAAAAACAGATAGAGAAATAACATGACCTACAGCACCGCAACTTCCACAGCTCTTCCCACCATCAGACGCAGCGCCGCACTTGGGACAATCGGAGCCGTGCATTTTGACTTTCTCTGCTTTGCTTGTCTATCTTCTTTTCTTGCTTTCGGTCTGTCTTGCTGCAGACTTTCTCTTTTAGATCTGATTTGATATTTTTGGAAGTCGTAGATGGGGGTGTGAAGACAGAGGTTGTCAAGAGGAGAGGAGGGGCAGAGAGAGAAGGGAGGTCTTTGTAATAGCCAGCGATAAGAGGGCGCGCGACGCCCGACCAGCTCGAGGAGGCAGGTGCGGGGTGGGATGAGATGGTTCGTTCACTGGGCTGGTTGATCTACGGCCTACTGTATGCAAGTCATGCAAGTAATTAAGACCAATATCTTCACTAGCCGCGAGAAATGGAATGAAGCCAATCTGAGCGAGGCACGTGGAAAGGTGCATGAATGCGAGGATGATGGAGTGGGGCTGGATGAGTTGGTCACTGGATGGGACGGAGAAAGGATGTTCCTCGGATTTGATCGGATATTCTCCTATTTCGAGTTGCACAAGAGTTGTGGGTACGAGGGTGAGTGGGTTGATGATGGGGAGATGTTATGCGTGATGTGTAACAGTCTCCTAGTAATGAGAAGTGGGGAGAATGTACACCGAGTACAGCTACATTCCTCACTCAGTCAATCAGCCATATTACAATCAGTTGCAGAGACGAATTAGCGGAACAGAATTGCGTGGTCGTGCTTAGTCCGAAGACTTCAGCGAAAGATGTGTCAATTTGCAATGCAAGTATCAGTACCAATCTCATGCAAGCCCATCCACGAACGATGGTATCAAGGAAAAAAGGAGCAAGTAGGTTATTCCGAAGAACAAACCAACCACCACGGCAAATGTGAAGAACCCATAGGCAAATCCATGTTGTGTCCATCGGAGACAGCTAGCCAGCCATCCCCAGATTCAAATCAATGACCAGCCCTTCCCAGCCCATCTGTCATGATCGAATGGATGAAGCAAACCCCAAATATCAACGCGAGTTAAAAGAACGCCTAGCCTGCCTTATTTGAAATGAAGCAATCCCTTAAAGAAACCAATGAAAGAACTTGTCGTAGTCGTAACAGCAGCCGTGCCCGCCGAAGAAGAATCATGAAGGCGCCGAGAATGGCCACCAGTGATGGTGCCCACGCTGCCCTTCCTGATCTCGGACATTTGCTGCGAGGTAGACGGGCCTACAAGGGCCTTGTTGATGGAGGATGATGATATTGTCGCGTCTCGAGGTCGTGAACGAGGGGAACGTGCTTGTCCTCTGGTTGACCGATTCGCAGGCCCGTCTATTTGTTATTCGATTCCGTGCTGCTTTTTGAGCTGCTCTAAATTGTCCTTGCGGGCTTCCATGTCCTCTTTCGATCGGACCATCTTGTCTGGCTGATGATATAGTACTGTAAGTCGAGTTAGAGATGGTCGTGTGCCTTGCTTGGCTCGCATGTACATACCAACGAGATACCGATTCTGAAAGTTGAATCCGTTCAACTTGTCGCACGCCTGCTTTGCATCCATTACGTCCTCATAGACCACGAAGGCAGTGCCTTTGGTGTTATTTGCGATTCCCTGGCGGATTTGGCTGTGGTTGATCAGTTCTTGACTCTTCGAAGATGTGCGGCGGAGACCAACCGAATGGGACCGAACTTGCCAAACAGGTCGAAAAGTTCCTCGACTGCGACGTTGTAGCTATTTACCAGTCAGTATACCCTCACTCTCGCCTTCCGCCGGCCTCTTCATCATCTGCCACAGCTGTATTGGAGCGCTTCGACGAACCTTAGATTCTTGACGAACAAAGCTCTGGAGGCACAGTTAGCATGGTCCAGCAGTTCCTCTCTCGCTCCCCCGCATTGCGTCAGAGTAGCACATACCGATTGACCTCGGGTGCAAGTTTACCGCCTCGACTCATAGCTTGGCTACGGATTTCTGGATATGTTGAATGGTGGATAGAAGAAGGGTCCGGGTCGCGATGTGATCGGAGGGGCAGTAGTAGTAGAGTACGTTGATAATCAGAGACTTGAAGATCTATGACCTTGCCGTGTTGGGACTAGCTTGGATGGACCAAGCTAGAACAGGCATGGTGCCTTGGCAACGACTTCTCGCTTCCTTTGACACTCCTCGGCATTTTCTTTGCTGACGTCTTAAACCCGAGCATCTTCTTCAACCCTTCTATTTCTGGCATTTCTTATTCATTCGTTGCGACTCATGGAATAATAGAGAGTATTGTCGTTGAGTCTAAGTATTCAATCCCTAGACATGGTCACGTAGAACTCTGCGCGGGTAATGAAGCAACAACAAACAGCATATTTACTTTCTAAATCCCTGCGTCATACAACATGCTACTTTCTGATTGTCATCATCCATATACGTTGAGGTGGTTATGGATTGGGCAAGAGTAGTATCAGATAGTCTTCCTTTTTCGCAGGTTCCCAATGGCTTGGACACCCCTTCCGCCCCAGCGTCGTCACTCGATATTGACTGTCGCACTGAGAGTGCTGACTTTCAACATAATTGACCAGATTCCAACACTGAAATTAAATTTCATTTGCTTTGAACCTCTACGTCAACAATGCCTCCACACTGTTTTGACCATGTCTATACAAAATGTACAAGCTGTTGAGCAAGTACCATTTCAAAATGGACACTGATCTTCACTCAAATCTGAGCACTGCCCGAGCGAGATAGCCCGGAAGTAAGATGTTTACTTTCTACCTAAATAGAGATGAACTTCTGTGCGCTGAGGTTCAGACTGGCTTTTCAAATTCACAATTTAACATGCTAGATGTGCAATTTATCATTCATATCAGCTGTTGTTGACAATTCGCTTCTCGCATCAAATGGCTGTCACCAAGGCATACTCGTCCGAAGTTCTCATTGGCCTATTATACATCCCATGTATTTATGACACTCGTATCTCCTTCACCAACGGACTGAACATCAGACCATAGATTCACTCGTCCTCTGACCAGACCTAGGTATACTTATATCCCTCCCCTTTCCAAGGCCTCTCTCTCAAACAGTTTCCTTCCTCTCTTCACAACACGATTTACAGTTTAAAATGTCACCTACCACAAGCAAACCACCCCTCCCAAAACTCCTCTCTTCCTCCGAGTCCGAGAAAATCCACATCCGCAAATCCAAACTCCCCAAACCTTCCGTCTCCACCAACCATCCCCCTTCCCTTTCCCGCCGTCCCTGGATCACATCAACCACCATAACCCACCTCACCCGCATCGCCAAAACCCAACACCTCTCAGCACCAATCTTCTCTCTCCCCGACGAAATCCAATACCAGCTCCAAGAAGAATGGGAGCATATCGTCCACGATTCATTCGAGCGGTTCCGAAAGGAGATGCAGTGTTATGAGTGTGGTGATGTGGTTGAGTGGTGTGGAGACGAGGGCGTGAAGTGGTTCTTGGAGGATTTGAGGAGGGAGATGGATGGGTGGGAGGCATGGGAGGTGGATGAGAGGTGTGTGGAGAGGTGGGATGCGGGGTTTGAGAAGATGGTTCCGTTGTTGAGAGGGAGGCAGGTTGAGGGTTGTTGGTTGTTGGAGCGGGAGAAATTGACGGAGCAGGGTGATGAGGGTGACGTGGGTGAGGTGGAGGAGCAGATAAGTGAGATTGCTGATGCAAGTTTCGATGGGGAGGAGAAAGTGGAAGAGTGCAAGATTGAGGGTTTGGAGGCTCTGAGATTGATGGGCGGAGAGGGATTCACAGCTGATGGGTTCATTCGTCAAAAATACCCACTCTGGGGATCTGTGGTTGATGAGCAGTTCGAGGATGAGAGCATGGGAGAGGAAAGCTTGCATGCGGACTCCGTGGATCAGATTTCCTTCCACGGAGAGTTCGAAGACGGTACAGGCTCTGAAGCTTTCCTTCACGAAGACGACGATGTCGACACCTCCAAAAGGCTTGAAGCTATTCAAACGCCTTCTTCGCCCGAGTCATTCGAAGTCAAGGAACCCGCGATCATCAAGACTGGAGAACCCGATCAATTTGTCGTCGATACGCTGGATGTATTGACGGAGTCGAGCAGTAAGAGCGACGTACTAAATGGCATGGATACCGACGGTAGCGAGATCGGTACAGGCGATGGCATGGAAGACCCCGCGTTTTCTATCGCAAGTGAAGATATGGAGGATGTTGGTCGAGACTCTGATGAAGATGAAGAAATGGACATCGCTAGGTCTTCTGACGCCGAGGAAGCCAGCAATGATGACGATAACGCAGACTCTCTCTTTGACGAGGGAGACAACTCAACCCCAATCGACGAAATGGACTTTGATGACTCTTCTTGCTCAGAGTTGTTCGCCAAAGAAAGTCAGTCGGAAAACCCTGATCACGAGGACGAACAAGAAATATTCACGGAGAGTGGAGATCAGATTCACAAAGAGGAAGAATCAGACATCGCCATTTCGGAGAGCGACTTCGAAGATCATCAGCGATACCCTCTAGGAGATACTATTCAAATTGATGCGCTTCGCGAGTTAGAATATTTCAAAAGCGACCACTCGGAGGCTAGTCAGATGCACACAGAACTAGATGACTTCAAAGACCTCATTCGAGGTGCAGAGACGCTGTACAGCGAAAGCGGCTATTACGATGAAGAAGGCTCTGAAGTTGAATCAAACAGTGGTGATGAGCTGGACATTGAGGCAATCGGTGGAGAGGCAGATGATGAGGAGAGCGATGAGGTGCTTGAGGTTTCTGATTCAGACGAATATGTGGAGATGAGCGAGAATACAGAGCTCGACGATCTGAGTGCCGAAGGCAAAAACATCAAAGGAGAAGACCACGATTCCGACATTGATGCAGGTATACTGATAGAAGATTCAGAGTCAATATCTACACTTGTTGATCCAGACGCAGAGGCGGAGAATGAGGATGAAGTTCTTTCAGTCTATGAGTACGAGGTTGAGCAAGCTGTTCCCGTTGGATAGGGAGCACAGTTTCACGGAGTGCGGGCGTATCGGGTTGATGAGAGCGAGGAGAGTGAGGAAGAGTGATTGTTTGAGCATCTGATGAGGGTGTGCTGATTGTTTGAGGGCGTCATGGGAGACAGTGAGAGGGAATTTGGTATTGCTATTTGCGTTGTTTTTAATACACAGCGTTGATCATATTGAATGTATTCAAGCAATACCACATGGAACTTTGGTTAAGCAGCAGTGAATATGACATTGAAGAAATGCTCACTGCTGGGCTGGGGGGACAGAAGTAAAGTTGGGTTGAGCCCAGGGTTGTGTTCAGACGATTCCAGGCGATTTCCAGCGTTCTGTTGCCAAGACAGCTCGAGTCAATGTTGTGACCGTTTCGAGTGAGACCAAGCATCGATTCCCATCTCCCGCCATGAACCAGCTAATGTTAGTGACAATAAATTACCCCAAAGTTTACTATTACATCATACTCTCACCTTTCGCTCTAATTGTAAGGGAATTTTTTGACATCGATAATGACTATTTTCTGCTCGTGGCAAGCGAGGCTAGCGGCTTTAGAACACTTCCATTATATCTTGGGTCTTTCTCGACAGCACAAGATATCGAATCTCCATTCCAGGGTATCATTGAGGGCCTCCAAAATGTTGTACACTCCTGGAGGTCGCATATTTGCGAGAGGTCGAGGATCAGGGTCAGGTCGGGAAATTGGACGAGAAGGAGGAGAAGGACGAGGTAGAGGTCTACGCCCGCGAGGTGGAGGCGCACCCACGCAGATTGGAGGTCTAGGAAGAGGTGGAGGTACGCTCACACGAGGTGGAGGAGTGAGAATAGGTGCATCTTGCCCCACAAATAACTCGGGAACACAATTCGAACGCGAAGACAACGAGGCCGCGAATCCTGAAGTTGCCAACCTCTCCGGCCAGACGAGGAAGATTACTGCAAACTGGGAGTAAAGAGCCATATTTTTCACCCACATCATGAAGATTTCGTGCTGACTAAAGCGCAGGGATTCGGTCACTGAGATCGTCAAGCTCGTCGTTGGTAAAAAGCGCAAGGAGTTCGCCATCCACAAGAACTTTGTTTGCCAAACTTCTGAAGTCTTGAAGGCGGCATTCTGCGGAAATTTTGAAGAAGGAATAACAGGTGTGATGACTTTGGTTGAAGATTCTACATCTGTAAGCACAGTTTCATTTCCAGTCTGTTTGAGAACACTCGAAGCTGATCCCTGGTGCAGGTCGTGCAAACCTTCATCGCATATTGCTACCCCCACTTCGATGGTGAGGTCTTGAAACAACAAGAAGTGATCGACCTGGTAGATCTTTACATATTCGCCGACAAATATCGATGCCAGCATAGCCTCAAGAATCTCGTCATGGATTCAATCCAGGACAAGATGCTAGCAAACGATACCATCTTTGTTGACCAAATGGTGAAACACATATTCAGCAACACTACTTCCGACCATGAAGCTCCAATCCGACAGTATGCTGTGGCGGTCATCACATTCGTCTTGCAGACATCATACGACGATTCACAGGTCGACCTGCTTCACCAGGCCTTGCTGGATGTATCCGATCTTCAGCTGGCATGTCTACAGTACCAGCGTCAGGTCTTTTGGAAGGCAACGGGACAATGCAAATGCTGGGGCGTACCAGAAGACATTACGTCTGACCCTAGAAAGCGCCATGATGCTGTCAACAGACCTTTCGGGGCCTGCTATTTCCATGCTCACGATACAGGTGCGACCTGTTTCGCAACGAAGGAGAACGCTGCTCTATGCCCCAAGCACGGCTGTCATCCTGCTACAGGGTCGGACGCAATCTGAGTCGGCGACCTGGAGATAGCGATTCGAGCTGTGTTTCTCTCTACAACTTGCAATGCAGAATAAGAATGAACATTGACATCGAGCGCAATGTCACAACATAACTTCAAGCCCCTATTCTCCTGAGCGATATCCCGTGATACTAAAGTTTCCTCGCGATTGAAGACTGATGAAATTATGCGTCTTGGTATGGCAGGCTCAGGATATGGAGGATGAAAGACAATATACCAGTTAATTTCAAAGACCTAGAAAATTATCAATTCTGTGGTGTTGTCCCATTATGCCTGTGAATATCATTGCTAGGTAAGACCCATGATTTGCCTCGCTTTTGAGCAATTCTTCGCAGCATCATTAAGTGCTTGATTGCAAACAAAGATTTTTGATCATTACTTACATCGAGTTCATACAATCTCTTGAGTTCTTCCTGGCGAGTGGTCAAAGTTGATTGGCATTTTCCTTCGACCCCCACTTTCCCAAGGCGTTCTCCTAGAACGAGGAAAACTATGTTCAGCTTCTGCAAAACCGGAAAAGCTTGGTCTAGAATACCCGAAGCAGGATTGATGAAGAAGGTTATGCTCATCCTAAACACCACGTCATACACGCTCAATCATTATCGTGTTTACTTTCTTGCAGACCCCACATTCTCTTTGGCGAATGCGAAGCCACCATCGCATTCGCTTAAATTAGGGATTCTTCCCGATACATCTACCCGCCATCTCCTCACAAATGAAGACCAGAAGCTCACGAAAGTCGATCAGAAGCCGTCCCTTTTCGATTGGAGTCTTGATTAGGATAGCACTCCACAGTAGTCATGTTTCGGAGTCGATAAGTCCCCAACCCTTGAATGCGAAGCTTTCTAATCCGAAGCTTGATTTCGGCCGGATATCGAGCCGGTGTAAAGTATATAAACACAGAAGAGCCTATCCAACTTCACCATTTCAATTCGTGATCTTTTCTGCGAAGCATTGCTATCTAAAGCTTTTTTTTTTAAATCCATCTGAAAACACCGATTTAAATACCGCCGCATCTTCGATACCCCACACCTCAGAGGGGACATCCCACCCCCAAAAAAACCATGGTCTCACTCCCGACCATAACCTCTCAAAACACCACCTTCCTCACAACCCACCCGCTCACCGCCGTAATTGTAGGCGGGACATCAGGTCTAGCCGAATACGCCATCCGCTCTCTCATCACCACGCATGCCTCTGTCCCATCACCCTCTCAATCCACTGCTCAATCCCACCCCAATTCCACGTGCACCCCCCCTAAAGCCAAGCCCAGCCTCCGCATCTACATAATCGGGCGCAACACCTCAGCAGCTCAGAACACAATCTCAGAATGCAAAACCATCTGTCCCGGACCAGAAGTCGAGTTGGTGTTTGTGAAGGCGGAGGATTTGAGTTTGTTGCGGGATGTGGATAGGGTTTGTGGGGAGGTGGTGAGGTTGGAGGGAGAGAGGGAGAGAGCGACAAGTAGTGATGGGGGAAATGGAGGGAAGGCGAGGGTTGATTGGTTGGTTATGAGTCAGAGTAATTCCGTGCAGAGTTTTAAGGGGAGGAGACGTGAGTTCTTTTATTCATTTCAGTTCAATTCATCTACTCTACCTGTGCTGTGCGGCGCTCGAACTTTTGGAATCCTGACTGATGGATTTGTCGATCTAGTTACAAGCGAAGGGTTGGACCACCAATTCTGCCTACACTACTACTCACGCATGCGTTTCATTACCCGTATGTACTGTCTGTCTACTTTCCAATGCCAATTCCTCAACCTCCCAGAACCTTTCAAGCTACTTTTTCCAATAGATAATTGACAGCAAATAGAACTCCTCCCCCTCCTCCTCGCCTCCTCGCTCCCCACAGGCGCTCACATAACATCCATCTACGCAGCAGGTATGGAAGCCACTCTCCACGCGCAAGACCTCTCTCTCCGCCAACCAGGACATTATACATTCGGCAATGTGCGCTCTCACGTTGTTTACATGACGACTCTATTCTTTGAATCTCTTGTACAGAAATATCCCAGAAAGTTAGTAGCGACGCACGTTTATCCAGGCTTGGTCATCACCCCTGGTATGTATCTAGAGGGATATCCTTTATGGTTCCGGATTCTGAGGGGGATATTTGGGGGGTTGGGGATTGTGAGGTTGGTTAGTCAGTCAAGTGAGGAGGCGGGGAGTAGGATGGTCTGGACCTTAGCGGGGGAAGGGTTTGTTTCTGGAGAAGGAGGGCGAATGGTGAGTACGGATGGTGTGAGAGGTAGTGGTGCGTATGCGGTTGGGAGACTTGGGGAAGTTTGCCAGGATGGGAAGGCGTATGTGGAGATAAGGAAGGGGAATTTAAAGGAGAGGGTGTGGGAGCATACGTGGAAGGCTTTTGAGGTTATTGAGAAGGGTGGGGTGTTTGAGGATTGAGTTGCTTGCTGTATGAGCTTTTGTCATAGAAGTAATGAGGACTATATACATATGTTGCAGACCCATTCTGATAGTCTAGTGGGAATGCCTATGGCAACGCTGTAGTGACTCAGCAGCTTGTGGAAGAAGGAGCTGGAGTGTATGCTCATACACAGTGCTGGATGAAGATTCAAGCGAACCCCTGAATTTGTACCAAGAATTCTGTAAATTATTAAGTCTATATTTTGCCCGTTCTAATTCCGTCCATTTGTACTCCAAGCCAACATAAATACAGAATTCTCGACATAAACGCCCACTCCGAATGCATTAACCCTTCATAGAAAAGGAGACTCCGTACCCATGATCCCAGCTTTTTGCCAAACAAACTCAGTACATCGAACGATCCTAAGCTCCATTACCATTATACACAATCCTATTCGGGCTGCCTTGAGCATCAACGACTTTATTCTTCGTCGACAGTGTAACAAGACGATTCAGCACCGCAACTGGCGTTTGCAATCCCTCCTTAGCAATAAGGTACGCAGCGAGACCAGCAACATGAGGAGTAGCTATAAATCAATCAGCACAACTCTCCCGCCTTTCACTCCAGGAAGAATTCAAACTCACCCATACTAGTGCCATCCAAATACTCATAGCAATTATTGCAGTTTCTCCAACTACTCAGGATATGGACACCTGGAGCAAAAACATCGAGTCCCGCTCCGTAGTTTGAGAAATACGCTCTGTAGTCGTTGGAGTCGATGGCGCCGACTGTGATGGCTGATGGCTCGGATGCGGGAGAGATGGATGCTGCGTTTGCGTTGTTGTTTCCGGCGGCCACGACGACGGGGATGCCGCGGCTGACGGCGGAGGAGACGGCGCTGTTGATGGAGGCAGAGTAGCCGCCACCGAGGGACATGGAGAGGACGGAGCGGGCTTGCATGCCTTTTGCGACGGCGTCATCGACGGCTATAGGTACAGTGTGAGTAAGTAATTCAAGGTTGAAGGCGAAAGATGAGAGTTTGAGGGAGAGGAGACTTACCCCATTGGATGCCGGCGATGATGGCAGAATAGGTACCTTGGCCGGCTGAGTTTAGGACTTTGACGGCTACGACGGTACCCTTCTTACACACGCCTGTCTTGATACCAGCGACTGTGCCAGCGCAATGAGTTCCGTGGCCGTGCTCATCTGTATTCTGTTTATGGTCAGTTGAAAGCTCGCTTATGCGGTTTGAACACCCCGAGCACCAGTCTATCCCATAACATGAAAACAGAGCTATCCGAAGCAAGAAAGAAATAAAACCAACTCACCGGACTCCCCGCCACAAAATTCGCGCCCCAAACCGCTCGTCCGCCAAACTCCTGATGCGAAGTCAAGATCCCCGTATCAATGATATACGTCCTAGTATTCTGGCAAGCCGACGAGTCGAAGATGTAGTTGTAGTAGCCCTTCAGCTTGTGCGAGATGCGACCGAGTCCGTATTCCGCGTTGGGTTGCTCGAAGAGGGCAGTGGCAGCGGCGCCCGAGTAGACAGTTGTGTCGTTGGTGGTGGGTGCGACGGATACGTAGGCGTCTTGCTCGATGTAGGCGATCTGGAAGGTGGGGAGAGAGGTTAGCTGGGAAGTTTGCTATGCTTGAGCTTGGATGTGGAGGTTGGGAAAAGGAGGGGTGCTGGGATTGGAACATGGAGAATGTAATGAATACGCACCAAATCACTTTTCGCGATTTTGGCCAACCCGGCAGCATCTGTAATGACATTGGCGGCCTTGAATCCATTGATGTTGAATTGTGATTTTGGCTTTTGACCAAGCTTAGTGAGGATCTCGCTGCTGAAACCATTGATCTGAGATGCGGCTGCTGAGGATTTGTAGACGATGATATAGCTGTTTGGGATCTTGGAGGCGGCGGGGAGAGCTGCATTGGCGATGCTGACTGGTAGGTCTGCGGGGGCGGGAGCAGGGACAGGGTTGGCCAATGTAAGGGTCAAAGGCAACAGTGCTGAGAGAGTGAAGGAGGTGCGCATCTTGGCTGCTGCTTAGGTCGTCTAGGATGTGGAGGTGGTGATGATCGATGGAGATGAGAGATGTGGAGATGAAAGGAGGACATAGATGGGAAAGGGAGATATATACCCATCGACAGAAGTGGCATACTCACTTGCTCAGCTCTCAGCCTCTGACGCCCTCACTACTCCAGGTAGTTCACTTCACAGGGCTGGATCGTCATGTCAAAGAGCGCCATCGGGCGGCCAGCAACTAGCTGATCGATATCAATATCGTCCAGGCCATCCAGCCTCTGGATAGTCATGACAATCCTAAGATCATAGCAGACAAGTCTCCTTTCGGATGAAGTACCACCAGCGCCTCTCTTCATCGAGTGCGCCACTCAGTAGCCAACAGCTAGCTGACAGATACCGGTCATTCTGCTCATGTACCCTCTGTATACCCATGACTCTCGGAACATTCCAGCAAGAAGGTTTCTTCTCGGATCAAGTACATCCAGCGCCTCTGGTCGCCAATTGCGCCATATTCCACAACGCACAAGCACCAGAACCAACGTCGTGGTACCGAACGTCTCTAGGGCTGGAAGTAGTTCATTGTATTTGGGAAAAGCCAAGAGATCGCGAGGAAGTCGTTGAAGAAATTCCATATTCGAAAGACTGCCGAGTATAGACTATAGGAACTTAGGAGCCTGCCGACTTGCGTGCTCGGAGACCTTACTCTCTTTAGTCAGGACACTGACAGTGGAGCATATCCATGACAAGGGAACAGTCATTGATTGGTTAAGGAGGAACTTGCAGTGGACAGTCTCGACTGTCCGTCCACTGACTCGAGGTACTAGGAGATTTCTGGAAGCTGAGTATCCGTTGAAGAGATTTAAGAAAGCTTGGCTTGGAAGCGACGAGACCTCGGGTGGTGTCGAGATTTCGTAAGGGCTAGGTGGTAGGTGAGACAGTATGAGGTCAGGTAGTACCATGAGCCGACATAAAGAGTGAGACATCGTGCGTCAAAGCCTTTCCTCGGTACCTTTTCTTTCTGCAACACAAGAGCCAAGACGAAATCATGACAAACATTGAGTGAGGAATAACGAGGTATTCCGAGTCGGCGACTGCCTGTTCGGCCACGCCAGTTCATTATCAGTTGGATCCGATCAATGGCCGAACACTCTACCGAGTCTGCAGTACAATTCCAAAACAACGAAATGATGATGATGATGATTGCCGGAAAATATCCAAAAAAAAAATCAGATCTCCAGGCTGGAACACCTCGAGTCAAGCAACTTAATGTTCCAAACTCCAAGTTCAACTAGAGATGCCAAGAGAAGTATATGAAGTCTCGCTCTGGACACGACTCGAGCAAGGATCGAACTGGTGCTGATCTGAGCTGCGGGACATCCCATGGCCATATGGACTACGAATGAAGTGCAGAAGAGGCAGCCTACGCTATCGCAAGAAGGCACGATAAGAACAGTGCAGAGCGATGCTGAACGCAAATTCCCCGTCACAGATAGATAAGAACAGCATACGGGATAACGCTATCGCTCCACTCGAAGAGATCAATGTTACGTCTTCAAAGCCATCGCGCAAAATCAGAAAAATAAAAAAACAACAGACCTACCTCCGGATTTTGCAACGATTCAGGGCATACAACGACTCAGGGCTTGGAGGTGAGCCTCATTCCCCAACCTCGACAAGCTTCCCTTCCTCTTCTTCGAGGGGCGAGGCGCGCGGAGTGCATGGGATTGCTCCAGGAATGTAACTATTCCAACCTAGTCTCCATTTAGCATGCACATCAGCAAAATAAGCACTTCACCATCACCACCTCGGTACCTTCCACCTCCACATCAACAGCCAAAGTACTGTAATTGGAATCAATAGACTTGACGTGTAACGTAAAGTCCCAGGAGGGCCAGGACACAGCGATGAGCCGCACTGCCTCATTCTCTACTTAGTATTGCCAAGCTTTTGGAGGAAGAGAGGGCAAGGATTTTACCCCAGGAATGTGACTTACCTGATCTAGGTAGTCTACTTCATGACAGGCACTTCACCACCTACCCATCACCCATCAGCATCATCAACACCATCACCACCTCACGACCTCCCCACCTCGGCACTTCTCCACAACCAAAGTGCTGGAACCGGCCGGCTATCGCCAGTGAGATTACGCTTGTAGGGAGCCACTCAATAGTGAGGCTGTCTCCTCCGCAGGCTGGTCGCTAAGTGAGACACACATGCGCTTAGGATGGGATGGGATTACCTATCTCGTAATCACTCCCAGTCTACGTAGGCGCGTAAGGTCCTACAAAACCTACCAACGATAAATCTAGACTCAACGAACTACCAGCCGGTATTTGAGTAGACCAAGTTCCGGAATCCAACCCATGCAATAATCTGGGTCGACAAGCGATGGCGTTGGTACGTACCTTTGTTTTTGCTCCTTTGGGGTTCGTCCGAGGCCGGGGAGACGGAAGAGATCTGGCACTTGAGAATCGAGACCAGATGCCGATGCAGATACAGATACAGGCCACGAAGTACAGCTTCCGGCTTGTTAGTGGAGTGGAAGGCAGAGATGTCGGTCGGTCGGTCGGTCGGGACTTTCTTTCTGTTTTCGACTTGGTGAGTCAGTACGGGGAACGGGACGGATCTGGCGCTTGAGATTTGGAACATATGACGAGATGCCGATGCAGATGCAAGTTAGATGGAAATGATGTAGATATCGATGCAAGTCGTGAAGGATAGCGTAGTAGTAGGTGGGAAGGAACTTAATGGTGTGGAGACCTTTTTCTCCTGGGCGTGAAGTTTTCTCGTCTTCCATGGAGTCGGGACGGCGAGTCGGAATAGATGTGGTGCTTGGAATATACATATACCAAGATACTGGATGACGAGATGCCGATGCGGAAGCAAAAACTAATGCAGATACTGGTGAGGTAGATGCAAAATCCGATACCTGTGGTATGACATAGGATGTTAGCTGAGCAGAGCAATGTAAGGTCCAGAAGTACCTTACGCTCCTCCCTGAACTCAACCCGGCTAGGTAAAATACTCAGTCGGGTCTCACGCATTCCTCTTCAGACTGAGCCTAAAGCTGAAAGTACCTACCTTCCTAAGGTAGGTAGGTGCAACTCCTCCCATCACGTGATACCCAAACCCCTCCGCCCCTTCCCACTTAGAGACAAGCTACCCAGACCAAGCGACCAACGAGTATAGTTATCTGAGAGTTTGGTAGAGTTCTCGATATGGTGTTGCAACGCTGTGAGCACTCGAACTGGTGTGGGTTTTCTCGGAGACTTTGAAAAGAGCGGCGACTTTTGGTAGGAGTAAAATGAGGAAGGTGAGGAAAATGCGCCGACGGGATGTGAGAGGGATTGGAAGGTAAAGGAAAAGCGCCGAGATGGTGGTAAGGTAGATAGAGAAGGGATGACCCACTTGGGCAGAGGAGCATTTGGGATGAAAGGAAGGGAGGGGGAAAGTGGTTTGGGTGTTTGGTATTGTTATTGTTATTGTTATTTGTGATGTGATGTGGCATAAAATGGCCGTCGACAGGACATGAATTCGTGCAGAAAAGCAAGAGGTATAATGCAAAGAACCACCAAAGCGACGCATCCAACGCTATGCAGATGCAGATGCAACCCAACATTATTCATCCCATTTTCCTTCCCGTGTTCCCTCCTACCACTCCACTTTTTTCCTGACCAAGTCCCCCCCCATTCCGTCAATTCGACCAAACGACAGACATCACCTCAATACTCCAGGTTAAATTCCTCCATAACTTGCTCATACAGGCGATGTTTCTCATCATCCACGATCCCAATCCCCATACCGAACCCCATGCCCATCCCCACACCTCTCCCTAGCATACCCGGCCCTACCCCTGCCCCCACACCAACACCAACACCCATGCCTAAACCTCTCACCGGCCCACCAATCTTCATCTCTCCCACGTCAGTTTCAATCACGGGCGCTTCGTCGTCAGAACTCTCTTCCGAAGCACTACTCTGCTCGTCTGAGCCCGATGAGGAAGAGCCCGGGGATAGCGAGCCAACGCCTAGGCTTTCGGAGTCGGATCCTGGGGTTGAGGTGCATGAGAGGAGGTAGTCGATTGGATCGTCTTCGACCTCTTCGGTCTCTAGACCCAGTTCGGTAGCTTGATCTGTGTTGTTCTGGCTGGTGCCGTAGTAGTAGCTTAGTGAGCCTTCGCCGATATCTGACGGTGAGGAGATCGATGTGGGCTGAGTGTAGGGGCATGGAGTCCCTGCTGTGGTGGAGTGGGAGGAGATGGGTTTGGATGAGAAGTAGTCGGTTTCATCTTCGCCTACGATGCCCAGCCATGTCCATTCGGTGTCTTTCTGTTCTTGGGTCTGACATGGGCTGACTTCTTTCTGGGGCTGGTTGTATGACCATAGACTGTCCGGACTCCAGTAACTCTGCTCGCTTACGAGATCCACTGGTTCTGGGTCGAGGAAGTAAGCTTCTTCTTCTAGGGTCGTCGATCGAGTCTTCTTGACTGTACGGTGGATCTTGCGGTCGCCGATAGGGTTGACGATGATGTATTGTCTGACCTCTGAAAGGAACTTGACGTTCTTCTTTGGCCGAGAACTGTCAAGCGTGGGTATTGATGTGGTGAATTCGGTATGCTCGTGTGATGTTTGGAGATGGACCAGTGGGGAGTTGTCGCTTAGCGGACGTCCTTGGAGTGCAGTAAATGAGAGCGACGATGACGATGCAGGGAGAGTGTAGGTTGGTAGTGAGCCACGGCGTAAGATGTCAGCTATACTAGGCTTCTTTAGGATCGAGGTGGGTGTGGTGGTGCAAGATTCCGATTTGTCCTTCGGAGTCCGGATAGCACGTGACGAAGATGGTGAAGGCAATGGCCTTAGTGAAGTCTCCCATGACCTCGAACCGACGGAGAAAGGACCGTAAAGACAAGTGTCGTCACAGTGCTTCAGCCTAGTGATTATTAGTAACTTGCTTGTGTTGTTTGACAGGACTGCTAGGGGCTGATCTGGGGCGTACCAGTTGATGGTCTGTGGAGACACGGTCTTCAATCCAAAGCGCAACTTTGACCATGTCCTCCACGATGCATTCTCCAATCTCGCGACAGTGTTGTGACGTTTCCATGAAGAGTGGTCGAGCTGAGAGACATCTCCCCAAGTCTTGCGCTTTGTCACGAGGTGTCTCCAGGAGGCCGAAACGTCGTCTTCCCGCCACTGGTGAAGCAAGTAGTTGACATTTCCGCACGGCTGCAAACCCAACGCTGAACAATCGCGCGTCTCTGGGACTGTAGGTCTCTCAAAAGTCGGAGTCGCGTCAACTTCGACTTTTTGAATTGTTGCCGGTGGTTCTGGGAATGACATTTCTTCAACAATTGGGGTTGCGGTTTCCAGTCCTCCGAGACCAATGTCGATATCTTCTATCCCTTCATAGGAAGGAAAGTCGATCGGCGAATCCTTCTTTTCAGAGTCGCGAAATGATTTGAATGTGAATGATGTCTGTATTGAAGTGGTGGACGACGATGCGCTTCTCTCACTACCAATCTCACTTTCGCCCCATCGGAAATCGTCGCTGTCGCTTTCGCTTTCCTCCTCGAAGGTGTGAGTGAAAGTCCTTCGGTACTCTAGCGTTTGACATTCTTTCCCATTCTCTGTCACCTCGCATGGCGCTCGATAGAGGATGATATCCTCCCACTCGAAATATTCATCCTGGGGCATAGAATCGTCCATTTTTGCGGTGGATATCCCTCGGTGGAAATCCGTTGAGCGTCACGTGTCGAGGTCCCTGTTTGTTCTTCTGGACGCCCCTGAGTAGCTTCAATGATCGCACAGCAACGTTCTCGAACTCGTTGCCCATGAGATGAGTGCATTGCCAAGACGATGAAATTGAGGAGATCGTGAAGTTTATAAAGGAGTGCAAAAATGTGTCCGAATGAAATGATGATATGTGTTCGGAGGTTTGTTGGGGGACTTTTGGTTTCGGCATCCGAACGTTGAGAGACAGGGGCTGACATCAAGTACAGTACGGTCCACCCACAAACTTGGCAGGTCCTGAAGGTCCCTTTGCGCCGCCTCCTCCGCCGCTCCATACCAAATCTTACCACATCCTACCACATCTTACCACATCTTACCACACCCAGCGCCAAATGCTCATTTCGGCAGAATTGTAAGAAATTGTACAACCCAACCAGTGATAATTACAGACATCCTGCATTTTGCCTCGTGATGGTACGGCGAAACCTTGTGTGACATAATCCGAACGAATGCACCGGTTCGTGAGTGGTTCCAAGTTTCGACTTTACTGCCAAATTGTTTGTGAACATCAGCTCAAACGAAACATGACTGCGACCAGGGTTGGGGTTCTCCGGTAAGGTAAGGCCATCGTGAAGTCCGGGGTATCGTCGCCATCACTTGAAGATCTGATAGGTATCGCATAAGGCATGAAGTCACTCGACCACGATCATGGAAGTTTGTTTGTTCGATCGAATCGTGATCATCCAGAGACATCCAGATCTGTGAAAGCGATGTCTGGGATTGTGCCCCTATCCCCAACTGAAAGTCCGGGGTAACGCTTGCACTGATTTGACTTTAGCTCAGCCCAACATCTTGGTCTTGGCACACGTGCCTGCATCCTGATTGCCGAGGTCAACCTTGAAGGGCTTGAAGCTGCACGAGCTGGATGATCCATCATCCATGTGCCTCTGTACCTCGGAGGATAAAACAGCTCAAGGCAAGGCAAATAGGAGCATCATCAACTATCGAACACAATGCATTGAAGAGCTACAGACCTATCGAAAGCCACCGGTACGAAGATGACAACACACCGACTGAGTCGAGGATGGTATCACGAAGTCTCCACCGTTGTGTTGCTGGCTTTCTTCTGGAAGGCTACTTGACGCCACTTGTGTTGCCACCGGAAAGCCTCGATCCTCTCGTTGCCTAGCTGAGTTCAGCTTGTAGTCAATTACGATACAATTCGGTGGGTTGAAAGGGCAAAATCTGGCCTGGTAAACAGATGGAAGATTCGGGTCACGTGGCTGAACTTGGAGAACCCGCCGAGAACTGCCTGTTCATGGTGCTGCTAGATGCAAATGTGGAACTCAAGGGAGACAATGGATAGAGGAGATAAAGCGTAGACGTGGTAAGCATGCCATCTGATGGTACTCACAGACAGTTCTAGAGCAAGGAACCGTGTTCCTCGACTCCGAAAGTCCGACATTGTTCAAACTGCAAGTTTGATAATTATATTAACAGCAAATGGGAACTGTGGCAAAGTCCTGGTGGAACGTAAATCAAAGGCATCAAAAATTCAAAACATCTCGGCGCAAACAGATACGAAGCATGTGATCATCCATCAAGTGGATGGAGGAGGAGAATAGTAAGACCTTCAACTTGAAGCGGAGAACTCAACAGACCATTACAGGCAAAGAGGCGATACCATCTTTATGAACAAGTATGATGAACAGGGAACAGATAGACTTTCTACTGTTGAGAGAATTTGTCGATTTTCCCTACAAGATGCGACGACGTCGACACGAAGAACAACGCAGAGCTGATGCCGAAAAGCAGTCGCGCCAAAGTACAGTAAACATGCGTCAATGGCGTCTTTAACAGGTTGCAAGAATTTCTTGACGCCGATTGATCTGAAAATTGGGATGTATCAATGGTGAGCTCGAGGTGTGTCTGGAAAGGAAGGAACGACCAACCTCCTCCTTCAAGCAAAGCGTAAACAACCTCTTTCCAAGCTTTTCCCTCCCAACAACCGCATTTCACAAATTCTCCAACTCTAAAAGCCTACTCGATCTTTTCTTCCCTCCAAGTGGAACTCTTCTTTTGCTTGTGCTTGTCTTTGTCCTTCGTACTTGCTGCCCTTCACAATGGTTCGTAGACACAAATGGTATTTCTAGCCTTGGGCTGGTCAGCATGCAATAAAGTACTCTCTCTGTTCCAGTTGAGCAGGCGCGTTGAGATTCTCTCCCTCACATTCGCACTTGCCTCTGGGTCAGTAGGTCTGTCATTCGACTAATTCATTGCTTGCACCTCCACAAGTTTCTTCTCCATCCATTCATCTTCAGAGCAGCCTTCAATTATCTCTCTCCTTCCACAATTATTTGAGTATACATTAACACGATAGCTACCGCGGACGGCAGAACACTCGTCCAGGGCTAGACAACGCCGTGAAGTTTCTTGTCATGCCAATTCCTCCCAGTCTGACCCTTTTGCCAACGAATAACGGACCCAATGGACCTAATTCTTTCAATCCTGACCTAATTGAGCCCGATTTGGGTATAGATCCAGAAGTTGGTCAAGAATATGACTTATTCGAAGGCTTCGCAACTGCTACAGATTTCAGCCAAGGTCAGGAACAGACGTCCGGACGATTTCAGCAAGGGGGAAATGCGCCAGACAATGGTGAGCATACGCAGGAAGAGCGGGACCATAGCCAACAAGAGAATCCGGGGAATGGCCACGGTCAGACGGCTCCAAGAGGCTCTTTGGTCACGCATCGCTTCCACCCAGAGCCGACCAATATGGAGCGAGCTTTAAATAGACAAAGCTGGGGTGAGCCAATGTTTGGGCCTCAGTATCCCACACAGAACTCTCAGTACCAACCTGCTCCATTCCAGCAAGTGTTGATACAGCAGACACATGATTTTTACGGCCCGCCTCAACAACAGCCTGCGCAGCATATCCAAGGAAGCACACACCACGTCCCAAGAACCGAATATCCATTTCCCATACAGCAGTCTCCAGTTCAGCTCACTCCGGCTCAGCACAGTTCATTCCAACACCCTCCAGATCAGCACCCTCCAGCGCAGCATATCCAAATTCAAATACCTCCAATTCCTCCAATTCCACATGCTCCAATCCCGCAAGCCTGGAATTACCAATCTCAAAGCGAACAGATCGCAACTCCAGATATCTCTGCGCAGCCTTCACAAGAACACTACAGAAGCAATCAAGCTCAAGCTCCGCTTCCATGGAGGGATCCACTTCACCAAAATGTCCGCTTTCAAAATCAAGAAACATCAAACCAACAAAATCAGCATGATCCAGTCCGACAATTTCCAGAACAGCAGTCTTCGGAGCAACAAGTCAAACCTGAGCAGGTGACACCCGCAAAAACCCCAGATTGGTTATACGGACGAAATGCGACGATTAGATATAGTCTGACTATAACATTTGAAGGCTCTGGTCTTGGGGTCAAGATCCCTTGGTCTCTTATCATCCACCAAGAGGGATATACTCGGGGCACATGGTATCGTGTTATGGCTTACAACCAGGACGGAGTCGAGGTAGATGTCGAAACCATCTCAACTGCAACAACTTTCAAGTTCATCAGTGATTATGATGACGAGCTTGTAGGTAGGTCTACTACTTCTGTCATCCCTTTGCCGGAGCGTGGGGTGGAGCCAAGAGCAGGATTCATGGGCGGAAAAGGAAGATGATGATCACACACCACTGACGGACTCGTTACAGTTGATAACGATATAACCTGGGGTTACACGACTCTGATATCTGGAATGACCCTCGAGAGAATCACACATCTCCATGAAAAGATACTGAAAACTACCCTCGAGCAACCTCGGTACATTTCCCCTCCCAGAACTCCGAAAGAGAGAGTCTTGCTCAACACTCAATGGTGCATTGTAAAATGTTTGCAACGCATTGGCGTAGATGTAGGTTGGCCCGTTGTCACAGGATACTCCCGCAACATCTGGTATATCGAGGCAGACATGACGGCTTATGCGAAAGGATATTCCACCGGCTGGTCAGCTGGGGTCAAGGATCTTCTAGAGTCTATGAAGGGGGTTTTATCAGACGAGGAGGAAAGGAAGCTCCAAGACAGTCAGGAAAGTATGTATGTGGATGAGGAAGCATATGTGAAGAATGAGGTTAGCAGGTTGTATACTCATTTCACCTGTCAATTGGAGAATAAGGTGATGGAGATTATGGAAGAGATGAGGTTTCATAGGGGGAAAGCGTATAGACCTTATACTGCGGAAGAGCTGAAAAAGAAACAATAGATCATTGGGTCTGAAGCTTCTGGTGGAGTGGGGTCTGTGGGCTAGAAGCTGGAGGAGAAGCATCAGGGGGAAGAAGGGTCAGAGCAGTAGCTATTGATCAATCTCAATGCACCATAAAAGCGAAGACATCTCATTGACGAGCGTCGAGCGCAAATTATGCCAAGCTTGAGCTGTCTATCTTTACCAGAGCCACTGCCTCCTCACCACTTCAACAAGCTGATTCTCAATTTGACCTCCTGCTCGAGTTCCCCACCCCGTCAACCACCCCTCTCATCCCTCTCACCCCCTTCACCCCACTCATTTCAACCCCCCCGCAATCAAAAGACTCTGACCCGTCATAAACCCCGTCTCCGCAAGCATAACAACCACATTCGCCACCTCCCCCGGCTCCCCGAGTCTCCCCATCGGAATCGTGCCCACGCCCCCGGGAATCACGTCCGGCGAGGAGATCATGCCCGTGTCGCCGATCAGCGCGGGAGAGACGTCGTTGACGCTTATGTTGTGCGCGCAAAGGTGCGAGGAGAGGTTGCGCATCATGGATGTGATACCGCCTTTGGATGAGGCGTAATCTATTTCGGGGGGAGGGAGGGTTAGTGCGGATGCTGGGGGAATATGGGAGAGTGGGAGGGAGGAGGAGGGGTACAGGGGTAGAGGGGTTTTGGGGAAGGGGGGAGGGGGGAGGGGGGGTGAATGGGAGAAGAGGGACATACGACAGCCATTTATACCACCGCCTTGGGCGGCGATGGAAGACATGAATATTATCCTTCCCCAGCGCTGGGCTTTCATTCCTTCTACGACGCCTTTGACGAGGATGAAGGAGGCGCGGAGGTTGATGTTGAGGGTGTGTTCGAATTCGGAGAGGGGGATGTCCCTGTTTGGGGGGGACGGGGGTGTTAGTATATGGGGTGGAGGAGGAGGGGGAGGGAGAAAGGTGGGGATGAGGGAGACGAGAGGGGGAGGGAAAAGTACCAGATATCTACTATTCGCTTTCCGTAGCCGGCGTTGCTGACGAGGATATCGACAACTTTTCCGGAGTGTTGTTCTTTGATTTCTTCGAACATGCGGCTGTGTGAGTGATGGGTTAGCAAATTGGCATATTGCACATCTCGCTTATGACTGCGATGAATCGCGAATCTTTCGTCCTCAGCAGAGGAGAGCTGTGACTTTTGTTCGTCATCTCTGTATAGGGAGTATAAGGACTTGTACCTCAAGAGATCGACGGTATCTGGTGATCTCGAACCAGCCTTTCGATATGGTACTCGGACGATGAATGGATGGCAGAAAGAAACAAAACACAAACATAAAGTCCAACATTGAAACTTAAAACGTGCATAAACATAAAGTGCAAAGCTGAGCCGAGCAGACTCACCCTATCTCGTCAACAACTCCAACATCAACCTGATGTATACTGATTCTCAACTTATCTACACCATCGGCTCCACTGGCTCGGATTGACTTCACGATATCTTCCATGCCGGTCTTGTTCTTGGAGTACGTGAGTGCGAGATGAACGCCTCGCTTGGCGAGGGAGTGTGCGCATGATGCGCCGATTCTGAGAGGGTTGGTTAGTGAGGTATCTTGGAGGAGATGAAGAAGTTTCTACCCGCTTGATGCACCAGTTATGAGGGCCAGACGGCCGTTGAGATTATTATCTGCCATGGCTGGGATGGTGGGCTACACTGTGTCTGGAGCTTGGGGTGCTTGATAATTGATGCAATGGAATATTGATGCTACTTTTGGAGATATTTAACTGGTGTTGTGGTTGTTTTGACATGTAAATTCAGTATGGGAGGAGCTCCGGTGCGGGGTCGATTGACCCCGCTGTTAGTGTCACCAGGGACTTTCATCTCGAATTCTGGTAGCCATGCCATTCAACTGCCAAAGCCTTGAATTCGAGGACATAATTGCCCAGAAACTGATTATGTACTAACCCAGGGAAAGATAATTCATGATTCATTTCGATAAAATCCTTCCGGGAAAGGGAACTCCCATCATCTTCATCCCCCACTCTTCCCAACCAGGATCCTTCTCATCTCCTCATCATCAGAGCTGAGCTTAGGCGAAGCGAGCTTCGAAAACCCCCCACCAATCCCAAAATGATTAAGCGTAAGTTTATGCTTCTTTGCCAAGGCCAATTACGTCCACCTCTCCCCTTTCATCCCCGAGATGAAACATCACAGCCTTCACAGGATCGAAAAGACTGTTCTCCATATCCACATCGCCCTCCTTGTATCTGCTGGCAAGATTTGACGATTCCGAGGTGTGGGTGAACATCAAGGGTCCAGACTCAAGAAATGACAAGACACGGCCGGACTGCCTCGGAAGCTTATTTTCAAGTTCGTCGCTTTCCACGTCGTGGTTTGCATGGCACTCTATCTTGCTTTGTTGACTATGTTATACTCTCCGTGTATGCGATTGTGGATTTCAAGGTTGCCGAGTTGTACGAGCAATAATCGTCTACTTTATTTTGCTTTCGTTTGCAGCGGACCGGTTCGAACGGTTATTGTATCCTGACTCGTGGATGCGCTATGTTTTCTCTCCCCTATTCGTGCGGGTGAACCGACTTCTTCATATCCAAGATCCCCACAAGTGTGGAAGTTGGGATTCGGAAATCGCCTCTTTCCAGGGTAAAGCCAGTTTCACATCACTTTTGGTGACCCGACTACCGACATACTCTCATCCTGATTTGCTGTCTCCGTCGGAAGGACCCCCTTTGCGGCTCTGCCGTGATCATGGCTGTATTTCTCCACAAATATGGCTCCATCAAGCATCCCGCCAAGCCGCATCAGTTTCTCAAAACAGATCAAAAGGGCCGCTCTCTAGCCACACTCATCTGATAAACATGGTGTAAAAAGGGGCTTGTACCAACACGTGGAAAGCGCTATGCTGATTGCAGCCCCATTGCTAACTTCACAGCTCGACTTGGCACTATCAGGAATTCCTCCGTTAATCTATCGGTGGCATTTGGTGCCAGACCCTGTCATCTACAGCCTTATGGTAATCCGGCATGTGGCCGAGGCGCTTCTTATAAGTATGCTGCCGCTTCGCCATGCCATTTGAGATCTTCACCCTCACCTTCACATTCATTTTTGTCTACTTAACCTTCAGTCACTCGTTTAGATCATGAAGTCTGCTACTTTCGTTCTCGCCTCTTTGGCAGCATTCGCTGGCCGTTGTGCTGCCGCTGGCGTTACTGGCTCCGCGCCTGGTTTTGCCAAGGGTACCACTGGCGGTGGATCTGCTACTGGTGCTTACCCAAAGGATATCGCTGAGTTGAAGACTTGGCTCACTGATTCTACTGCTCGTGTTATTCTCATCAACAAGGAGTAAGTCCCTGCATCATGTCTCCAAGTTTACCAAGCTGATTTGTGTAAAGGTACAACTTCATTGGTTCAGAAGGAAAGGTTACCGAGGCTGGCTGCCGACCATCCTCCAATACTTGCGTTGGAAATGGAGGACAAGATGCTATCAACGGCGCCAACTGGTGCTCAGGTCAACCATCCGTCTCTGTTACATACGACAAGGCCGGTGTATCTGGTATCAACCTCGGCTCCAACAAGTCCATCGTTGGTGTTGGAGCCAACGCAGTGATCCGTGGAAAGGGTCTCCGAATCGCCAACGGAGCCAAGAACATCATCATCCAAAACGTCCACATCACCGAGCTCAACCCACAATACATCTGGGGAGGTGATGCTATTACCCTCGCCGGCACGGATCTCGTCTGGATTGATCACGTCAAGACCTCCCTCATCGGCCGCCAACATCTCGTCACTGGAGGCTCAGCAAGCAACCGTGTTGCCGTCACCCACACCGAATTCGACGGCTCCACCTCCTGGTCCGCTACCTGTGATAACCATCATTATTGGACAATCTATTTCACGGGATCTAATGATCAAGTCACCTTCGCAAACAACTACATCCACCACACCTCTGGCCGTTCCCCCAAGATCACCTCGGGCACGCTCCTCCACGCCGTCAACAACTACTGGTACGCCAACTCCGGCCACGCCTTCGACATCGGCTCCGGCGTCAATGTCGTCGCTGAGGGAAACACCTTCTACAACGTCAAGACTCCTCTCCTCGCCAACTCCGGCAAGCTTTTCGCTCCTGCTGCTACCAGCTCCGCCTGCAAGACATACCTCGGACACAATTGCGAGAGGAATGTGCTGGGCAGCAGTGGAAGCTTCGCCGGTACTGACACTAGCATGATGAGCTTGTTCAGTGGGAAGACAGTTGTGGCTGCTACGGCGCCGAGAACCAACCAGGCTACTACTGCTGGTGTTGGAAAGATCTAGATCGTTAAGCGATTGGTTGGATCTGAGGACGTCTGGGGATGAGGAATTAGGAGAGAGAAGCAAGGAGGAGGAGCATACCTCGCCGAGGTGTCAGTCGGACATATTCTTGTAGCCTACTTTAGCAGCTTTTTATCTTGTGTATATTTCAATTCTTGAAGCTCGGACTTCGCGAAGTTCGCCTGTATTCACTCACTTCCTTAGTCTCTGTCTCGCCTCTTATTTCCTTTAGTAAACACGCCTTGTTGCTCATCCAAAATGCGCATATAAATGTTAACGACTGTAGGTGGAATACAAGCAAACCTTCAATATCAACCGGGAAAATTGCCATGCATGAGTTGAGGGTAGTGCTGTTGCACAAGCCCGTATTGTTCTTTCTTTTGGTTCTATCTAGCATGATGTGCAATGCTCTCCCTGAAGACTTCTCACTTGAACATAAAGACGAGACGAGACTCTTTTTGTAATGGCGGCAACGGCTACATCGGGATAGGTAGTCAATCGCAATGGCAATGAAGAAGCTTGACAAGGCCTTTATTTTCGATAATCATTTTCCAACTGACAGCGACCAAGCAATATGCTCAAGAACAAGCGAGCTTCTTGAGATTGCCACTTCGAGACGCATGACTCGAATCCATTACCTGCGAGAGCTCATGGTAAACCCCAAACTAAGTCACTTGACCACCGCATTCTACCTCTCTCCACAGCCAAGCACTTCCAAGCATAGATTTTGTCTTGAGGGCTTGTGTGTAGTGATTAAATTCGATGTGAGAGGCGATTACATATAAACTTTGCCCAGAACTGAGGAGCAACTTCCCCGGATGCAAGCTGAGAGACCACCTGTAGCTAGTGTGAATGATCTTCTCTTGAACGAGAAGACAGAGAATATACGACACTGACCTCTACCAGACGAGAGGATTAAATGGAAACTAATACACCTCTTTTGATTAACCGGATGCCAAAACAAGAAGTTCCTACTGCAAGTACGAGCCGTGAGAGGTCTGGACCGGGCATAAAATCTCTTGACCTCACCTAGTGTAAACCTCAGTGTGTATGGAAAAGCAGAGTAGAGATGCCCGAAAGAGTAACCAGAAACAGAAAAGCAAGTTGATGATATCGCATGGTTGGAACTTTTCCCCGCCCCCGATGGCCTGCAAGTGGAAGCGGCCAGATCTTGACAGACATGTTTGGCGGTACACGTAACGATGATAGGCAGTTTGGAGGAACATGACAATGAAGTTGTTTTCAACGGCAACGAAGAGTCTGAGAGTCAAAAGAATACCTTCAGACTATGCTATTTCTGAATTATGATTGAATACCTTTCAGCCTGGCCACGGACATGCAGCACTGATCTAAGATCACCCGTTCCAAAGTCCTTAGCGAGCCATCAACACACTCACCCAACTAAATTCACCTTCTCCCAACCCGCCAGCACCGCGGCATTGCTCTCCATACTCTGCCCTGCCTTTCTACCCTCCCTTTCTCTCGCCATAAAACTTCCATAAATCTGCCTCGCCAGCATAATCTTCTTCTGGGCCGGCGACATCGCAGCCGTAGAGATAGATTTATACATCCCCAAGAACGGATACGCGAACAATCCAAACATAGCCGAACCAGGACCGGTAACCAGACCCGCTGCGCCTTTGGCAACACCTTTCCCAAAGCCGGTCCAGCCGCCTTCTTTGGCGCCTTTGTAAGGCTTGGTGATGGTGCCTGAAAGACCATCCATGAAGCCATAGCCGAAATTCTACGATGACTGTCAGCTACGTGAGCTTTCGAAAGGGTTAGGTAAACATGAGAACTCGCCTTCCCAGCAACTACCGCGCTACTCTTCCAATCGCTAACCTTCCCATGATCCCTCACCTTATCACCATATAACCTCGGCATATGATGCAACCCCTCCGTCAAAGCCAGTGGAAAATCCACAAGCGTCGCCTTCGGCAGCGCCGTCACCATCTTACCGAATCCCTTCCCGAACGTCTTGACGGCCTCGTCGCCGCCTCCGCCGCGTTCTTTGCTGCGAAATGCTTTGGCGGGACCAGTGAAGATCTGGCTGAAGCCGACTGTGAAGTCTGTCATGACGCCGAGGAGAACGTGCGTTCCTGCCGATACGGGATCCCAGCGGAGATTCTCGATCGAGATGGGTTTGGGTTGGTAGCTTGGATTTTGTTAGTGTTTGAGATTCGATCAGGTACAGCGCTCCTGCTTGACGGTCAGAGAAATGAGAAGACTTACAGCTCTAAAAGCTTCGGGTCGAGATTTTTCTGCTCGACAAGTATATAAGCTGCCTCATCTGACAACTTGACCGTCTTTTTTGGACTCTTTTTGCTCTTGATGGTATATTGCCATACAGCTGCTTGATCGGGGAGGATATCGCAGCGGAGAGCATCGACAGGTAGATTTCTGTGAAAGGACTGGACTGCTGTCTGAACACCACTTTCCCTTCTCATACGTTCCGAGATTTCAGCTGCTGCGGTCTTTGCCGAGGTTTTCAAGCAGTATTGAATTGCTTCGGTGAGATTCTTTTTATTGACGATTTTGTGGTAGAGAGGAAGTGGTCCGGCGCCTGCTGAGGCAATCATTTGTCCCCAGAATGCTTGGCTGGTGGAGGTAAATTGCGTTAACTACTGTGCAAACTATGGAAGGGGTGAAAGGCCGTTTTGAAATAAGTTAGGACTTACTCGCCGAAGAAGGGCACAATCGCGCTGTTGGGCGACCGTTGAGGAGACCGCAGGCTGTTGTTCCAGCACCACCATGATGTACAACACAAGACACGTGCTTGAACAGCCATTCTTAAGATGACCAGATTAGTCTTTTGTCCTAGCAAGTAAAAAGCTGATTATAAGATACGCTTACCATGAGGACAATCGCCAAGGAAGAGAATATCAGGGTTGGCATGCTCGTCTAAGCCTGAACCAAGCTTACTCTAACCACGCGATATGATAGCTCTTGTGCCACAGGCTCGAGCGGCTTGGATCAGAATATCAGTTAATCTCTTCGGGTCGTCGATGACGATACTGCCGAACCCAATGTACACAGGTGGAGGACCAGCTTTCAAGAAACCGTCTAGCTCCGCATCAGGTGTATAGTCTGGTTCTTCCCTGAAAAAGAATCCACACACATCTGAACAATATCAGCCTTCTGAAGTTACACACTCTTGTATAGTGAGGGAGTATAGTACCGAGATAGTTCGCCTAGTCAGCTGGCTTTGGGACAAACGCAGGTGACTAACAATAGGTGAAAGGAATTTGCATGGTGTCACAGAGGAGAGGTCCTATCGCTATCGGTATACGTTCTAAACTCAGTGATCTTTTACGCTAAAGGTTCATAACGTCTTGGAGTCTAAAGTATGTTAGCCCACCTCTTCACAACATGAAACTCCAAGGGAACTCACCCTTGCCAAGTCATGATCTCGACAAGTGCATACGACAAGTAATTCGAAGTTCGTAAATCTGCATTAGACCGCTCGATATTAGCCAGGGGATGAGGAAACGCCCTTGTCGGGCTCCAAGGCATTGTGAACATCAAGTGAAGAGGTATCCCTAAAGCCTCAGCACAGTGAACATGTGCAAAACTCGGTGGATTGGCAATGATGGCTTCCGCAACAAATGGGACACCTGTCTCCGGGTCTGGCTCGATACAGGATTTCCAGCAACCCTCGAGCATGGCATATACCATTTTGCGTTTCTGTGAGATTTCGCCGCTCATGATTGTTTGGAACTTTGGAATGATGCCGGGATTTTTGACCATGTACTGTGAAGTGGTCAGAATGGATAATAGGTTATGTACGGAGATAATGAGAGGAAATACACACCGACATGAGGGAGGCAGGGTCTCCACCGATTGGAAAGAACTCCAATCCAGTTTGCGAGACGAAACTTCTGAAGACATCATGGGTTGCGATTCTAACACGATGTCCTGCTGCTCGCAACGCACTTCCCAAGGCAATGAACGGTTGAATATCGCCTGTCAAGGTTAGCTATAGACACGCGTCTGACATGAATACATCTATACGGCTCACCTCTGCTGCCCACAATCTGAATCACAATGTTCAGAGATGGGGACTTTGAGTTGGCGATATTTGGTGGAATATACAGTCGTGGCTGTTCGGAAATTGGAATAGATAACTTCTCTATTTCGCGAGCAGTGAGGTTAATAGCTACTGTCCCATCATCTAGTTAAGATCGCTGTCAGCATTGACGACTACTCCAATCATGTGCGTAGTGCGTATCCAGGGATGGCTCTACCTTGGGCAACAACGCTCGTCTCGATCTGAGGGCCAGAGCCACGGAAACTATACGCGGGAGGCTTTTCCCAATCAAAGTCTTGTGAAGTGTGCGAGTTGGCGTCTTCATCGTGCTTGCTGCGAACTGTGCGGATTTCTGTGCTATCAAGCTCCTGGGCATCCAAGTGATCCTCGGGTCCATCTCTGCCTCTGACCGTCTCCATGATGATAAGAACAATTCTGCGATTACGCTGATTGGCCAATGAAAGGTGGTATCTGCGATCCTCGCCGAAGTCTCGTGGGACCGGGTCAGAATATGGATGTACTGGTCGATTGTTTGACCGGCGGAAAATGTAAGTATTGAATGAACTCGTCGAGACCTTCTCCTCTCAATTGGCCTAGTTTCAGATGTGGACCCGGCCTCTCCAAGACAGCTGACCGGACTGCAGCTTTTTCAACAAATCAGGCGAATGTTGACTGCGTAATTCTGGATGACTGTTCACGACTTTGACTTGGTTTGGAGCTGAGATTACGACGAAGATGTGGCCATCAGCATGAGATGGGCGGAGCGAAAGCAGACTAAGCTGAAAACAAATAGAAACAACATGCTTTGTCATGGCCTTACTCGAGTGCCGTGGAGATGAATGGCTGCCGGGGATGATAGAGCCCTGTCTCGCCGTGTCATGACATCCATTGAGTTGTGCACTTGCCTGCTATCGGCTGGGTAGGCTTGCGTTAGACCAGAGACGACGCCGTATCCCGTACTCGGTAAATCGTATAGCCGTATTGCCGTTCTGTCCACGCCTCTCTGACTTTGTATCTCGTAACTGAAAACTCGAGTGTTCCTTTTTGTGCAAGCTGATTACTATTCATAGGCTTTATTTTTTTAAACTTTTTAAGGATGAATGATGGGCCCTCAAGCAGTCAACTAGATCAGACATAGCCACCACTCATCGATAGGAAGAGCCAATCCGCCCAAAACCAGTCTCACGGCCTGACTTGGTAATCATTACGAATCTTAAAAGCATACTATCAGAGTAAAATAAGATGGAAGTTAAGCTGTGCACATCAGCTCTAGGTATAATTGAGTATTCCCATCCGTTGAAGAATGGACCAGATGAGAAGTCAACAGCAGAGCTGTCTTAACAGTCAATCCGCAAACGATAACGACGATCCGAATAAAACAGACTAAGTCGTCTGCAACTGATTATAGTAGCCCCTGATATTAAGGGGTTTTTGGAAAGTCAAAATTTGACTGCATTCGTGTTCCATATTCTGGGATGGGGAACCTGCCAAGGCCATGGCTGAACATCACAAGCGATACTGCAAGTGAAGCATGAATATATGGTAGTTTTGGTGAGACCATACCATGATAATGTACCAAAGTTGTATAGTGGTGGTATCTATCCATCATCCTCGTCAATCCCCGTCGCATCACCCTTCACCTTCCCCAACACCCCGGGCCCCGCCAACTGGGTCTCAGGACACCACTCTTCAATCTCCCCGAGCCTATCTGGAATCATCAAATGCACTTTATGAAAGCCCAACGGCTCCGGCCACTCATCGAGTTGCGAATCCCCCTGACAAGCAAACTGCACTGCCTCCGCCCGATTTGGCAAATTCAAACCCCGTCTCTCCATCTCACGCGCAAACCAGGCGTCTTCGCCGTGCGTGTAAGTTTTTGCTGAGGCTTCGGCTTCCCACGTAGCATTGGAAGCGATGGAGGTCAGGATGGAGAGGATGAGTGACCTATTGCGCAGACTGAGACCGCCGTTGAACTTCTTGGGTTGATTGTCCCGTGAGAGGGGCGCACCGATGAAGGTGGAGGGGAGAAAGGAGTCTACTGTTCGGTGGGCATTGGCGCAGATCATCGAATCGGCCTATTCGAAGATTGAATATGCTTAGTGATTATTTATGAAGCCTTGGGGATCATGGTGCATGACGGAGCTAGCTGGGTGAATTGAAGGCTGAGTGGGTGCTTGTGATTGAGAGGGTTTATAACCGAAAGAACAACAAATGTTTTCTTTCAGAGAATTTCACACAGACCAAAAGTTCATGCGGCTGCCTGAAAGTTGAATGAGAGAACAGGTAAACATGACATACCTGGAAAAGAAGTACGTGTTCGGCCGGTGCCAATTGCTCCCAAAACCACTTTCTCTCATTAGTCAATCTTCTTCAAATTTCACCCACTTTGGAAAACTTCCACATACTGGTCTCGAAAGATACATGTTTACCCCCAGCCTCGTCGTCACGTCCACATCATTCGGCAGCGTACGGACTTCGATCTTCCTGTCCTCGACCGCCCGCTGCCATATCGCGGAGCCGGTATTGTTACCAGTCTCGGAATTCCAGGTGAAGTGCTCTGCACGTGTCTTGGCGGACGTGAAGAAAATGATGGGCCAATCGGGACCGAGGACTGAATGGAAGTGTAGAATTAAGGGGATGAGACGGGGCGTGTAGTTTGTGTCGGTTATGACTGCTACTTTTGAGGAGAGGACGCCGTGGGTGTTTGAGCCGGTGGATGGTGATAGCGACGGCAATGGTGACGATGGTGATGAGAACGGTGCGTGAGAGATCTGAGATTCATTAGTTTAGACGGAGTTTTGAGACGGAAGAGGATGAGATGATAGAGACGAGAGCGATGTCTTCTTACGATTGTGGTGACATAGCCTGTATAATACAATGAATGCAAGATGAATAAAGTTGCTACAACAGAGAATACACTTATCATAGTGCGCTTGGATAACCTGAGGGAGTCCATCTCTCCCAGCTGCTGTGGAGAGAGGCTCCGCAGAGATTCACCAGAGTGATGAAAGTCAGGGGCGTCAGTGAGGTCAACGTTGCCCGTTGATTAATTCTTGGTTTAGTGACCAGCTAAGTTGTTTGGGGCTTGGTCTGCCTCCAAAGAGGTTTGGATCATCCACTAGCGATGGTGGTAACCGAGCCGAGCCGCTTCTGCTCCAGGTGTTGTTGATTATGGCCCCATGGCTCGCTCACATTCCGACCTACTTTTGTCACTCAATCGGTGGTCGGGTTGTATTATTGAAGTTATGATAGGAGGAAAGCAAGAGCCAGAAATTCAGACAAATCTCAGCAATCACCCATCGAGCAATTGTGTGGCTTAGATAACACCGGAATGTCGGGGAGATAAACGAGACGAGCAATTGTTGAATATATTGATGTCGCTTTATATTTTTCGTTCAGTGAGACTTTGAGCCCACCTTGTACGTGAATGACGGTGGGCTATCGGGCTCCTAGCAACACCATCCGTGGACTTCAGAGTCTGAAAAGGCGTTGTACATTGCTGTAAGTTGAGTCTGGTCACGTAGCATTTGGACACATCGACAAGTCTTGATAAAGGCTCCAAGCAAAGCGCCAAATCATGATCGCAGAGTACGCGCGTGTTGGGGTTTGGCTGCTGGTGTTCTGTTGCGCTCGCCTCAAGCATTGTTGACATCCACCCCGCCAAAAAATCAACAAAGACCAAAACGCCAAAAAATTGCCAACACCCTCAGAACGCGTAGCATTCACTTCAAAAAGGTGAAGCAGCTCCAGAAATGGCAAAATGTAAGCTTTACCCCTTGGGGACGGACCTCTGGCCAAAGACCACCATTATCGAGGCGCAAACCAAAATACCCCTCTTACTTTGTCACCTTTTCTCATGCGTGTGTAAGCATCAGCGATCCCAGATGGGCTGGGCCTGTGTAAGTGCAGATGCACATCCTACAGATGCTAGAGTACGGGCTTTTGATGTTGAGTAACGCGTTATTTGGATAGATGAAGTTGTTGCGACTTTCTAGAATTGGTGATGTGGGGGCCCGTGGAGTTTTGCCGATGGCGGCGATGGTGAGTGTGCACTGCGGCGTCGATGAGGTTGGTGACGGCGTGGCCTGGTGGGAGAGGAGTTCATTTCGGCTGTGACGATAATCCAGGGTTCCAGGCTCAGAAAGGCTGGGATATCGGTCATCCATTCTTCAGTTTTCGACCCTCACTTTTGATGTTTTGTTTTTTTATCCCTTGGGATGTCTTTTGGGGGCCTTTCACCTGCACCTACACCTGCACCTACACACTGCGCCGCTCTCAGTCTACTATTTGTGGCCATACCAGAAGTTAAGTGACCCTGAACGACTTCGACACCGCCAATAGCGGGGACAAGGGGCTTCCAATGGACCCAAGATGATTACCTAGAATGGCCAACTGAGCTCAAGATCGCTCACTTTGCTTCCTAGATTAGCATGCCTGCCCAGAGCAATACATGCGCTTCTGTAACGTAGTCGAACAAGTCATCCGTCGCGCACTGTCCTAAGTCAGCTCAGTCCTATCGCCTTCTACAGCAGACTCACATTCGACAAAATTACAGCTTGGCCAATCTTCATATGGTCCCCAATCCAAGCCATACACTCCCTCAAATACCCTTGCATTTTCGGATCGATAATCGGCAAGACGGAAAGCACGTATAATGTATGTGTGAGCATCAACCCACCAATCGGCCTGCCAGGGATGAGCGAGGCCCTTGTCGCAGCATTCTGATGGAACTTCTGGACATCGCTGGACAGGACGAATGGAATCGATAAAAGGAGCCCTGTGATGAGGTCGTCGATCTCGGTGTATATTGCAGTGTCGATCTCTTCGTGCTCTGGGAAAGTGCAGATTCGATTATAGCAGTTCATGATGATGTTGATAACGAGGAGGCGAGCTTTGCGATAGGAGTTCCAGATTGTGGCGATATAGGCTATGCTGATTAAGCATAGATAATTAGTAATGGGAGATGAACATACGGTCGTGATATGCTGTGATTGTTCCTGGCCAGTAGCCGACTTGAGTCCTAGAGGGGTGAATGTCAGGAAATTCCCATGTAGAACGTTCCAATTTGCTAGCGATATTCACCAGTACGAGACAGTATAGCAATCATGAGAAATATACTATTTGCATCCCGGTTGAAGAATATAAAGTTGCTCGCTGGCCAGTCATACAGCATGGGGTTGAGCGGGTTCCCACTTACTTTGCTTCTTCTCCTGCGGTGATGGTCCCAACGACTTTTGGCTTCCACTCTCCAGGGAGAGTATCTATCCATACATTGTATTCATCCTTTAGATTTTCTGCGTCTCGTCTGACACCATAAAGTTCATCGAGTGTTGCATCTCTCGCCAGAAGGGCTTCCGCTCTCATGTACAAAGGTTCCGTCTTCGCAAAAATCTCGTCAATGGTGACAGCCTCGTGCTTAGACAAGGGTATGCACAGAATACTGAGCCTTGAAGTAACTGCTTTAGGATTAGGCGGCGTATGTTGCCAATTTGGGAGCTTGGAAGGTAGCCAGTCATTGAGTGGATCGGTATTTGGGGCCTTCAATAGTCTGCCTCCGCAGACAAGGTCAAACGGAGATGATTTGCTGGTAAGAATCGCAGAAACTCCCTGAGCATGGGCAATGTGTGCGCCATTATAGAAGTCGGTGTTGATGATGATCTAAAAAAGGTAAGTGGTGGGGGCCAATTGTTGAAGTCGAGCGAGCAATACGTACCTCGTACAACCCAAGTAGAGTAGCCGTTATGAGGGACTCGACACTAACGAATGTGTCTCCACTTGATATACTTAAGCTGAAAGATCTCAATAGCGAACTATGCATACGTTGAGCACGTTCAAAGATGCCCTGATCCGAGATCTTCTTTCCCAAACTTGCCAAAGCAATAGTTGTGCATGCCTTGGTAACATCGGAGTTCAGGCCAGCTTTCGATATCATGTCTGGAAGTCCATTCAGATAGCCACGGGACACAGCTTGATCTGGTGAATAGACGCGGTAGTCATCGAAGAATTGTTGACGAGCGTATGCTTCAATTTCAAGCCAGTCCACTGATCCCGGGGGACTCTCAAACGGAACTGCCGTAGTATTTTCCAATGAGGAACGCGTGGGCTGAGTGACTTCTCCGGAATAATTCACAAATTTCAAGTCCTTCTTGGTGCTGTAGCCTGGACAGCTTCGGCGTGCTTTAGTACATCTGAGGCATGACTTTAACCAAATGTCAGTGTAAATGGGAAATACAAGAACTTCTCAACGACAAGCGTGAACACCCCATCAACAGAACAACATGATCTTACCGGGCGGGTCTCATCGCACTGTCTTTGGATTAACGGGGTTTGGTCACGGGCTCAAGTCTCCATCGACTCATACCTTCTTGTGTCTTTGTTTGCATGCCTGACAGGCTCCTGAAGCCCCGTTGTTCACCATATCGGCGGAACTGTCTCGATCGCGAAACGCAGAGTCGGACACGGACGATTAGAAATCGTCATGAGTTCCTGATTTGGCTAGATCTTGAGCTTCAATATCATGCGGGAGACTTTCATCGTCAAGAATAGAACCCTTCTTGGTGTACGGCGCAGAAGAATTGTCGAGACTCGAGGGAAGGAGACTCGTGGTGCAGAAGATGTAAAGAATCGAGGCCCGAAGAAGTTAGGGTTTGAGCTCTGAAAGCTGGGCTGCGCCCGGGCAGTACGCTGTGCTGCATACAGCTAGACTTTGCGCAATCCAGTGGCAGGGATGCTCAAGCGAATCCCATTCTGGCCTATCAGCTTGCCCGGTTTCACGATTTATGATGCCTCGAAACTCGGAGAAAACAAAGCGAAGAAGATGTATCTAGTTTACTATGAGTACGTATGATTCAGGCCGAGCAACTTCATTCTGGAGATATCGCTCGTGGAAGTCCGTTGCGATCGGCATAAACATTTGACCGATGAGAAATATATAAAGTAGCGAAGCCCTCCAGACATCCCGAATTAAAAAGCAACAGCATTCTAAGACAAACTCAATAACATACATCCCCAGTCAAGTGCAAAATAATCTCCAGCCAAGTCCCCATCTTCGAAAATAAAAAATGACAGCAACAACATACGCCGAATTTGGCAGCAAGACTGAAGCTCTTGAGGTCGCCAAGGCATTTGCCGAATCTGTTCGAGGGAAGAACATTTTGGTCACAGGAGTCAATCGAGGAGGTGTTGGTTATACCACTGCAGAAGCCTTTGTAAGTTCTACATCTTGTAAGGTCTAATCTGAAACCTCACAGTACTAATTTCAGATCTCTGCAGGCATCTCAGTCCCCTTCCAACCTCATCATCGCCGGCCGAAGCGAGGCCAAACTCAAGGAGAGCATCGAAGCTCTCCACGCCAAGTATCCTAATGTATCCTGCCGTCCATTAATTTTGGATCTTTCAAGCCAAAAAGCCGTCCGAAAAGCAGCTGCCGAACTTCTGTCCTGGTCTGACGTTCCTCAACTCGACATCATCGTCAACAGTGCTGGCATCATGTGTATCCCTGAGCGCACCATCACAGAAGATGGCATTGAGATCCACTTCGCTACAAATCACATTGGTCACTTCTTGTTCACTTCTCTGATCATGCCGAAGCTCATCAAATCCTCGCAAGCCAGCGCCATCAAGGGAGCCACGAGAGTCGTCAACGTATCAAGTCTTTCTCCGACTTGGACCCAGATGAGATGGAGCGACACGAATTTCGAGAAGAAGAACAAAGACATCCCAGAGAATGAGAGACCAGCTTACCAAGTCCAACAGATGTAAGTAAAGATACAAGACTGTTGTAGCCAAGACCCATGATCTGACTTGGTATCCTTAAAACAGGTGGGGACAGACAGGCGACCTAGACGAGAAATCATACCTGCCCCTCGAAGGCTACAACCAAAGCAAAACCGCCAACCTACTCTTCTCCGTCGCACTCACCGACAAGCTCTACGAGAAATACGGGATCCTCAGCATCGCCGTCCACCCGGGCGTCATCGCAAGCGAGCTCGGAAGAAACTTTGACGGGGTGACGATGGATGCCGTCAAGGGCTTTTACGAAAGCGGTATGGTTGACATCAAGACTCCTGGAGCAGGGGCAGCTACCAGTGTTGTTGCTGCATTGGACCCCAAGCTGGGAGCTGGAGAGACTCGGAATGGGAAGGAGAATTATGGGGCGTTTATGCTGGACTGCCAGATTAGCGAGGCTGCTTTGTCGGGTGCTGTGTCGAGTTCCGAGGCGGAGAAGTTGTGGAAGTTGTCTGAGATGTTGGTGAAGGAAGACTTTGCGTGGTGATTGCAAACCACAATTGTGTATTTTAGTTTTCATTCCAGCGTAATTTTAGTCTCTGTGATCACACAAAACAGCTCAATACATCGCTTCACGAGTGAATATCACGAGTCTGTTGTGAAAGCTCTTACTTAATCGCGCATTACACGGTATTTGTGACACTCCCCAGAACTTGACATATTATCGTTCATTGAATAACTCATATTCGCAATGAACACTTCAGCCAAGATCGACAATGGTGTCCGCGCCAAAGACTTCAACGATGTTCCAAGTCGCGTCATTAGAGTGGAACTTGGAGAGGGAGTTGGGGGTGGGGGCAGTATGTCGTGGCCAGATCAACCCAGCAGAACAAGTGATGTAAATAGCCGGCTGAATCAGAATAGGCTTCGAGAATGACTTTGATCTTTAAGGACAAGAGTAGAAGAAGCTGTGTTACCAATTAAAGTTTTGCTGAGCATCGGAATTGCAAAGGGGAGCGGACTCCACAAACGTCAAAGTATGAGGCGATCCAAAAACTCTACCAACTCCAGACCAAAATTTTACGCAGAGAAATTGATTCATTACTCTATGCTATTAAACTCCCACGCAGTACACAGCTCGGTTCAAGCACACCGCTGCCTTTCCTCCCCTCGAATCTCGATCCCAAATACTTGCAATATAGTCCAGCTCAGTAGAGCTTGTGGAAGATTCTCTTCCACTTGGGCCACGTCGCGACCTCAGCTCTGTAGGCATTGATCACATCCCAGTCGATCTCACGGCGTCCAGTGTCGACATCAATTTGCTCGATCTTAAGACCACCCTCTCTCTTCCAAATGTAGCCGATGATCCAGAAGACTAGGATGACTGGGACAGTGAGCCAGGCTGAGAAGAACTCCTTCGCAGTGGCAGTACGACTGACTCCAGGCGGGAGGATAGCACTGATGAGCTAAGACACGCCAATTAGTACTCATCTCGCAATTTATGAGGCATTGAAGGCTTACTGTAGCGATCAGGACGATGATGCAGAGAGCGAGACCGATCCAAGATCCTGTAACACCAAAGATAGCCTGGAACGGAATCTCGTCAACAGTATGGCCCTGGTGCTTCCAGGCTTGACGGAAACGAATATGGGAGAAACAAATAGATCCCCATGTGAACAGAGCGGCAAGACCGGAAAGAGATAGAAGCCAGTTGAAGACTTCTACTCCGGTGGAGGTCTCCTGAATGTAAGCCAAGGCACCCGCCGCAAGATGAACGAGAACAGAGGGAAGAGGTCGGCCAGACTTGTCGACATAAGTGAAGATCTTAGGAGCATAGCCTTGTCTATACGGGAGTCAGCAAGCAGTCCCCAATTTTGCGAGATGAATATATCAAAGATGACGTGAAAGTGAATGTCGATGATGCTGAGAAACACATACTGAGCAAGCGCAGTCAATGTTCTTGATCCACCGTAGACGCAAGATGCTCCAATTGACAGGACAGATATCATAATGACAATGTTGAGGTAATGATCATATCCGGTCAGACCAGCATATTTAGCAGCCAAGACGAACATAGAGGCACCATCTTTGTACGCATTTGTAGCTCCGATGAGTCGTTCATCATTAGCTGCGACGAGGAGACCGACGAAGAAGAGGCCGAGGATGTAGAACAAGGTAATTCGCCAGAAGACCTGTTTGATAGCACTTGGAAGAGCTTTGGCGGGGTTGGCTGACTCGGCGGCTGCGAGACCCACAAGTTCTGTTCCGGCAAAGGAGAAAGCAGCTGTGACGAAGACAGCGCAGAAACCTCTAAATCCGTTCTGGAAAGCACCTGGGTCGTACCTATATCGAATTTGACGTCAGTGATGCTCAGTCAGAGAGTATGACGAAGCGTGAGGTGGGTCGAATTCGTGGATTTATCTCGAGATCGGCTACCATCGATCTTCCAACGTAATTGGCGCGGAAAGACTTGTTCTGGCTGGGGAAAAGTGGAAGTCGACATACCAGGTACGTGCTCCCCAATACTCGTCGTATCTGCCGCCGGAAGGCCCTCCACCAAGTACCAAGACCAAAGCAATGACCATGAACGTGACTAGGCGCGAGAGTTAGCACCTGTCTAACCAGAGTCGTCTATGTGCCAGAAGAACATACTGATAGTAATGAGCTTGAGGCATGAGGACCAGAACTCCTCCTCGGCAAATCCCAGAGCGCCAAAAATATTGATGCCAATGATGAAAATCCAGAAGACAGCAATCCAGACATTAATGCTTACGTCCTTGGCTCCGTCCCAGTATTGAGTAACCAGGCCGGCAACAGTCAGTTCGAGAGGAAGAACGATAAGCCACTGTTATTCTTTAGTCATGTTCTTTCATCTTAGAGAATTGTAGCGTAGAAAGGGGGACTTACTTGAAAGACATAGTTCCAACCCATAGCGAATCCCCAGGAGGGGTCGATAAACCGGACGGAGTACGTGTAGAAACCACCAGTGACCGGATACATAACAGCAAGTTCACCAAGAGCGTAAACAACATTGAACATCATCACGCCGATAATCATGAAATCGATGAGCACGAAACCAGGTCCCTGAAAGTATCGCGTGAGCAACGAGGTGAGGTCCGGGGGGCTTGCCTACTCACTCCGTTCTTGAAAGCACTACCAGAACCAACGAAGAAACCAGCTCCAATTGAGCCACCTATCAAACCATGTCAACATCTGTTGTCAAATTCTCTGTTGGCTTTTGGGCCTTCCCTGGGCAGACATACCAATCGCAATCATCTGCAGATGACGATGCTTCATCGAACGATCAAGCTCGACAATTCCTTGGCCATAGCTCCTCATCTTGAAAGACTCGAAGTTCAAGCCATTTCGGGTGTAGAAGTTCGAGTCACGGACAGCACCACCATTGTGCATGGCGGTATGAACTTGATGGGAATGCTTTCCCTCGACATCGCCGCGAGGCAATCCATCACTGGGAGAGTCCGAGGATGCATTGTCCGGGACGACACCAATGGCCTGCTTCTCCGCCATTATTGCTGTTCAAGAAGGTCGGTGAGCTTGAAATGTGCTGCTGTCCAAGTCGGAAACAAAGCTTCCTTCTGGTGTCAAAAAGGTCGCAACGATGCGCACGACAGGAATGCTGTACCGGCAAAAAGTGCATGAGACGGAGGGGCATCGCGGTATTAAATGCAGATGCTGGACTCATAGCCCTGTAATCATCTGTATCTGCACGGCACAATACCAGGCCAAGTCTGGATGCACGCACTCATTGGAGCTTCTAGATACCATTGCCCAGCTGGATACCAAGTTCACCTGAGTCTTGGGGCGTGATACAAAGATAGCTTGAACCGCTGGGATTGGAAGGTGTGGTAGAGGAACTTTCTTGACCTTCCGAGCTGGGCTGTCCCAGAGCAACAGAACGCTGCCGCCGAGCGACGGCTGGGCAAGCCCAGATCTTGGGCAAACATCTGGGGGCGACGAGGTCGACGAGGGGGTGCCTTGGGTGCGATAGGGACTTTCATGGCAGCTTGTCAAGCAGTTCGGGGGGCGTTTTCTTGGGGTTGATATGCGATGCAACCACCTTCCCGAATAGTGTTTGGTGTTGCCGGTAATTACTGGGCATTTCGTATAAACGATGCACGTCCTATCACTCGCATCTGGGCACTGTGCGACGAGCTCTTGGAATCGCTTGACTGCTGGGTAATATTTGAGAAACCGAGCAGCCTTCAATTTTCCGGGTCGAACCACCTTCTGTTATCATTCCAGAAATCGTTGGCTTCTAGGCATACCGCCTGGGCAGCCTGTCACAAGAGCAATTCCAGTCTTATCGCACTTCGTCGAGGCTTCATCGCCGCTGCCAACCGCGAACGATGACATTCCCCGACCGAGGCGTTGCTCGCGCACCCCGAAGATCGTTGGAATGCATCCTTGGAAGGCGTTCTTGGGCAGCACTCTACTTCGTCAGATCGCGGTCTTATGCTTATTGGCAACTGTTTGATGCTGGATTGGACGGCGGCTGGATGATGTTGGAGGTTGAAGAAGATGAAAGTCCACTGTTCCCACGCTGACTGCCAAGTTCTGGGCGCGTCTAGTGTAAATGTTACTAACATGTGACCTTCTGTCTTGGGTGTGATTCGAATCCTGGCGCAGTATGCAGCGGCAGCAGCAGCCAATCTCGGGGTATTCGACATCCCAAGCCTATTGGAGAAAGATACTGCGCTGCGCCGGATTCGAACTATGTTGCTTTATTTCTAAGGTTTAGCCAATTCCCTTGCTTCAAGCACATTGGTGGAGCTCTTGCCTCTTACAGAACCTTGCCTGCGACACCAAGTGCTTCTTAAATGGCGCATAGAGATTGCCCAGACCTTCTAGAAGGAAGGTGTACCAAGGGTGAAGATGTTTCCAGAGTGTCTTGCAGACAATAGTCATGGTGGCACGGCAATTGATAAGGCATGGCTGGCGAGCAGGATCCTGGATTACAGCTTTCGCACCTGATGTCTTCTTTTCTGGACCATAGCTTGTCTCTTTAAAACTCACTCAAGACTGTTATCCGTAAGTCTGCGATTCTATGATATCCGTCCAAAACTTGAGGCAATGTGCAGCGCTTTTGTGTGCTGGCGGGAAAAGTGAGGTTGCACGGATCTACAGCATTGCGATAACGGGGGTTTTTATATCGCAAGCGCGAAGCCGCATACTTGGTCTATATTCCTTGCATATTGCCATATTTTCCTACCGGTTTCATCCTACTGAACGTACCAATAGTAGGAGAAAAGTGATCTTCATCTGTTTGGCCTGGTTCCCATGAGAGGTTGTAAAAGAGCGACCAGACCAGCACTACGTTCAACTCAAACGATTTCTTACTTTCGGAGTTCGAAGTCTTCCATTTCGCCAAGATGAAGACGTATCCCTGACTCCAACTTCGAGATCTGGTCATCAATCTTTTCCCGCTCCCTCTCATTGAAGCTTCGAAGCATTTATTTCGCGTCCTCGTCTCGCCCGAGCTATACGCCGCCAGTGCTGTAGTGCATCGATTCTTTCTTTCCTTGTCATCCGAAATCGCAGTATTTCGAAGCCTTTGAAACTTTCTGTCACCAATTCAAGGTATAACTATATGATTGTCAAGATCGCAAGACTCAAGAATCCCGCAGCGATCGAGACCGACATAAAAACCCCTTTCCAACCATGCCAACCATATTGCAGCTCAATAACTTCGATGTATGTGAGGCAGACTGGAGGTAGCATCAATGATGGATTTCGGGACGATAGTTGAGCCATTCTTCGGTTGATTGAAATGGGTACAGGAAAACGCCTGGAAAATGGCACTGTAGCATTGTCAACATGGCGGAACGGATTGATAAAGCTTTTGTCGAAGATCTGAGACCTGAGGAGGGAGTTTCTCTTAGTATATTATCCCTTGAACGTGTTGTTGGGCGGAGCAATGTTAGGGGGGGAAATGGCAGGTGCTCTTTGGTAGCTATCAAATTTTAGGCTTTAACTAGACGCGAGATGATGATACAAGTCATTCGAAATGGAATCTACGTGACTGTGAATAGCGAAAATCGGAACTTTAAACGTTCGGTCATACAATATTAGCTAGATCCCGATTCACTCCCAGATCTACAAACATTATTCCCTCTCATCTTCCACTTTTCAGTCCTGACGCCTGCAGAAATGCCCGTCATTTGAGAAAATATCGATTACTTCTCTTCAGATTAGTTGTTCATATCCATATTCTTGACTACTTTGAGCTTGCTACGTTACCGATGATGATGTTGATACACAGTGGAAGCTAAATTCAACCCATGCCTATTTTGTTGCAGCGAGACGGTCCTTTGGAAAGAAGTTCATGTACAAATCTTCAACTGTGGGACTTATCTCGTGGTATTTTTTCACGCTGTCCTTTGAGATACTTGCCAGCTTGACACTTTCCGATTATGTGAATAGTGTTTGGCAATCTTCTGAATAGGCTGAAATCTCATAGGAATACATCCGTTCCGCAGATCAAGGAACTGTTACTGCCCAGGACTTTCCAAACTTCTTTACTCACTATAGTCGGAAGCACGTTGCTCAATGCTTGCACATGGCCACGAAGATGAGAGCTACCCATGTCTACAGAGTGCGACGGAAGCTTCGATCATCATCCACATGATCCTCAACGATATGCAGCAAGTCACAACTCGGTTCATAGAGCCTCCCGGAGTCAAAGGACGTTGGAAATGCCTCCTCAACGCGTGATGGCTAGCAGATTTCAGAGTCCCAATGAAAAAACGATACCTGAAGAATCTCAGACTCGCCTACCCCGTCGATTTTACCAAAATGTTTGGACCATTCTAGGAACGGTTGACATTGCTAAGAGCATTGTCACTCTTTGCACAAAGGAAATTACATGGGAGCCGATAATCTTCGTCCATGGTGAGAGGAAACCAGGGACGCTCTTGAATGTTTGCTCAGCTAAGCTCATGGTGAAAGAGTCTTGCAGTTTCATACGTCTCTAATCAAGAACTAGAAGATGTGGTCTCAAAAGCAACCTTCTGAGGACGAGATTCTGGCAGCTGAGTACGCACTTTTAGTCTGCACGGTACAGGGCTACTACCAATTGAGAAGTCGGAGAGGCTAAGTCATAAAAGTCTTCAAAAGTCTTCCCGACTTGAGTTGAGGTCGAAAAGGGAACTGGTTAAGGAAGTTAAGGTCGTTGACAGGTGGTATGAGATCCATGGGTTGGAAGCAGCAACGATCAACAATGCAAAATCCCTCGTTGATCCTGCTCCGAACATTGGTAGGATTCAGTATTGGGATGTCTAGCATCGCACTGCTCATGTCTGATGATACCAAGATGATCACAAGAAGACTTGGGTACTTACTTATACTTATATGCTTGAAAGTATCCAACTGATTTCACCAACCGGCAAGATTTCATTCTTTCGCTTACACACAATCTTACAAGCGAACTAAACAGACGTGCCACGCTAATGCTGCACTAACGATTATTGCAAGGATTGATAGTCAGATTCGCAGACTCGTTGCCAGTTTAAGGATCAAGCGAATGATTTGATTGGTGAGCCAGTACGAATAGCTCAATTCATCGAGTGCCGGCCTTATTTGGTATTCAGACCCACAAAGATGAAAGCATATATCAACAACAATTCCATCCCTCATGAGAGTGGTTGTCCTTGAAAATCAGCTCACGCTATCTTTATAAGTCACAGACAGAATCGGGTTTTTCAACGCACAGAACTTCAGCCCGGTTTCACCAATCAAACCAACGTCCGCCTGCACTGCCATCACGATGTCAGCACTACCCCAAATCCTCACCCCAGAATCATTCGAAGCCTGGCTCAACAGTGCATTCATTGGCGACCCATCAGAAGCACGCGCATACTGCGAAGCCACCATGTCGCCCAACTATCACCGTCTGCAAGCTCAAGGCGGTGTTACGAATTTCGAACAAGCGGTTGAGAAGGTCACGTTTTTCCGCACCCACTGCAAGAAATGGGTTGCGCCTGTGGAGATGCTGGTTCAGGAGGGAAAGAAGGTGGCTGTGAGATTGACATGTAATTTGCAGATTGGGGATACGGAGGAGAAGAGGTTGGAGTTGATGTTCATGGCTGAGAGGGATGAGGAGGGGAGGTTTGAGAAAGTGTGGGAATTGGTCATGCCAATTGAGGGTGGCAAGTAAGCTTACAACTGAGGGATGAGGAGTCGCGGGAATACTCTTGTCATTTGAGCAAGACGTTTCCGTTCATGTATGTTCTACTGAGTCCTTTGCCCCATTCCCCTCACCTGCCCAGCCGAAATCCCAATTTGCGTATTCCATATTACCATCCACTTCCCGGTGAGATTTCCCATTCCATTTCCCGTCGAGTATTTCTCCAACCTCTTTCATCATCCGTGACTCGGACAGCTTCCGTTGCTGATCCTCGCTCAATTCCCAGCCCCGGCCATCAAGATCTATGCCATGTTCTTTGCAGGAAGCAAGGCTCTCCTCCCTTCTCTTCTGACGTTCAACTTCAATGAACCTCGCCTCTCTCTCAGGCAGCACTATCCCAGCTCTATCGACAGCATCATTTACATCAAAATAATACTCAAAGAAGGCATTCTGCAGTCCTTCAGAATCTCGTTCATTACGCTTGTTGATGGCGTGGATGACTTCATCGAGATCAACAGCCGGTATGAATTTGTCCTCGCCTAAGATCTGATAAATATTTGGGGCAAAAAGATAGACAAAGCCTCGAAATGCTAGGTAGCCGCCAAATAGATCAAAATACGGATCTTTATCATAGTCAAGATCCCCGTAGTCCTCATGAGATGTATCGTTCATATTGTGCCGTGGGCAATCTGCCCAGACTAGTATGGTCTGTTCCTTTTCGACTCTCGAGGATGTCGTCTTTCTGATGACACAGCGGCAGTAAAGATACCGATGAACGAAATTGAATATCGGCTCCCACTTGACAACGAGCCGCTTGCATACCAAGTCAATCGGAGGATTGTCGTATGATCTGGTGCTTCGTAGCCTCGAAGTTGCATGTGCAGTCGATTTGTTCGGAGGTCCGGGTGGTGCCTTCTTCACGGGCTGTTTATTTCTTTTGGATAATCGATAGTTTCGGTATTCGTCAGGGCGAAGACCTATCTCAATATCGGCCGTCTCAAATTTAATTGCCTGCGGTTCAACCATGAGAACTTCCAACCCGCAAGAGGAACTGAGCTCAGATCAGCACAAGAGATGTTCAGACTTAAGAATGATTTTACCAAGTTCTGAATCCGTAGCCAGCCGTCTCACAGCTGTAAGGTTTAAAGCAGCGTATACACTTGGTGCGGGACAGTCCATGCCAGGAACTCATGAGAAAGGCAACTCTGATCTGGCCACCTGACTTGACAGCCTTCTCCCAGTTTTCGAAATCGACTTTGGTATTCCGAGTCCAGTCAAATACAGCAAGATGGCCCCGGCGAATCTGAGTTAAGCCGGGGAGCTTTCTAGACCTGTACTTCAATTCGAGAAGGCTGACGAGGTCCTAAGGTACGTCAGGGACAAGTACATGTTGCAGACTTGTAAGTTACCTTAGGACTTGAGCACAGGTCCAAAGGCACGAAAAACGGTTTGTCTAATCCATCGTCGATCTTAACATGCCGCTCTTGCTCTCCTGTCTCCCATTGATAGCCGAGTGCTTTTGGTACTTCACGTGCTATTGAATCTAGACTGGACACCTTCTCTCTGGTCCAGTTTACAGTGATTAATCATTAAGTACTCCGTGCAGTTTGGTGAACGTACATGATAATGCAGCCTTGTAACAAATTCAGTCCTCCCTTCGCGCTTTCCAGGTGACTTTTAAGCAATATTATCTTCTTCTCCGAAAATACCGTCTGTACACGTGCCCAAGATCGAATAATTTTCCTCTCAGACCTCAATTTGCGATCCAGATCCGAGCTCAGGATTGATAGCGAGGCTACATCGTGCCTGACAAGAGTCAAAGCCCGCAACAGAACAGGCTCGATTTTGGCCGGAATCAAGTCATTCGTAACCATGGTTTGAATGACGGAAATAATATTGGAAAGCAGATGAAGCTCTAGAATGAGTCGTTCGATATCAGCTGGAGCCTCGCGGATGGACTCGCAGAAATTAATGACTTTGTTGAGGCTATCAGCAATCTGAATGGCGAGCGAGGCAACGCTGATGCCGCTGGCGACGACTGCAAGGACCTCGGCCATCTTGGCTCGACGATGCGGATCTTTGAAAAGACAATGGAGAAAGTCTGTTACTGAGTAGAGAGCGCTTTAAAAAGGAAGAGAAGATTGGCGCCGGTTTATGTAGAGCTCAGCCACACGTTTGAATTGAAGTTGTTGTAAGGCTCTATGTCGGGGGTGGAGGCGTGGTTACACCAGCCTACTCGGTCACAAACCAGCTTTGCAGGGATCTCTATTGGCTGATAGAATAAGACTGCGTGAAATCATGTGCCTTAGTTGGTAGAGTACCTACGCTGAAATTTTTGCAACATGAAAGTCCTAACAAAGGATATTGATGAATCCGCAGGTCTACATTACCTAATTTGTCAACCAAAGATCTCTGGCTAATCAGTCCATGCCAACTTTCCCAAGAGAAATCCACTATCGATATACTCTTAATGCTTAACTTGATTGTGCCTGACTAGCACTCTCTGTCGTCTGAAAGGGCTTTGGGCTTGGGAAAGACACAGGATAATGAGACACGGACTGGAAACTTTCGACGTAGGCGGATGCTAGGAGTACCGATTGAAGCATGTCTATTAGATGGAATTGCTTGCTACCTGTCTGGTTTTTGGGCGTTTCGCCGCCCTCCATATATTCACACCTAGCAGCCTCTATCTTGTATACCTGAAGAAGCTTGCCTGGTCTCCACTGTCCATCTCAGCTCTCTTCATCTCGGTGGTGTAATCGTTGGGGTGAGGATGCTCCTCATCTCTGCGCTTGTTGATCTGGCCGAGGATAAACCATTGGAAAGCGATGAGGATGAAAGACATTGACAGGAAACCGAGGCAAACTCCGTGTCCCGTGAAATATCTTGGCGCATCGGTGTTCTTGTAACTGTTGGTAATGTCAGTCAACGTGCCGTTGATAAAATTGTTCCGGAACTTACATGAATGATGAAATGACACCACCGCAATTACCGAAAGCAATTTGGATGGCAATACCGGCACCTCTCTTGGTTGAACCTCCAATGTTGTTTCCATTCCACATCACCATGATTGGAATCATCGGGTACCTGCAAGTATTAGATTCTGCTGAATTGCTTCAAAAGTCTTGGTAACTTACACTCCGCATGCAGCCAAGAATGTCCCGATGTATTGGACGGCGGGGGTATCTGTGGAGAGAAGGAGAACATAACCGATGATTGCCGAGCAGCAGAAGCCAGCGAGGAAACTGCATCAAATTAGCTCGAGCACTTTGCTCGTGAAGATCCAATTCAACACATACACTGCTCGCTTGTTCATTCGATCACTGTAGAAACCACCGAGAACTGTGAAAATACATCCAAGAACGTATGGAGGCTAAACAAGGTTGTCAGCATGGACTTGAACTAGACATCGAAAAGAACTTACAACTGTGAGCAGCTGAGACATAGCATCGCTGTAACCCATGGCCCGGATAATCGATGGCAAGAAGAGCGAGAACGAGTAGAGAGGGACGAGGATTCCGATGTACGCCACAGATTGAACCCATATCTTCCAATCGGCAAATGCATCCTTCATGAACTTGACGTGGTAATGAGACGCAAGATCATCGTTGTCGTGGGCCAAACGGAACGAAACCTCCTTCGCCTCTTCGGCGCTCAGGAAGGAAGCTGTCGCAGGACTGTCGGCCATTGCCCAGAAAGCGATAATTGCAACGACCACAGTGAGGAGACCTTCGAGAATGAAGATCCACGCCCATCCATCCAGGCCTCCCAGGCCATGCATCTCATTGATGCCGCGAGCGAGAAGTCCTCCGAAAGCACCCGCCACTGTAGCAGCGGAGAAGAAAATGGCAGCTCGGAACGCACATTCCCGACGACAGTACCACAATGTGATATAATAATTGACACCCTGCTACCGTCAGCGTTGTCTTGCGGACACGGACTAGGTTGCTGGCTTACTGGGAATAGACCAGCCTCGCAAATACCAAGGAAGACTCGGGCAATGACGAGTCCGTGAAAGTTCTTTACAAGACCTGTGAGGGTCATCGTGATTCCCCAGCCTAACATCATAATCGGAAACCACATAGACTATTGACTCGTTAGTTTGTGAGCATCAACGAACATGCGATCGTGTCATACCGCTCTCCATCGCTTCAGGACCCTGATGCTGTTAGTCAAGTGTCTAGTCAATAAGGGAGCTGGGTCTCACATATTGGAAGGTACTTCGAACAAGACATAAGTCACGACTGGACGTGGTGTTAGGAAGTGAACGGCTCGGTCACCAACTGAAAAGACTCACAGAAAACGGCTGTAAGGTAACATTGTCAGCAAAAGACCATATCATAGATTCGGTAGGGGTACTTACATAGAGCCGTGTTGTACTCCATTCCTTCCAGGCCAATTGCCTTCTCGAGGCCGAAGAGCTTGGCATTTCCAATGTTTGTTCGACTGGACATGATTAGACGGTCCACATTGGCTTCCTCACAGCGACTTGACTTACTCGAGGAAAGAAAGGAGGTATAGGAGAGATAGGAACGGAATCAGATGCCAATCGATCTTCCTCAAAAGTCTCTTCGTTTGAAGCGTGTCGTAGGTGGGAATGTCCTCGACGAAGGCAACATCTGCTTTTTCATCGCCATCAATGCTTTTCATCTGCTTTAATTGCAAGTCAGAAGCAGGGTTATTCGTCGTTTCGGTAGCCATTTTGAGCGCAAGGAAATGAGAACTTCGAGCAAAGTTGATAGCAAGGACAGCACTGAAAGGGATCGACAAGGAGAGCAAGTCTAGTGGGATAGCTTCCCCGTCTTATACAAATGTTACGATGGGCCACCATCTTGTGGGGTGCGGAGGGGTGTAACAGGATCTCACATGGCTTGCATGGCTAAGACCCCGCCACGCCCAGAAGCCCAGCTTGCCATGTGAACCACTTTTCGTGTTGTGGATTCTTACTTACGCCTTGATCCCTCTCAGCGAAACAAAATGTGGGAGAAACTCTTATCATGGTGTTGACAAGGCGCTTAACCAACAAAAAACGGAGATTTTCCGTGTCCTTGCTGTTGTGTCATCGTCGCCCAAGGTTTTAGTGGGCCCTTGGTCCTGCAACCATGTCTTGGCTGAGCGGGCAGCCAGCCGACTCGAGGTTTCGCCGAGTCCTTGCTACTGGCAGCCGTTATTCATTTCGATAGAAAGATGGGTCTTCTGCACGTCACGGTACTCGAAATAATTGCTACCTCTGCTGTCTAAAGACTTCAAGATGTCATTGCATTCCTCTGTTGATAGAATATGGTTGTGCCTAAGTGAAAAGTGGTTAGCTCTTGGCGCAACTCCCGAAGAGAACCGAGCATCTGACAGGAAGTTTAACTGTTTTCTGGAAACATTTGCCAAGAGAGCCGGCAAAAGTATCGGCAGGTGCCTGGTTCCTTTTCGGAATATGTTGCGGCCAGCTGCTTGAGATAGCTACAGGTGTTGGTTACGTTCGTGTTGAGATAAAGGTGTTTGGAAGCTGTGAGAGAATAATTATTGGCCGTGTTGCCTCTCGCCCCATGGGGTGGATGTTCGCACTGACGGATGTGGAGGCGGCTCGGGGGGGCTCGGTCCAATTGACTCGGGTTCATTGGCTCGGTGATCTCGCCGCGTTCTTGGGAGCACTTCCTGGATTATTTAAACCTCCTGTGGGCCGGCGAGATGCATCCCTCAGCTTATGAAAATCCAATCAGAAATTAAATGTTGTAAGGGGTCTCTTGATGTTGGGGAAAACATACGATTCAAGCAGAAATCCACCTGCAAGGACCCTCCGGCAGCTCCGGTAGGAACGTGGTTTTGTAATCATTCTTGACAGACCCTATATGATTATTATCGTGTTTCTCACTTCAGTTCTGGTCACGCGGGCAGATGAGAAATCGAAGTGGCCACAGGGTTAAAGTGTGGCTCAGTGAAGATCTGGCCCAGACTGACATGCAAGACACGATGTTGCGAATCCACGGGATCCGAAACAAGTCACATCGACATGCTCTGCAAGTACGACTCTTACTCTGCGGCTCTCTTTCCTTCTAGAAGCCTTTTTCCGCTCGATTGATGCGAAGTCTTAGCAGATCTGTTCCTCGAAATTGAGGGGCAGCCTTCAGTATTAAGCGCCTGTCGTTGTTTGCTTCCCCACCTGCACACGAGAAGCATTTTCTCAGATTCACAGTTGGAAGGGACGCTTGGGTGCCTTTGCAACATAAGCTTTTGGAACCCAAATTTAACCTTTCCTTGCCGTTTATGAAGGCTGGCTTTACCTTGACCAGATTTCCAAGTTGGTCCTGCGTTCCTCATGTCTGCGGGCAGTCGTGGATCGCGATTGCGATACACCTCTTCAATGATATTTCTTTGCGTCATATGAGCGGAAGAACATCCAAAACCGCACAATCGGACATCGGGTACTGCCCAGAGCCGCCGCTGTTGTGGCCCCTACGCTGGTACTTAGGTAGCAGATCCTCTACAAATTCCTAGGAGGTACCGAAGCCCTCAAACACTCCTTCCAGAAGAGAATTTCTCGGGTAAGACTTGGATTTGATGAGCAAAGGTATCGATCTCCGAAAATAATGGGAGCATTTGGCTCCCACAACTCTCCCCTCCTTCCATGCTTGTTGACGAGGGCCAGTTGTTTATTTATCTCACTGCCTTAAGCGAACTCCTTTTTAGGCGACGGAGGATAATCACACCAGTGCAGTACCGATCATTGATCAGAAATTATCATTGAATGCATGACACGGTAGGGAGGGGCTTGATATCGTATAATACTGCGATTTGAACTATAGGCAGTCTACCAGTCCGTGTACGGCTGCTTTGAGGAAGCTCCAGCCACGCTACAGCAAGCCTGTCAGTTGAGAAAATAGGCATTCATATGATACAACACTTCGCTACACTACAGCGTGTCTGCCATTCCCTATCCAATACAAACCACTCTCAAGTAGTTCAGTCGTCGGAAAAATTGTTTGTTAAAACGACAAGATCTTTCCCCGACCCACTCGCCTGAGAAAAAAAAATCTTCATTCTGCCCCGCCTCGCATCCCATCTCGACCAATCTCCTCCCTCTAACACTCCCACACTCCCATTTCGGACCCTCCCAAAGCCTCCATCAGCGAAAAGTCGAGAGTGCTATCCCATCCATGTAACCAAATAACACTTTCTCTCTCATCCAATCAAGGATAACATGGTCGGGTGGTGTAGTTGGTTATGTACGTTCTCACCTGTCCCGCCAAAAGCGGTCTGACTTGAATAACGACTAATATGAAGCAGCACATCTCGTTAACAGTTTACTGTGACATATTCCGAGAAGGTCCTGGGATCGAGCCCCAGCCTGATCATTCCTTTTTTGCAAATTTCTTCTCTCTTTTTGCTGGATTTGGGAAGTTGGGCTTTAGTGGTGTTTGCAAAGCGTGGGGAAGAAGGGGTTTTTTGACATGGAGGCTTCGCTGGTGGGGTTGAAGGCTAACCACGAGACGAATTTTCCATTATGTTGGGAAGGATCTGTTAATATGAAGGTATAAATATTGGGTGTTCATCAATGAGTCTATCGGTCGACTGCTTTTTTGCAGGCTACGAATGGAACGCAAAGGTTGTTTCACAATATTGGCATCTTGAGCACAATACCTGTAGATAGAGCAATTTTTTTGACACATCACCAGGCTTTGATTACTAGTCTCATTCTCCATTCAGTATATGGTATCTTCTGCATACGAGAAATTCACGCATTCGCATGGCTCTGACACCAATTGACCCAATCCACAAAGAACGCCGCCTGCATCTTGACCTCGCCCTCGATCCAAGCAACTTGCGAGTCCCTGTAGACCGTCGCGATCTTCTTTACGCTACCCTTATCGGCCCTGTACAAGCTAGAAGCAACGAGTAAGCTCGCGCTACTTGCCGCTCTGGCAAAAAGATGCGAAGGGTCTTTCGAGGCCTCGAGATGAATGGCTTTGAGCAATTTGATCTGCTCGGAAGCATTGACTTCAGCAGCGCCATCTTTCTTTGCACTTTTAGACGCTTTAGCGAATGCAAGGATAATGTTGTGCGCTTTCTCGGCAAGTTGCTTCGCTTTAGTCGTGCGGATCAACTGTAGCAGCGGAAGAAGTAGGCCGAAGGCGAGAGGGTTCGAGGCTTGTTTCTTGGCGTATATTTCCAGCAAGTCGAGAACACGGCCTTTGAAGTTGACCATGGTTTCCTTGGCATCTTTCTGCTCTTGCTTCTTGTTAGGAGCTTTCTTGCGTGCCGAGAAGATCTCGACGAGTTTGGCATCTAGCTGCATCATTTCCGAGTCGGTCATATCGGCATCGCTGTCTTCGTCTGCATCATCGCCTTCTTGGCCCGGGAGATGGGTACCAAGTGCTTGGGCGAGAGCAAGGTTGAGTTTCTCGGCGTCTTCGTCTTCTTCGTCTGCTGACGCTTCCTCGTCCTCATCTTCTGACTCGTCGTCTTCGTCCTGGTCAAGGTGTCCATTCAAATGGCCTTCGTCTCCGTCCATATCGACAACTTCTACATCTGAATCATCTTCCTCATCGTCCACATCCATGTCTTCTCCGTCCTCGGGCTCTTGGTCAAAGAGCTCTTGTTGGCCCCTCAAGCTTTCGCCAGATTCAAGAACATCGGTCATCAACTGTAATCCGCCTGCAGTCATGTCGCCCATAAATGCACCAAATACATGTTGAGTGACCTTTCGTAGAAGTGCAGATGGCTTGGAGATGAATGAAAGTAGTAGCTCCACCAGTACCTCAGATGCATCGACATCAGAATCTTCGGTATCCTTGTGGCGGATTAATTTGTCGTAGCACAACTTCAGCTCGTCCAAAATGGAAATAGCTTCGGGCTCGCCATTGTACAATTGGAAGACGACCAGTGAGTATAGCAATGCTAGCGCCTGAAGAGGTGCTTCATTCTTGGCGCTGGCCTTTTTGGCTTTCTTGAGGATCTTCTCCACTGTCGAGATGGCGCTATCCTTAGCGTCGCTGATTCCTTGGTCCATTTCTACCGCATCAGGCGTGAAAGAGCGCAACAAATCGCAGGGAAATGTGTAACCTTGGAGATCAGATAACAGATGACCAAAAGATGACATGAGACGAGTTCGGAATATTGTACGGGTCTTTGTGGACAATGCTGGCTTGCATCTAGCATCCTCACCATAAGCAAAGTTGGCCAGTATCGGTAAAGCAGTTCCCTTGATCCAATCCACGCCCCTCGAATCGTCGGCGATGTTGACTTTTCGAATGATGTTGAGTATGTAATCACCGAGCATCTGTCTCCGCATCTCAGCCTCCTTGACATTGTCCCTATTTCAGTCAGTTATATACAGGAGAAATCGTGCAAAGAGAAAACTTACCCGCTGACAGAGAGGGCAGGTTCGACAAGTATGTTGATTACAGCCGTAGCGCTACTATCGTCCACAAAGCTCAAAAGTCTCTCGATCGTCTTGGTCTTCGTGACTCTGTCGAAATTGTATGTTCCATGACCTCCAATCAAGCAAGGCAATATTGTCGCGAGCAACTTCGGTTTGGCCTCGACTGCACTAGTCACAACCTTCAAGGACTTATCTGCTGCTCGATGTAGAAAGCGATCCTTCTCCTGCACATGGTTGATAAGGCACCGAACCAGATTATGACTAAAGACACTAGGCAGAAGCTTGCCATAGGAGGTAGCATCCTCGATGACCTTCTGGAAAAGCAAGAATCCCCAGAATTTTCTCTCTCTGGAAGCAGTCGAGGAAAATAGATTCTCTGTTGATGATTAGCTTCGAATAGGGCAAGTTGCAAGAAGAGTCTCGTACCATCGACAGCAACTTTCCAGAAATTTTCAAATTCTGACTTGATACCATGAGCCTTTGCCTTTACTCCTGCAACGTATTGCGCCAGAACGAGATTCCAGACAAAGTGGAGCTTCGCATTCCAATTTCCAGTTTGCTTGGCCTGTTGTGACTTGTCTGATCCTTCATCGCTTGAACTCTCCTTGAGCGCCTTCCCGAGAGTTTTCAAATGTTCCAGTGGGTTCCCGCTCGAACCCCAAGGCTTGCTGGGGAACTTCATATCCGGAAATTGATTCCTTGCCGTGATCCAGATACCGACTCCTTCGGGAGATAGAGCTAACCCTGCACTGTGTATCTGTTCCAAAGTGTACTCAGCTTGAGCTTGGTTCATTTGCGATAGAGCTCCAGCAATAACCCAGCCGCACTGCTCCCGTGTCCATGGTTTTCTCTTTGCCAAATCAAGGAATTTGTGAAGTATTATGTGCCATTTGTTGTCCTCCTCAAACAGAATCCTGGCTCCGACGAAGCTCTCCAGTCCAAACAATAAACCGAGGAAATGATCCTTCTCTTCTTGCCCACTCAAGTCACCATCGGGTTTCGTTTTCGCAATCAGGAAGCCAAGAACCTTGTCGAAAGTCAAGCCAGGGTATTTCGACTCTGCCAAATTCTTCGTCCCAAACAATTGTCCTATGATTTCTGCCAGCACAACGCTAAATCCCAATCTTGCACATTTTCTGCCACTTGCGAGCCCTCGAAATAATCGTCTTTCGAGATGTCGTTGGAGTGTTGACTCTTCAACACCTTCCCCTCCAAGAAGCCCTGCCAGAACTGCATTGGCAGCATTGAGACGGTCTTCTATATCCTCACTGCTCAGTAAGTCATAAAGCTGGACTTCCCTCTTCAAATCTGCGCCTTTTGGATTGTCGAGGAATGGGGAGGTGTCTAGAGGGGTTGCGACGACGATGGGTTTGGGTGTACGCTTTTCGGCTTTCTCCTCTGTCTTTTGTTGTTTTTGGGGAGTTCGTTCCGCGGCAGCTCCATCTTTAGCTGCGCGTTTCCGTTTTTGTCCCATGTTGAAGGTGGCAGTATTTCGTTATCACCGAGAAGTCTGAGAAGAAAACTGTCTCTTCTGTTCCAAGCTATTGCTGGAAATTTTGGGATAGAAAGCAATTTGTGCCACCTCCCACCGCCTTTGCTGCCAAATCAGGTTGGTGGCCGTACTTGGACTGGAGACTAGTCACAACTTTCCCGAAATTACTCACCTTCACTTGAACTGTGCAGGAGTATAGCCTCATGTCTATCTCGAAATACAAGTCTTTTAAGTGAACTATGTTTCGTCTTGGCGTCACAGCGATGTCTACTGTAGCACGTGATCTCGTGTTATCTGAAAACGCCTCTCGACCCCTGTATGCATCCTCGGGGCTGAGCCATGCGGCCTGATGCTCCCATTCTCCTCATAGTCCTCTCTATCTCGAACTCTCAACATTAGCTTTCAACTTGTGGCGAAGCAAGATCAAACTGCCAGAGGTACTCCGTAGTATTTCGCCCTTCTTTCTCTTCAGTTCCCCTCTTCCAGAGCCTCGTCCCCACCTTCACTTTATGTCGGTCATTGGATGCTCATACGAGCCGTCCACGCCTTCTAGGCAGATGTGAGGCTGTCAATATGGATCCACTCACTGCCATCGGAGCAGTGGCTTCGATTTACCAGTTAGCCAACGCCGCCTTGTCTCTTTCGAAAACGCTTTACTCTCTCGGCTCGGCGATTGGGTCTGCTTCAGAAGATGTCCAAATTCTGGCTGACGATCTCAAAACATTTGCTCAGTCTCTAAAGCTCCTCTCGCGCTTGCTAGAAGACAGCAAGTCCTGGTATTCCGACGATATCTATCTTCTGACAGCCAAGATTATCAAAGACTGCGCGGAGTTGTATGTTAAGATTGAGAAGATTCTCGCTAAATTGGGGGCCAATGGCAAAAGTAATTGGAAGTTGCGTGTCAAGTTTGTGTACAGGGAAAGTGAGATTAAGAAGTTGCTGAAAAGGTTACGGGATATGAAAGGCACTCTTGCAACCATTCTGATGAGTCTTCAGGTTGATCTCCAGCTGTCCCTTCTGTGAGTACCGAGGCAAATATATGCCTAATGGCAGGGCGCTTTGTGCTAGGCTGACTTGCAACCCAGGAACCTGTCGAGCTCCAGCAGTCTGAGCTCAAGCAAGAGTCAAGATTCTTCAAGTGTATCATTGCAGCCTGGAACTCTTCAGACTCTGAAAGAAGCCCAAAACGCCGTGGAATCTGGAGGATTCTTAACGAAGTACACTGTAGCATCTGAGAGAACTGTGGAGGTCTCAGAAAAAGAAGTGCGCGTGTCGACTACTCACCGCGAAAATTTCAGTAGGCAATCGCCAGTGGTACAAGCTGGTCGCCTTCTCAAGTCCAGCCAATCCCAAATGTTTCCTCAGGAATCCCCTACAGATACGACAGCGAGTGATGCCGGCGTTGTTCCTCGCCAATCTTTGAACGCTGTCAACACGCCACAAAACTTCATGGAGATTCCGCCAAACTCTGCCGACATGCAGAATGTATTCACAAAGAAGAGCACGTCGCGAAAAACAGTCGATGAGAAGTCCTTCCAGCCTCCCGAGAAAAGCCCTGCGCTGAAATCATCCCATCAGAAGGAGATTGCACAATATCCCGTTGATACAGATATGAAGAGCGTGAGATCGGCATCCTCGGTGGAGAGCTTCAAGAGCGCGAGGTCGATTCAAGAAGAAGACATGGAGACCGCACGAAAGATCAAGGCTGTTCAGAGAGTTATGCATGCATTTCGTAGTGCGCTCGATGTTCTCAATAGCCTTGTGGAAAAGCGAATAGAGGACAAGAGATGGGATTTATATACCTCAGCGACACATCTGAAAGGATGTCTTGTTGACGGGAGGGAGCATATCGACCGCCGAAATGTCGGTCACTTTAAACAGCACGGCAAAAGCTATGTTAGTTCCTTTGGGGGCAAGTGTAAGTTAAGGAAGTACGCTTTTGGAAACCTCAAGTGCTAATGATGCACAGACTCGATGGAACTTGAGCGCTTCGGCTCTGCCATGATGCAAGATGTCTGCCTCAAACTCCACGAATATACTGCGGAGCATGAAGAACTTGACGGCCACTGCTTCGAATTGCTCGTAGCTTCTACCACCAACATAGAACGGAAGATCATTGAACATCTTGATCTTATAGCCGACTCAGCTAGCAAAATTGTGCTCCGTCCTATCAATTGTGGTGGTGATTTCAGTGGCTACACATTCTACAATCGTACGAGCGATAATCAGCCCTTTATACCGGTACCACCTCCCCCGCTACTGACTCGATGGCAACACACAAAGATTCTGCCTGAAACGCAAAATCGGCGTGATCCAGTCGACAATTCCGAAGCCGCTCACACTTCTCCTGGCTACAGCCCGACTTCTCCTTGCTATTCCCCGAGTTCTCCGGTGTTTAATTCGGCATCTCCTTGTTACTCCCCAGTATCTCCGAGCTATAGCCCTAATTCTCCTACAATCTCACAGCTTACCAGTCCACAGGGGGCGTATGCGCCTCCACGGTCGTCTCCTGGTCCCAACGCATGCGAACGCGATGAACCGGACCTTGTACCAAATTTTAATCCCTACCTTCCCTCGACTCGTTCTCAATTACTACCCTTGACGAGCCCAGTAAGAGAGCCTAGTCTACCATATCCTCCATTGCGATTCGGTAACTCCACCATTGGAGAACAGAAAGTAGAGCCTCCCACAACGCTGCCGGATGATCGTAACGAGACGAAAGTTAACCAGCCGCCATCAATGCTTCGTAAACGTGGACCACCTTCTGACGGCTACGCTCCCCGCCCTTATCGTCGAGCACCAAAATTGACACATCCTGAGCGAGGACCATCCATCCCTAGCCCTCCACGTCTAAAGCGACCTGAAACGGCATTTCAAGACTTGCAGTACCACAACAATTCAAATCCTGTGTTGATATCGCCCCTCATCGATCCAGCTCTGCATCAAGAACCTAAGTCGAGAGGTCCGCTTTCAGTTCCTACAGGCCAGCGGCGCAATGATCAACCTGTCACGGAGAGGACACGTGCTCATATAGATCTGGAGCTTTCGCCGTATGCATCTGAAACAGGCGGCCTTCTATCGAGCAAAGAGAAGCGCAAGAGGAGGAAAGGCGCTAGCCCTCACCGCGAGTGTGCGAATTGTCTCACCCGTTTCACTCCGGAATGGCGACGCGGACCCAGCGGACAGAGAATCCTATGCAATAGCTGTGGGCTGAGATTGGCTAAACAGATGACTCGTAGTGATTCTGAGGACAGTGGCACCGTCCAACAAGTTGAGGAAGGGGCCTTCGGAGGCCCCGTTGTTGGATCGATTGATTTCGCAGATACGACCCTTGGTGATGGAGATCTCAAAGATTTTGATTTTGATTTGTTTCTTGAGGCGGATGCTGATACGGCTTTCGACTTCGGTGAGCACTTCTCTTTCGAGGATCAGCCGATCAGCGCTTCGATGGGATCTTCTCCAAACAAGAAGATCTATGTCAAGGAGGGTTTGGGACAGGCGATGTCGAGCAGTGCGACTGCTCAGTCACTTCAAGTCAGTGACAAGATTGGCCACGACTTCCTCACCACAACCCAGGTATTCGAGAATAAGCCAAAAAATGCTGAGAGGGGTGACGAAGTGATGCAAACATCGCAGGATAAGAGAAGAGAGAAACTTCAGATGAAGAAGGAGAAGCTACGCCAACTCAAGCTGGCTCGAGAAGCACGAAGTCCTCAAGAAGATTCGTCGGCAAGGAGGAACAAGCTCGTCAACCTGGTCTCGGCGCAGAAAGCCCCAAGCGGACAAGACCATAACTGGAGCAATAACGAATCAGCTTACAATCCGATACCAGGACAACCTGCCGTGACATCAAATCATGCGCTACAGGATTATCATATGCAACTCATGCTGCTTGAGCAACAGAATAAGAAGCGCAGAATGATGGCTCGACAAGAGAGGGACGGCCCAAGGCACTTGATGAGTGGAGAAATTGCTCCTCCAACTAATCCACCTTCGTCTTTGGCTTCCACCGTAAAATCTCAACCATGTTCACATGAACCGTCTCTCCCTATCAGAGAACCTACCCTTTTAAGGCAATCTTCGCCTCAAACTACACAGTCACCAAGCTCCATGCCAGCCGATCGCCAACTTCAGGGCTACCAGGAGCAATTGGCTTTCACAAGACGGCAAGAGACAGAACAGCGAGATAACAATCGACTCTCAATGTCCAAAAGTGAAGAAATAGCAGACGAGGCAATGAACATCCTGCTCAAATTGAACCCGAGTCGCAAGTCTAGGTATCCAGTAAGAACTACTGAAGCGGACAAGAAGGCATTACAAGACTATCAAATGTCGCTCATGACTCTGACTTGTGGCAACCCGAAAAGACGTATGATGTGCCGTGCAGACGATACTGGTGCTGGCAATCAAAGCCCTCCACACACAGGAGCTGTTTCGGCAGTGACCGCTATTGCAAGGCCACAAAAGAAGCCAAAGACATCATCAGCGGGAGCCAGTGCTGCAAAATTTGCCAAAGATGTTGAATGTTCTTTTCACAATGAACCATTGAGCTTCGACAACGAGGATCACAGCATGCAAGATGTCCTGCAAGACTTTGATTTTGATTCTTTCCTACAGCAGGATGATGGCCCTAGCGCCTTCAACTTCGATCCAGCCGCTTTCGCTGGTGGGAATCATGCACAATCGAATCCCTCATTCCAGCCGCCTTCTCCACCTTGTACTTTACCTAGACCAATGGCTCAAGTGGCCGATGATGAGGATTCGCCGCTTTATATCAACGCAAAGCAGTTTCATCGGCTGCTCAAGCGCCGTGCAGCAAGGCAGAAGCTCGATGAGCAGTTGGCATCTCGCCATTCGAGGTCTCCTTCTCCAGACACAAGCCCCGACCAAGCGCACGAGAAGTCACAAGATCCAGATCCACTTCGCCACGATGAAACAAGGCCCCAGATACACGGAAGTCAACGACCAAATACAAATGCGCCTTTGTACCCGCCGATTCCTCTGACCTCGAATGTTAACAATGCTGAGAATATCGAGTTAGCTTGGTCATATCCGATGCTGACACCTGCTCAGACCAGCCGTGTGTGGTGGCAGACCTATGTCTCCTTCATAGCAGCATCATCTCGAAAGTCGCCCGTGTTCTCGGTGCTCAGCACCGCTCTCGAGACGGAACTGGGCTTCTCCGCGACTTCATATGCCTCTGATGAGGATATTTGTAGACGAGTCGTCAGCCACGTTAGACCGCTTTCAATAGCAGGCTCGACACTACACGAGGATCGGCCAGAGCTGGAGGATGTGTTATTCTTGAGAGGCGACGTAGTACGAATTTTGATGACCGTAGACGGACGTCTAGGCTTGGAAACGGCTACATTAGGATGGAGCTGTGTTAGCGTGTTCCTGAAAGTAAGTCCCTCATCCTCATGGTCTAATTCACGCTTTCATGTCAGGTCTGACCACATTTTCAGATATTCAACAAATTCCTCAACCACACCTCGCCACTCTGTCCCAGCGCCCTCAGCATCCTCGAAACATCTTTCTCTCAACTCCAAGAGATCGTGCATATTATTGCGCGGTACGCCGTGATGGAGAACCTTTACCAGCAATCCATCACCAGTGGAACGTCGAATAGCACTACTCTCTCTTTAAAACCAGAATATCAGTCTTCACTCTTGTCACTTTGCTCGTCCATCCTCGAGTGGTTCGCTGCTTCCTACCGCATCGGCAATGTTGTGGCTGAAGTCAGTAGTTGCGATCCGGCCAATATTGGGAAGTTGGTCGTGCTAGGCGAGCTAGATGAGAAGGTCGCGCAGTGTGGAGAGTTGATGATAGTCATCAGGGAGAAGAACAAAGGATGTCAGGTCTTCAGGGTTGAGGTTGATGCAAAGGATGAGAGTGGGAATGAGGATGATGATTCGGATATTGAAGATGTCAGTGATGCGAGTTGGGAGGAAATTGGGGGGGATGAGATTCAGGCCGGAGTCTGAAGCTGGTAAATGTCCGTCTCATGACTAAATACTACTTTTCACACCTAAATTGCCAGCGCTGGTGCTCGATTACATATTGACATTCTATTTCTGGGTCCGTGCTGGAACATTGCAGCCTCTCTATTAGGGGGGCATCTCGTGACCCATTCTATTCGATCCCACACTATCAAAGCTTGGTACATACTCCGAATTCATGCATCATTATGCCTACCATGATCAGACCTCCAATTGACGGGACGCAATATACCGCAAAGTTGATCAGTATAAACGCCATACCACGAGCCTTCTGCGAATACCTGATTGCAGTCGAGATCGCCTCGACGACGTGAAGTGATAAACGTCCAGGGACGCGCATCAATATCCATCGAAGTCCTATCCATGGAGCTTCTATCATTTTCAACCACCAGAAAGCCACCTTGGAAAGAACCTGACCATTTCTTCTATGATATTCCAACATCGTGTCTTGAAGGGGTTGTGCGGCAGATCCAACATATATACCAACTGAGACCCACGCCATCGACAAATTTTGTTGTATAAGCCTACTGTCGTGTGCTCGGAAACCAGACATGCCACCTATGACCGCGAGCGAGAGAGCACTAATCATTAAGGTAATGGTGAACGCTGAAGACTCACATTGCTCTTCTCCTGTCCATCGCATTTGTGCTTGATCATCATAGCTGCTTCTTTGTAGAAATGCATTAGGCCGCGGGGACCTGGTGTATGAATATGTTTTTTGCCGCTCAAAGCATGGACTGGACGGCACGAACACCACAGCAGTTCTTAGATCCTGCTTTGAAGTCGGGCTAGTCGTGGAAAGCTTTATGTTTCTGTCTTGCAGCCTCAGATATCTGGTGTCGGTGCTGCTATCGGAGTCGTCGGGAAATACACCACTTAGAAAATCCTCAGTCACTTTTGGTAGGGCTGTCTCGTACAATGTACCGACGACTCCATCAAAACGCGATCCTCGGCTGACTGCTTCGTCCATCATGGTAGAGTGCACTATGAACAGCGAGGGAAAAGAAGGCGTGACGAGGGCCCCGGCAAGATTGAGCAAGGACATCAACGCGTATGGAGTTACTGTCAGCCCGAAAGCAGCGTACCCGTATTTATCGATCTGACTTCCGGAAGAGTCGTACAGGGTGTAGGATGCAAACACCAACTGTGCTATAGCTATGAATGCCTTTGGAAACGAGTAATTTGTGGAAACATCGTGGGATGACAATTCTTTTGTCTGGATATGTTGTTCTGCTATGGTTCTCGGAGATGGCTTTACGATAGTGTCTCTGGGAACATGCGCCAAAGCATAGCCTGGAGATAGTTCAAAGAAGCCATGAATACTTCGATCCGACCGAACATGGACGTCTTTAGTATCGTAGTATGGCCATAGATTGGATAGCTCTCTGGCCCATGGCGGCCTGTAAATCCGGATCTCGTGGGGTGCTTCTAGATCATCAACCGCGCCACAAGCTGTTAGCTTCAGCATAGAGCCTTGAAGTCCATTACATACCTTTTGGATTCAACTAGTGCATTCAATCTGTCTGGGATAAATATCAACTTTTGTAGCAGCCATAGCCAGCGTGCTTCTCTTGTCTGAGGTTCTAACTACGTCAGCTTTACTGCTTGGACAATACTAACTTATGGCAGTACTTGGCTTGTCCATCATCTTCCTTCTTAAAATTAAGCCATTCACATGGCATCCAGCCGGTGGCGTCCAACCAGCAGACCTTACAACCATGCACAAGGCCCCCGACCGGGCAGCTTTCTGCAGTGGTGTTTTCTGGAGGATAGAACATCGAAACAATGCAGTCAGTCCCCGTGCTACGCCTGAAGCAGGAAACAGAAGCGCAAGAGTAAGTGCTTTGAAGGTCGATCGATTGGATTCACCAGGAAACGTCTGTACCGTGGCAATATGTGCGAAATAATTCCCAAAATAAAAGGCAACGTAGTCAAAGCTACTCAATGGTCAGTGGCGTGCATGGAAAATATGGCACAAAAAGAGGAAATCCTACTCACAACTTGGGAGGTTTGCATATTTGTTTCGGGTCGTTATGGTTCTGTGTACCATTCGGCGCGGATATAGTTATGTTCGTGAGCCTCCTCGAGACCAGAGGGCTGGCCAGGACGCATGAGACCAATGAACAGAGGATAAGGACCGAAATCTGACTGCGTAGAGTCCTTCCACTCATGGCTGGTAGGAATGCGATCGGGAAAATCAAGTCGGCGATATATTATGTGTTTCAGACAGCACGCTCTTCGTGAATTGTGGTGGATCGCTCGAGCGAAAGGAGTTCCGTCAGGAAAGAAATACCAGCAGTAGGTGATCAACAGCTTGGAGGCTCTCAAGTTCCATCAGGCAGCAGAAGATAGCCGCTACAAGGCAGACGGGCTCTGTTACACTGTTGTGCTCGCTTGGCATTTTCAGTTGGCGAGGCGGTGTGCTGCATGCATAGCCTCCACCATTTACCTGCCAATGAACAAAGGAGGGCGAAGAAGATGGAAAAGAAAAACACTCAAGGGTTCCCGCACCGCTACAGGGACCATTCATACGGTCTGAAATTTGAAGAGAGGGTTGGTCACAGTACGAGGCATCTGAAATACCGATAAAATGCAGAAAATGTGGTGTAAAAACAAATGAATGGAATGACCCCACGGTTTGCGACGCAGAAATCATGAAGAGACTAAGAGCAAAGTATAAACAAATTATTGGAATACTATCGACTTCTCCGAACGATTGTGACGAAGTAGACTGACCAAGCCACCAGCCCGACTGCACCCTGTGCAAAACGCCAGTCATGCTATCATTACCGCTGCCTTCAAAACAAACTCCATGTCACATTTACTTCTTCTTCGCACCCAAACCCATCTCTAATCTCCTCAGCGCACTCTGCAGACCGAGACCCTTCTCGGAGTTCGCCTCCAGCCAAACCTCCATACTCTCTCTGATGCCCTTCATACCCTTGATTACCGGCATCTTCGCACCCTCTTCACCCTCCACATGACTTCCTGGATTCAATAACAAATCAAAAACACTGCCCCAAATCTCAGTCTGCCAATATCTTTTCAGACTTTCCTTGATGCGCCACGTTTTACTCGAACCGGCACCAAGACCAGCGCCTTTATCGGCAATGGTATCAATGTACTTTCCGAAGAGCATAGAATGAATGATGCCAGCCAAACCATGGTAGTCAATCTGATAAGTCCAAGGACGAAGCTCGCGCATCTCGGCGCAATCTTGAGGGCCCGTCTTCCAGTCCGCGATGAATTGGACGTCTGGGCGGAAAACTTTCATGTCGATTCCCCGCCCGAAGTCGATAAGAGCGATGCCTTTCTTGTTCCAGCCGGCGGTGCCGTCTTTGCGATACTTCGTGGACCAGACGTCCGAGTCGGGAATCTGATCCAACCGCACAAGACAATTGTCTGCTTTGAGATCACCATGTAGTATTCCTTTGGAGTGCAGAGCTTCAATGGTGCGGAGGAGTTCGATAGCGAAGAACATGACGAGGGACTCGTCCATGACACCTGGCCCTACTGCGGAGGGTTTCGTTTCCATACGTGCTAGATTGATGACGTCTAGAAGTGTTCCTTGGTCGCGAAATTCTTCTATCAGGTAACATTCGTCGGCATAGAGATGCATTTCGTAGACATTTATGACACTTTCGGCTGCGCGTGAGACACCAAGTCGTCGTTTCGCCTGCCGCATCATATAGAATTCCCATGCTGATGGCGGGTCTTCCATCTTGAGGGCCTCCAGGTTTTTTCGAGCATATGCATCGAAAGCTCCCTTACCCATTTGTGGTACGTGATTCTCGTCATTTTCATCATCTCCATCTGCAGAAATATTCTCGAGCAAGTACACTGGGGCGAATGCACCAGCTCCAAGTTCTCGCTTAATCATGTATTGCCTCTCTGCTCCTGGGAATCGCAGGATGGGTGGCATAGCCAGATTTGTCGCGGTCTTTTCGCTAGCGTTCTTGTGCATTTTTGACGCCGCTTTTGCATATTTCTTGATCTCAGAAGTGCGACCAAGACTTTCATCCTTGTGCTCAAAGTATCCGTCATAAGTAGTAAGAGGTGGTTGGAGAGCTTCGAAGATCATGTTCCTGGTATAGTCGTCCACAGGATTACATTGGGCATCCTTGATGATTGCTCCTTTTGGGGCGATCTCCTTCGCGAGAGGTCCACCACCTGCTTGAACTTTGGCTGCGATAGCTGTGGTTTTATTTGTTTTCGTGCTTTTACCAAGCTGAGGCGGGGCTATTCGATCGACTGGTGTTGATTCATTGATAATTTCCTTGAAGGGACTGCTTCCAAGTCCATCGCCAAGTCGAACAGGTGGTTTCTTGGACCCATTCTCTTTGCTTGGTGTTTTGGAAGTGAAGTAATCTTTGTCCTGGCGCATCGTAGGAAGTCCAAGGGAAGATTCGGTCTTTTCAGCAATCGGCGTCATGAACGGAAGTCTGTTCTGCGACACTTGAGCAGCATCTCGGTACGGTCGTAAAGGCGGCTCGTAGTCCTCGGGAGGTATTGGAACAAACGATGTCCGGGCAATAGATGGGAGCTCGGGGGATATTGGCGTAACAACTTCAGGATCCTGATTATTATCGTTCTCACTTGCTGATATATCGACTTCAATAGCTTCCAAAGCTTCGTCATCAGCCTCGCTGAACTTGGATGCTCCGGTATCTTCATCTTCTTCTTCATCGATATCCGGGATGTGTTTCCTTGCTGTAAACTCGGACCATTCGCTCACACTCTTTACCTCAGAAGTTTCATCATCTCCGGCTTCACTCGTAGTCATCAGTCGTCCAGTGCCAGTACTCTCACCCCCACTGGTGTAATCACCATCTGTCATATCATCATCATCGTCACTTTCATCCTCTTCTTCCTCCTCTTCCTCTTCTTCGGGCGCAGGCAGTGGTTGGCTGAACAAGTCGTATATATCGTCGGTGGCGGCTCGTGTGTGTAATGTCATTGTTTGTTCCTTGGATGCTTTTCTTTTCTTCATCTTGGGCCCGGAGGGAGATGACAGCTTCGCTTTGACTGTTTTGTGTTAGTGGCAGGTATAATGAAATTACTTGATGACCTACTGATTTGTGTCTCATTGACTTCCTTGATTTTCATCCTTCTCCCTTTACCTTCACGCGCGGGCTCCTTGGCTGCTCCATTCTCATCTAATGCTGGAGGATCACGGGCAATAACAAGCTTTTCCGAAACCTCTTGGACGATTTCATCGACATTTAATTCGGCGTCTTTAGTGCTCTCTTGCGAGCTTGGTCGAATCTCATCATCTTTGACTATAGTCTCACGTTGCCAAACCTTGGAGAACCAGCCTCGAGAAGCTGCTCTCAATTCTTCGAGACTCAGTTCTGAACCGACAACATCTGGGGATGGGTATATGGCTTCAAGGTTAACATGAATTCTTTCCGTTCTCCCCTTTTGATTTACGGTCACTTGTTGCTTCGCAGGATCTGTGACTTGTGGATAATCGAAACGTGGTAGAGATTGAGACTGAAATACAAAACGCCGTAACCGACAATCATTAGTCCTGTGATCATCAATATGTGCAGAAGCAGGGAAGAAAAAAATAAAGCTTACCTCGTCCTTGAACACCGCCATTTTTGTGCTGCTCTTCTTTCCCCCGGCCTTCAAAGTCTCCCCAACCCAGGGCTTTGGCTCCATTACATTCTCCTTCTTGCGATCTGCAAGGGATCCAATGCTCTCCCACCCCTTTGTAGATCCGCTTGATCCAGGCGGAGGCGTTTCGTTGTCCGCATCCGAGAAAATTGTAAGCTTCTGTCGACCACTCTTTGCTGTTCCTCCAACACCGGAATTGGGCCTAGGGGCTTGCGGGTCTCTAGGGGCAGCAGCTGCAAATGGATCGACCTTCGCTGCAAGTGCAGGTCGGACTGTGGGAAGTGCTGGGGACGATGGCTCATTCGCGTCCTCTGGTCTTTGAGAAAATCGCTGCTGGAATTCGTTGTATTTCCGAATTAGTCGAAGTGCAGGTCTTGCTTCCTTCTCAATTCCCATTTTGTAGACTTCTTCGGCTTGTGTCCACCTTTGCGCGCCCTCCAGCCACGCCGCGAATTCCTCGTAGAACAGCGCAAGACCTTCTCCTATATTGTGGCGAGCCAAAAAGGCAAATGTTTCGCGTGGCGCATCGGAGAAGAAGCGAATGTACTGCAGCCATAATTTCAGGTATCGTGGGTCATTCTTGTATTGTGCTGAAGTGAGGAAGGTCTTGGTCGCGCGCTCAAGGAGAGGAAGGAGTTGCGATGCCGGTGTTGCTTGCGCGGATGGATACGCGTCGAGAGTCCATCGTACGTATCTGTCGTACACGTCCAAAGGGTCGTCCGACTCTGCTATAGTGAGAATCTCCTTCTCATATTCGTTTCTCATTACATCGTTGAGGTTCTTCGTGTCGGAAGGTGTAGGTGTCGCGAGTTTGTGGAGGGGAGAGGGGGAGAACATAGAAGCCAGAGCGCGCGCCGATCGCCCTCCAGGTAATGACTGTATATTTTCTTTCTGGTTCTCGATGATCTCGAAATCGATCAGATCCTCGGAGACGGACATCTTGTCGGTATTTGGGGTTCCGTCGCGTTGTCGTTGTGGTTTGAATTTCGGCAGGGAATGTTCAGTTCAGCACTTTGGGTTGTTATCATAATATTTATGCCAAGATAGTGTTGCCCCGACGACCTGTTTATCAGCACGTGCCATAATCAGCAAGAACAAACGAAAGTTTGATACCCGATGATAGACCTCATCGCCCATCTCCGCCAGTAGCCCAAGAATACTGAGTTATATTCTTCTTATATTTCTGTTACTGGTGAAGTGTTTCTGCTTTCATCAACTAATGATAAAGACACGTGATGAGCTGCATGTTAGTCTAATTACAGTTGATGGTCAATATGAGGACTTCCAGTGCTGCGGAAGACATTACGCTTCTTCAGGAACTGCCCGATACGTTACTCACCTGTTCCTGGACTGCTCGTGGCACATCTTGCAGCGTTGTCTCAATCCTCTCAGGATCAAGATGACAATGCGGACGGATTTAAGCGAAGTGCCAGATCAACAAACCATCACATGTTGTCACCGCAAAACAGTCTTAGAAGTTGGAAATGGGGTAGAAGCCTTTCGTATATTTAGAACCTTGCCATATATTGACCAAACAGTACCGGCAGAAAGTCCAAAAGCATTGTCCTCCGACCAGACCTATTGTCACCGTCTCTTCTGGAGTTCAGAAATTGCTCATCAAGATACACCTTTCCTACGTATTAACTATCTGCGTGCTGCATGTCTTACACGTAGAGTACCTGTGTCACTCTGGGCCTCTGCTACTTGATCTCTTTCCCCTTGAACCTTAAATGCTTTCCATACCTATGCAAGATAGCGATCGGCACAAGTGATACAGCGCAGATCGCAGCTTGTGTTCCAAAACTAGCATCATAACCAACGGCAGCACCCCAAGGCTGCTGATAGTAACCAACTGTGAATCCTCCAATGACTCTCATGAAGTTGATGAAGCCTGAAACCTCTCCAGGGGCCATAGGATAACTGTCTATCGCGTACGTTGTGACCGCGACGCTCGCAAGCATAACTCCGATAGTGAAAGAGCCCCAGCCCACGACAATCACTCCATAATGCATATGTTTGGCGAGTGCAAATCCCAAGAGAATGAGACCTGGCACCATGAAAAGAGTCGAGAGATAGATCATCGTTAATCGAACTTCTGGTTCGAAGACACCTTTGTGCTTGTGAATGTAGCGATGGGCCAGATAGTCATTGAAGAAGTGACCAAAGATTTCTCCAATGATCACGGCTACAATAGGAGTGAAGTAGAGGTACCCGACTGAAGTTGGACCGAAACCATAACCGCCAAACGCTTGCGGCGTTGCAAAGAGTATGGAAGTTGTGATGTTGATACCGATTGACCACATGAATGTCAAGAAGCTAAATCTGTCAGCGTGTTCAACGAGGTTTGAAGTTCGAAAGACAACTCACTATCCAAGTAGAAGCAGCAGTAGCGCAGGCTTTGTGATCGTCGCGGCCAGGCGCCCGAAAGCTCCACTCAAGGTATAGAAGTACCCGCTGTGGTTTCTGATCTGCCAAACACCAGTGATTCTCAAGAGTCTCGATCCGCGGGGTGGCTGCCCTTCAGCAGGGATGGTCCGGTTGTAGTAAGACTCGTCGAGAAACAAGACGATCATTACAAGTTGCAGAGCACAGACACCAACACACATCCAAAGGACATCTTCCCAACGCCCAGTACCGCCAACGATGAAGTTCCCCAATAAGGGTCCAAGATACGGAGAGGAGATATAGAGGCAAGCCCACAGACCAATCTTTCTAGCATGTTCATGAAAGAAGAAAATATCTTTCACGTAGGCGATGGATATAGTTTGAGGCGCAGTCAGGAACAAGCCCATTGTAGCTCTCATCGCATAGTAGACTTCGAAATTGGGAGCAAGGGTTGCGCCGATAGTGAGAAGTGTTCCACAGATGCAGGTCCAGAACAAGACTGGGGCACGACCCCAGAACGAGATCATTGGAATCCAAAGTAGACCGCCGATGCCCCTGGTGACAGTGAGTTCATGATCGTAAAAGCAACAAGGGTAGTCTCACATCATGAGAACGTTTAGGTTGTTCGCATAGTTAACTCTGTTGGGATTCGTCTGCCACTCTGCACCTTGGAGGAAGATACAGGGAATTGGAGCTGCTGAAGTGAAGTCTGCGCAGAGGGCACCCCACGCAATTGTAAGGAGAATGAGATGCTTCTTCGTCTGTGACCAGTTCACGGGATCTTCTGGATTATCCGAAGGCTGAGGGACCAAAATGGTCTTGTAGAATGTCAGTCACGAAAGAACTTAAGATATTGCAACAGGTCAGGCAAGCTTACGTGGCCATCTTTAGCTGTTTTGATCGAGATATCTCTGCCTTCGATGTCAAGCAGAATTCCACCATTTCGAATAAGATCTTTAGTCTTTACATTTTCCAGCTCTTCTAACTGATGAGTTGATGTTTTCTCCATGGTGGACTGTTGTTGCGGGAGACTGCTCACTTCCTGTTCTTTGATGTCGCAAGATCCGTTGTTTAGATTCTACGGTTGTGCCAGAGGCACCGAACATATACTGCCTTTCCATCTAGAAACTCACCCCTTGACAACTGCGCTGTGCGCCCGATTAGGTCTCTCAGCCAAGTCACGGAATCTTTGCGGAATCATGAGACCAACCCTGACTGGGTGGTAATTGGTAAGTTTTGCTCGATCTGAATCGCGAACAGCACTGGAAAATTCCTCAACCGGTGCACGGAAAAGAAAAGATTGGTCTGGCCTGGGAACTTCCGAATCTCCTTTAGCATCCTTGCTTCATTCACATAAAAAGTAGCAACCCCGCGAAAAGGTGGCTTGAGCTTCTTTGGGGTAGAAATTGGCAAGAGATGATAGTAGTGACATTTGTTTCCGTCTTTGGTTCCGCTAAAAGGTGCGAACCATCACCGACAGAGATCTAGAATGATAGTGGCTTGGATATCCAGTCTAGAGGAGTGCCAGAGAGTCTTTCGGACATCTGCTATTTCTAATCAATCTAGTCATGGGATAATTGGGATGTACGATTATTGAGCTGCCTGCTCAACGCCAGATTCATTGCCCTGGCAGGAGTTCACAATTCCAATCGCATGTCCAATTCCAGAAATAGATCCAGTCAGAAGATCATGATCGAAAGCAGAGCTTTTATTTTGTAGCTAGATCAACACGCCTATTGTATATTGTTGATGTTTACTCCGAACGAATGGCTAGTGGAGAATTTTACAGAGGAGAATGCGGCATTAGAAACCTTTAGACCATCGCTTGTGAGTTCACAATCTTCGAACTCCTTTCCTCTTTACTTGATTTCCCATGAGTAGGTCACTTAGGCCGAAAATTCCTCATGCTGTGCCCTTTCTATGTCATTCGATTATAGGAAAGAGTTGGGGCACACCATACAAACCACTGATTGACAGTCTTTGCAAAATCCCGCAATCTCTGATGAGAAATACACCCAGAGTCACAGAAATTCATATCATTCAAGCTACTTAGTGTCTATATCGTAGCAATAGTAAAGCTATGTGCTCTCTGGTCTTCCTGCGCCGGGCCAACGCCCACCTATTTGGTTTACTGCTTGCTGTCCGGGTAACGTCTTGTCGGCTTGATAAATCCACAGTTGAAACCCCGAATTGGAGCACAACTGATAATTGCGCAGTCGTTGCAGAACACTAAAGGGTCATATGGCATAGCTTCATACAGTCCAGCCAGCTTTCGTTGATCGTCCGCACCTCGAATTTTGAACAGTGATTCGACGAATCTCGACCATGGCAAGTGTTGCGAGATGTGGATTTGGGGTGACTCAGAGACGTGTCGCACAGTAATTCATTTTTCAGCTTGGAGGACTTAGATGGTTGGACTCTTCGCTGTTGCTCTGACAGTATGCCAGCTCGCTTCGGGCATTATTTTCAAAGCCACATATCGTACTGTAGTCCCGCCCTCTTCCGAAAAGAACAAGTCTAAAGAAGTGATGTGAAGCGTGGGAAAAGAGCTAGGTTCCAATTAAATGCATAAGACTAGACTGAGTCGCTTATTGGCCCTTCTCCACAATGGAGCCAAGTCAGGTTGTGACCAGTTTCCTCGGAGTTGAAGTCAAACCGTACCCGAGGACGAAATCGCGGGGCCCCGCGTTTTGCCCCAGCTGCTTTTCCGCCCAAGGACGGAACCACAAGTAGTGGAGATGCAAGGTAGCCTCTCCCAGAATCAGTCGCTGGATTTCGAGGAATTGTGTACTGTGAGGATTCTAGAACAGCACTTTATCGCGATGATTACTCAAGCAGTCGACATACCGTCAGAACGACTCCAACAGAGCAAAACTCAGGTGCTCCACGTTGAGAATGTAATCAAGAAGGAAAGACGAGAATTTCCCAAATTTGAGGATCTGCCACTCGGAAATAATGATCCTCCGTTCTCTGCGTGGGGGTTGTGGAGTGAAGACGATGAAGCTGGTACTATTGTAAGAGAAAAACCGCGGGCTTTGTGACCGTCTTTCAGGAATGTTCGCTGACAAATGTGAACAGAGACTTTTGACTCCAACTCGGGTTGCAAGGGGTGCGCAAGAGATCAAAGAAGGGTTAAGATTCAGCTTGAAGTGAGTCCTTCCAAAGAAAACTCGAGGTACATGCTGACCAAATAGCTGGTCACTCAATTCTCCTGTGACGCCAGGCTTTGGTCGTTCGAATTATCCTTTTTGTCACATGCTTCACTGTGATACTCCAGGTATCCTAACTTTCGACGATTCAGTGAGTGCATAGCCCTCTGATTTACTTGAAATCTCTCACGTTGTCTAGATCACATTTAATACCCAGAAATCGACACAATGGGACGGCCTCCGCCACTTTGCCTACCAAAAAGAGCAGAAATTCTACCAAGGGATCAGTAAAGAAGAAATACTAGCTCCGGACTCCACCAAACTAGGTCTCCAAAATGTTGACAAGCAAGGCGGTATTGCGGGTCGTGCTGTCTTGATCGACTATGCTGCATACGCGGAGAGCGTGGGCTTTGCGTATGATGCTATGAGCTATTCGATCAGCTTCGAGGAGCTGATGGCGTGTATCAAGTACCAAGAGGAAATATGTGGGCAGGTGATGGATTTTCTGGTTGGGGATATTCTGCTCATAAGGTGTGGCTACACCAAATCATATCTCAGGCTTGGAAAAGAGGACGAGGCGAAGGCTGGAAAGCTGCTACCACCCCAGACGTGTGGTGTTCAGCAGGATGTCAGGTTGCTGAAGTGGTTGTGGGAGCATCATTTCTCTGCTGTTGGTGGTGACTCCCCGTCCTTCGAATCATTTCCGGCAGACGCAGATGCAGGCTTCATGTTCCATGAGGTTTTGTTGGCGGGGTGGGGCTGTCCTATTGGAGAGATGTTTTGGCTGGAAGATCTGGCAAAGACTTGCAGGGAAAGAAAGAGATACAATTTCTTTGTAGCGAGTTCGCCCTTGAACATTGAAGGTGGAGTCGCTAGTCCAGCGAACATTATGGCAATTCTATAGCTTCAGCCCGAGCAAGCTTGCAGCATTGATATTGCTCTACGAACAACACCTTAAAATTGATTGCTTGAGTAGCGTGTTCCTCAAATAGCGCAAAGTAATACAGTCTAATTCGTCTTGAGCCCAGTCATTCGTCAAGGCCTAGTAACCTCGATGCATCATAGTCAAGCGACGAATGTTGAATACTTGTTGTTACAGCTCACTCAGGCTCCTTCCCCTGTGCATGCGATGCCGGGATCCAAATACTGTGGGCTTATGCTTCTTATTTTGTAGAACATCCAGTACGATTTAATGGAGTTCTAGTGACTGCTTCTTCTACAGTCACATTGACACGTTCTCTTAACTACTTGAGTGGCACAGACAGCCCCACTCAAAGTTTTGCAACAACAGTCTGCCTGCCAGCAGAATTAGGGAACGATCTTCCAGGAAGTTGCCGCCGAACGATCTTTCCTCCAGCATTCCTTGGAATCTCCCCAACCACTCTCACCGCATGAACTCGCTTGTATGATGCCACTCGCTGCCGGACAAACTGGATCACATCCTCGAAGAGACTTGGGTGTTGATCCTTCGGTACTTGCGTCGTGATGAACGCAATCGGTATATCTGTGGCCTGTTCAGGAAGGTAATGTCCGCATACAGCTGCATCGTCGACCTGAGGATGTAAACGAAGCACACCTTCCAGCTCAGCCGGAGCGACTTGATTTCTGCAAACATTAGTCTGGTGAACAAGCTCTCGTGAGGAGTTTCTTACCCTTTGACTTTGATCATCTCTTTCAGACGATCGACGAGAAAGACAAAACCGGCATTATCCACGTAGCCAATATCGCCGGTCCTGAGAAATCCATCCGCCATGATTGTGTCGGCAGTGAGTTCTTTGTTTCCTACGTAGCCTTGCATGACATTCGGACCTCGAATGCAAAGTTCACCAGGTACCCCAGGTTCGCATTCTGTAGCGGGCCATCAGCTTGGCGGTCTTGAAAATCTGTCCTCAAACGTACCTCTGAGATTCTCATCCAAGATCTTAACAATTATTCCGGGTAGAATCTTCCCAACTGTATTGCGAATATGGACTTGATCTTCGGTCTGAGAAATGACACTCGGGCTAGCTTCCGTCAATCCATACCACTGCGTGAGACGACAGGTGAGTTTCTGACAGAGCCGATCTGCAAGAGTCTGTTCAAGGGGCGCTGCAGCATTCATGAGACATTTCAGAGTTGAGTAGTCGCCCGTGGAAGCGAGTGGGTTATTGAGTAACTGTAGGGCGATTGGAGGTACAACATTCAGATGAGACACTGTGGTATTCTTAGTAACCACAAGATTCAGACCGGGACTCTAAGGACAACTTCCCTTTGTCTCTTTTGATCGAGACGAGCAGAGACGGTAGGTCGAACCTGGGGAAAACAACAATTGGAGCTCCCTGTTTACAATAAGCGAGATTCGTCTAAAATTCAGGGGTAACTTGCGTTCAGCAAATACAGGCAAGTGAAACCTTGCAGGCCAAGAATATGGAAGAAGGGCACGACCATAGCGAAGACGGTACTGGAGATGAACATGTCGGCCAAATATATCGAGTGCATATAGACGTTGGACACGATATTGCCATGACTCAGTTTTACGCCCTTTGGTAGTCCTGATGTGCCAGAGCTGAAGCAAATGAAGGCGAGCTCCTTTACAATTTCTCCTTCGGCATACTTTGGACGCACAAAATCGGCGCTTCCAGTCCTTGTGATACCGAGCACATCAATAGTGCTCGCATTGTCTCTTGAGCCATTGGTAGACAGGTGTGAGATTCTGGGCTTAGCGCTGGTTGATTTCAATGCTGCTTGTAAATTGGGAAACAAGCCGTCTCCAACCAATACTAGCTTCGGTTGAGCAATTGAGATTGCGTGTGCGAGCTCCTGCTTTACATCAGACATTCTATCATTTTCTGAAAGGTGGTTTTATCCGCACCTGCGGTAGGTGGAGTGGATTTAACCCAGAGACTACCCCTCCGACAGCGAGGATTGCGTGCACATAAATCGGATAGTGGACCTATATCAATCAGTATCAATTGCTCGAAACAAACGAGTACTTACTGTATTGAATGCCAGTACGCTAACAACTGTGCCTCTTCCAACGCCAAAATTCTGCTGCAGGTGTGTCGCCAATCGACGAACGCCAAGCCTAAGTGACGAGTAAGTGTAGACCACCTCTCCTGTCAACCCCTCAATGATAGCTGGTGCATCAGGCGAAACTCCTCCTATGTTGTAATCTAACAGAATGTCTGGAATCGTGGCATCTTCTGGATATTCCAGCGCAAAGTCCGAAGTGTAAACCATTGGAACACAGTACGAGAGCTAAGCACGAAAAGCCCAACAGAATGGATGCTGTGCCCGTCCAAATTAGAGGGCTCCAATCGAAGTGAATTAAACAGATGCTCGTGTTCCCGTGCTTATTCCAGCGCGATTCTCTTTCCGGCATTCCGCTGCCTAACAGGTAGCCCTGTAGCACGTGTAGAATACTTAGCGGCAGCTAAGTTCCGCTGCTTCGGAAGCTGTGAGGTCGAAGCTTGGTTCAAGGCGGAAGAATGGACAAGCTTTGTACCGGAAGCTGATTGCCAAGGTACAGGCTGCATGCACAGGCCAGAATAATGTGTAATTCAGTGCTTTGGATGCGCCTGTAGTAATTGATGGGGTCTGCTACATCGGAAGCTTGATGTCTAGTCCATCGTCCCCCGCGATGCGGGGTCCTGTAGAAGCGGCGGTTTCGCGGGGACCCCGCAGCACCCCTTGGGATGTCTGTCAATTGCAGATACATTAACTTTCTTATCCCGCATTGATTGGACTGCGTATTGAGAGTCATTAACCATAGAGAGCAACCGTCAGACTCAACCTGTCCACCTTTTACATATTCTCTTGGCCTTCCACGCAATCTCACGCCAGCGACAATTGAGCTAGTGCAATAAGCTAGGACGTCCTTCTGCAAACGTCAATATCACACCTGAACTTTGATACAGGGCAAGATGGTCAAGCTAAAGTCAAAAGTTGCATTCGTGACTGGCTGCAACGGTATAAGTGGCAACGCTATCGTGGAGCATCTGATCCGGACCCCGAAGACAGAATGGTACAGCAGATCTGCCTCCCTTGGTATCCACATTCTGTCAACTAATCATTGCCAGGTCCAAGATCATAATAACTTCTCGTAGACCTCTTGCAGCATACGTGAGTCATGATACCACTCAATGAAGCTGGCTTCCCACAGTATGATACCCTCATAGGCTGATACATGGTCAACTATCAGTGGCAAGATCCGCGCATTGAATTCATTGCTCTCGACTACCTTTCGCCTGTCTCAGAACTCATTGAGCAGACAAAAGATGTTTGCCAAGACGTTACCCATGCATTTTTCACCTCCTACGTCCATGTAGACGACTTCAAAGTGCTGAAGGAAAAGAACGTTCCCCTCTTCACCAACTTCTTGGACTCTTTAGACGCAGTTGCGCCAAATTTGGAAAATGTGTGTCTCCAGACAGGAGGAAAGGTATGTACCAAGGTTTCGTAAGAAGTTTCGACATGTACTAATTAGTGTCATAGCATTATGGGGTTCACTTAGGACCCGTAAAGTGTCCAGTAGAAGAATCCATGCCTCGGTACGATGACAAGGGAGAGAACTTTTACTACATACAAGAAGATCATATGTTTGCACTCCAAAAGAAGCGGAGCTGGTCTTACAATATCATCCGGCCTCATGGTATCATTGGGTTCACACCTCACTGTAAGTCTTTGCTGAATGCGTTTGGAATAACCACTCAAGCTGATACGGGACTGTTAGCGAACGGCATGTCCGAAGCTATCACGATGGCTTTGTACTTCCTCATCTGCCGCGAGATGGGTGAGCCAGCCACTTTCCCAGGTAACAAAACGTTCTACAATACTGTCGACGACCAGTCGTACGCCCCTGGTATTGCCGACATGAGTGTCTGGGCATCGACAAACCCTCAATGCAAAAACGAAGATTTCGTCCATGTCAACGGAGACGTCATCATGTGGCGATACTTCTGGCCTGCTATTGGATCCTATTTCGGACTCGAGGTAAGTCCTTGAAATTGTGCCCAAATTTAATGTGTTCTGACAATCGGCAGATCCCAGAGCCAGTCTTCACAGCGACAGGTGAATCCGGGACACACATGGAAAACAACTTCAGCATGATCGACTGGGCGAAGGACAAGAAACCATACTGGGAAGCAGTCTGTAAGAAGTATGGCGGCAATCCTGAGGCTTTCGACTGGGGTACTTGGGGTTTCTTTGACTGGAGTATCGGGAAGACTTGGCCAACACTGGGAACAAACAATAAAGCCAGGAAGTATGGCTGGACAAGGGTAGATGACACTCATGAGAGCTGGCTCGAGACATTCAAGTCATTCGAATTGGCTGGAATTTTGCCAAAGTCGAGTACAATTCGGGCTGAGAGCCAGAAGAAGAATGTGTCTGGCACTAATGGTTCTCATCAGACGAATGGTCATTGAGATCTGTAAATTGTCGATTACGTAGCTTGGCATGTTCAAGGGATACTTTGGCCTTTGAGCCGGGACTTGCACATTTTTTGTTCGGTGGAATTTGGGACGATATGTTTTCTCTTCTGGCTGTCTCAAGTACCTTTTCGCCTTAACACAGAAGGGTTCCTTAGACTTGAGCGACCCAATCTAAGACCACCGCTTTAGAGATCTATAGCACACGTTCGGAGAGCGCGTCGTGCAGAATCGTGCCACGCCTATGCCAAATCCACGTGCACTTAGCAAGCCATAGATTAGGAAATTACGTCAGCTGCCTTAGGAAACCATCTCTCATCCCATGTGCAAGATACGATCATCCTGAGGCAATAATTCATTCAGCCATTCCAAATCCGTGATTCCCAAAAAAGGGGTCGAGAAATCCTCCTTCTCGTTCCCTGAAGATCCTTGGACTTGAGTGGCAGGTGCCATTGCATGAGAGGACGCATTTCCAAAGTTCATCTCGAACGGAAAGTCAGCAATCATCGAAGATTGAAAGTTCGAGTCTGCAAACGAGTCATCCACAGAGAATTGCGCTTCGCCCTGAGCACCTGTGGAAGAGTGACCGAAATCCGGCGAGAAAGGCTGCGGTTGCCAGCTCGAGTCGGAGAAAGGTGCGGACGCATTATCATGGGATCGAGCGACTGGGATATGATGTTGCATGGCACCACTTCCATAAGCTTGGGAAACATTTGGTTGTGATGCAAAATTGTTGTTTGACGAGCTAGAGGCTTGATTGGGAACGTTACTTCGCTCAGCTGCGAAAATCTTTGGGACGATGTCTCCCAACTTGAAGATGATTTTTGCCATTTTGCCAGACACCCAGCTCTTTTTACAGAATTGTGTGAGCATTCTTAGCGAATCCTCAGTGGTCTCTTTATAACTGGCTCGCAGATTTGGAAGCCGAGTCAAACACGAGAGAATCGTGATAGTGGCTTCCAGGAGGTATGGAAGGAATGGGAAACCGTATACAGCATCGGCAGCTGTACATTGCGTGAACATGCTGATAATCGAACGGGCTTGCTGCAGACACATGGTATCTGATTCGACATTGTGGCTGGTTGGTGACAAGTTCCCGTGCGATCTCCGCACTGGACTTCGGATCGTGATTAAAATGTATAGGTATCGCTTGAAATGTTAACAGCTGCTTCTTGCTCGAAAATTATAATAGCTTACCAATCGGACAAGAAATCTCTGTTTGAAAAGGTGTGGCGACGAAGTGGTGGGAGGTTGGTGGACATCGTTCTGATCACATAACAGAAACTTGGGAATTGACTCCATCCAGCCATACGCGAGTGTGTCAAGGTATTCATGGACATAGGAACTCGTTCTCGAGCCCGATTCGGCTCCAAACAGTGTTTCCCATACTTTCCCAACAACTCGTGAATATCCAACCATGACATTGAGATAAGGTATCAGTGACAGATTCGTAGACTCTGCTTCCATGTGGTAGAAGTCTAAGACAGATCTCGGTGTTGGCACATCGACCTCTTTCGGTAGAGCTACCGTGATATTGTTGTCTTGAATCATGAATGGTCTCCCAAGAACCAGAGACACCCGGCGATCGAGAACATACATACACCACCAAGTTCTCTTGAACATCTCCGAGTCAAATGTGGACATATCATCGTGCGTCTTTTCCAAGTGTATACCTAGATGCTGGGCGTGTACGACAGCGAGGGAGAGAACCTTTTGAGCTCTTTCTGTTGCGTCGACTCGGAGCAAGTAAATAACCTGTGGTGGGTCAAATTCTGGGAAGGGCAAATTGATCTCGAGGAACTTAGGACTTACCACCAGTACCAACGAGTGCAAGCTCGAAAGCGGGCGTGAGTCATCATTAACTGTATCAAGAAGGTTGCCCAACAAATCCATTGCTGTGCAATACATGCTCCACCCCGCCGAATGAAAGCCTTCACTTTTTTGTATGCGTGTGGAGACCGTGCATCGTCCGAGAGCCAGAACAAGTAGTATCTGAGAAGCTTTGTCTAGTTCAATTTCTGGTAAGGTCACTTCATTGCCAGTCCCTAGAACTTCCCATAGCTTCTCATACGTTTCTGTTATTGATGTTTCGTTCGAAAATGGGTACAGCAAGTGCACTTCCGTCAAATATATCTCAAGATATTCGTCCCAGGTTGCCCGGTCCGGTTCTATACCATTCTCGTCTAGAGCTCGCTTCACTCGATGGCCAACGGAATTGTAATTGTAGTCCTTAGTGTTTGCAGGCAAGGGCGTCATAGGAGGGGTCCCTGGTGCAGAATCCCGCTCTAATACGGGCATTCCTAGCTCATTCAGACGATCTTCAACACGTTGAAGAGCGTGCGTGACTGAGGTCTCCCCCAGATGTCTTCCCGTTGTCAGATTCTTGCCGCTTGTGAAGGACAAATAATCCTTCGGCGATGTACCACTGGGATTAGAAATTGCACGTTCCTCCACTGTGTCTACAGATGGCTTATCGGCTGGAATATTGATGCGCGAACTGCCGCCTTCTGGGGATTGTGACAAGACTGCAGCATTTGGGTCCGACAAAGGCGAGGCGGGAAGAAGAGCTCGTGTGAGGGTTGTGAGATGCGATTCGAGGGTAGCTAGACGATGATGAAGTGCTTGTAGTTCCGCTGGTCTCCTTTTGCGTGTTATCTTTCATGCAAGAGCAGTTTCAAGGGGAGAAATTACCCTGCATCTGTTCCACTTCCAGGCAGTGTCGTACCATCATTCTCGGGTCCATCTCCAGCATCAACAACACAGTATTTCTTCCTTCGAATACAGGCTTCGCAGGGAATGCCACCACCACATCTAATCTTTCTTCTTTTGCAAGGCCCACAAGCCTTGCCTACGTACTTGTCCCTCTTCCGTTTCTTGGTTGGTTCTTGATCGCCATTTGCAGTCCGTGGTTGAGGGTTCTCGCCAGATAATGAGGGCTCCATAACGTCTAATTCACACCCTTCGTTCAACAAGTGAGATGCGTTTGGAACGTTGACTATACGCTTTCGGCTGATGCTTGAGTCTCTCGTGGATCTCGAATTCCAGTCGGATTTGGATTGAGACGCAGAATAGTTCAGAGCTTGACAGAGGGACGCTGTGCATGGCGGGGTTCGGCATGGAGTTTGGCGGGGTCCCCGGAAAGTTACAGTACCAAGATGACCTAGTCTCTACTAATTCAGCGAAAACCCCTGGGGCATCCCAGGAGGGGACCTGATCTGCAGCATCTAGGGAAGTTGAATCATTGAATGCGTGGAAATAAAGTAAGTGAATGCCTGGAATATCAAATTGGGACATGCCACCCCACCTCAAGATACTACATGCTCAACTTTCTGTTCTGCTATTGCGTCGCCATCCGGCGCCTCTTCATCACTCACCACTGCTTAGAACAAGTATACAAACAGAATCATAGCTTCTAATTTCCGGCATCATGTGGACAGCCTCAAACGCCCCGCCTGGCCAGGCCCATCACGCCTGCAAGAACCCAAAACTCTAGCCAAGGCTACCAAGAATAGTTCCGCAGTCCGTTCCGCGAAAGCGGAACTTGTGTTGCCAGTGTATGTGAGTGTCAGCTCGTCCTTCACAACAAAGTCCGAAGAGGAATAGTCACAATAATGATCGCAGATTATTGTCCGATGTTGTTGTCGTCTTAGATGAAAGCATGGCGCAAATTATCTTACCGAGGTGAAGAGCTGCATGGGCGTAGTGATAAATCAGTAGTGAACAAACAGAGGGGTGAATATCTTCATGGCTGGGCCAAATTCCAATGGAAGAAGGTCAAACCTACAAAGTTCTTCTGGATGGGTCATTGGGATCTAAGAGCAGTCAGTATAATTCAAAAGAGATATATCTATGATGCGCGGGAATGAAGCGCACCAAATGACCAGCATCCTCCATCACCACAACGTGTTTCTGTGTCCTTGAGATAGACTTGATCCATTCACGATCGGCAGGATGACTTGTTCATTCCATTCTCATCAGCAGACGCTTGAAATGGAATAACAGACAATAAGCACTTACACAACAATACTTTTACCTCCTAATATGAAGCAGTGATTCTGTTTGGATTCACTCAGAAACCTGGGTAGATCTGGATGGGGTGCTGCGAGATATGTTGCCTGTATATCATGTTAGTTTGAAAGTAGGCTCAAGTAGCGGACATTTTATGTCGACGTACTGCTTCTTGCTCCTTCGGAGTCGTCAAAGTCCTCACCATATGCTCTCCATCTTTCGTATCTCGGGTGCTATGTTCCACGTGAAGCTTCAACACTTCGGGATGCCAGTCACTGAACCCTTTATTGGTTGCAAAAGAGAATTGGACATCTTGCCTAGTGATAGTCAGATATAAATAGAAGAATGTAGGTCACGGAGAGCTTACAAGCTTTCCCACCGATCACGTCTTTTTAAAGCACGTTGTGCTATCATATCCGTTTGCTCCTTCATTTGGAAGAGAATCGGGTCAATGAATATCGTTCCAACAAATGCTGATGGGTCCAGGATTGCAGCATGAGCCCTTCTACTTATCAGAATATGTCCATACAGAAAGAAAATATAAGAGCGACTACTCACATTATCCCACCCCCAAATGAATGCCCAATTCCTATTACGGGCTGCTTGACTTGGAAGCATTTCAAGACCTGCAGAATATCCCGAGATTGGTCGGTCCAATGTGCTACAAGATGGTCCTGTCAGTCATATGCGGCAAGCCATAGTTCTCGGTATTGAAAATATGAATCGATGCTCACAAGCTTTCGTCAACAGGTTTGCATTCAACAAGTAGCTATCCCCGTGGTTCGAAGCATCGATCACCAAAATACGTTTGACGCAGCCTGACCAAGCTCCATTTTCTGTAGTCTTCAAAAGTCTCCAGATTGTGGGTTCCCATAATCTTTTATTGAAAGAAGTCCCATGTGTAAAGATGAGTGTAGCAGCGCTAGATGCAGGGTCCAATATCGTGTACTCGTCGACAGCGAGCTGGAGTTGTGCATTGGGATCGTGAATAGTTTTGGGGTTTCGAGGATGCGATGCTGGTATCGTGTGACTGATTTGAAGACAGGTGGAATTGAAAGGTCGTCGGCTCATGATGCCGATATGTTTTTTCCTCTCCTGTGAAAAATCAAAAGCTGGTATGAAATCACTCGTATGATAATGGAGCTCAGAGCTATGTTCGTCAAGTTCGTTCCGCAGTCCACCGAACTCCAACATTTAATCCTGCAGCGGCCTAAATCGGCATCATGGGCTGCCTGGAGGCGGGCGGAACTCGGCTCCCCAGGGACACATTTTCAGGGATAGAGTTTGTTAACAGGGTGTACTTTCAGCTAAGTGCGGGGTACTTTTAACCCCGCTATCAATCTCCGGAAGTAAAAAGAATTTGGCTTCAAATGTGATTGAGCGTTAAATGTAGCATCATGACATGGCTAAATACCTCGAGCTTTACGGGAAATGAGAAGCTATATTTAAGGATCAGAGATTTTAGTATTTCGCACAGTAAGCTACAGCACTACAGACTGTATTGATACAATTTTTGTTTCGCGAAATCGTCTCATGTTTACCAAACCCAGTGATGGACCTGTTGTGCCACCAGACCGTCCATGAAACAAATTCTTCTAACACATATTCTGAGCTTCCTCGGGCTTTCCGATAGATCGTGCCTCGTCTGCAAGTTATAGCTTCGGAATGCCCATGCTATTCTTGATCAGCTTCATCTAGTTGGCAATCTTGAGACAAACTTACTTGATGTGGATACTCTTCGCATTCATATATGATAGTAAACTATCTTTCCCGAGCTCATGTCCGTAACCACTCTGTTTGATGCCACCAAAAGGTGTATTCAACTCTGGTAGGAAAGGCGAGTTAATCGCCACCCCACCGGCTTCTAACTTCGAGGACACTCGAAGTGCGCGGGTAATATCTGAAGTATAGATACAAGCTAACATTCTTAAGTGTCAGAACACGCAGGATCATCTCTGATAGACTTACAAGCAAGTCCATACTCCGTCTCGTTAGCGAGATCTATCGCCTCTTCCTCTGTCTTGAAAGTTCTGACTGTGAGTACAGGGCCGAATATTTCTTCTTTCCAGATCGGACTATCTGACGTGGGTTGCAAGAAAAGCGTAGGTTGAATGAATGACCTACAAATAGGTCAAGAAGTGATCATCAGGTATATACAAGTCGGAGAATCTGGAAGTCTGAACGGGAGCTGACATACCCTTTTGTCCCAATTCTGCCACCTCCAGTGAGCAACGTGGCGGATTTCTTCCCTTGCTCGATGAAAGCCATGATCTTCTCAAACTGGTCTCTGTCGACAACTGGGCCGTGCTGTGTGTTGGGATCCATTGTATCTGCTCCCATGCCCTTGGAGGCTGCCTCAAATATCTGCACTATTGCATCACAGAACTGTTTGGCGATCTTCTCTTCCACCAACACCCTCGATGCAGCTGTGACTAACGTTAAACAAGAGCTCTACACGCTATACGAGACTTCACTCACCGACACAAATCTGCCCCGAGTTTGCCAAAAATCCACCTCCGACCCTACACATGTTAGTGACCGGAAGCGATAAACGACACTGCGAAGTAAACATACCCTCCAATCGCAACTTCCATCGGTGCGTCTGCGAAAACCAGGGCAGGAGACTTCCCTCCCAACTCTAACGTGACTTTCTTCAGATTGCTCCTGGCGGCTGCTTCTTGTATCTTCTTTCCCACGAAAGCAGATCCCGTAAAGCTCACTTTCGAAATGAGCCTATGAGACGCAATCAGAGACCCTGTTTCTTTCCCACCGGTGATGAATTGGACAATTCCCGGTGGAAACCCAGCTTCCGCGAACAATGGCCCCAGAGCCAGTGTCCCCAGAGGAGACTTCTCAGAGGCTTTGAAGATAAACTTTGTGTCATCAGTGTACGGAAGTTCGTTTTACGAGTAGACACTGTCACTTACAGCATTACCCGCTGCCAACGCCGGTGCCACCTTCCAGCCCACATACATGAATGTAGCATTCCAAGATGCTATCCCAGCACACACTCCAATGGGTTCGTATCTGACAATCTTGTAGAAACCATTGTCTTCTACATATGATCTACCTTCAATCTTGTCTGCCCATCCAGCGTAGTCTGCATGATTAGCGAGTTTGGCTCTCCAGATACCAATCTATCACTCACATCTGAACACTTCAACCATATGCTTGAGATCGAAGTGTATGATTCCAGAAATTGGTCGGCCAGTGGGTAGTGACTCGAGTTGAGCTAGACGCTCTGCATTTTGCTCGATAAGTGCAGCGACCTTATGCAAACAAGCTGCTCTTTGGCTCCCAGAGAATTTCGACCAAGGCCCTCGTGTGAAAGCTGTCTTTGCTGCTGCAACGGCGGTATCGATGTCTTCTTCGCCTGCAACTCTCACATCGTTTGTGATTGAATCGTCGTTAGTCGGATTACTCAGTGATATTCTCTCTCTATTTTTCGACTCGCTATACTGTACCGAGAATTAATACTGAAGCAGATAGGAGTAGGATTTCAGGAGCGTTGACTTGCCTCATTGTTAATGAAAAGCTTTAAAGGAAGATCCATCTTGGTTGAAAGCGTCTTGGAGCTCTTTCGGAAAAATCAATTGGAAATACAAGGAAGCTGAAGTTTTGAGGATATTAATTCCAGACTAGAAACAGACAATGAAGACACAGCTCTGAAGCTACCCCTCGCTAGCGAGGAGCCCGCTACCCCGCCATTATTACAGGAGGCAGTCCCTGAATTCCTGAGGCGGAACGCCGGACGGAGCCTATTCCGTCTACTTTTTGTTGAGCTTGGTGGGGCATTACCTGCAGCGACTTGTATGCTTCATTATGCTCTTGTAATTTCAGGCCTGAAAACAGTTACAAGTATCTCGATCGATACTTTTGAAACGAACAGCACGGTTGATCAATCATTTACCATGCAAACATTGAAAAGCGTTACTGAAGTAGTGGAAATTCCACTAGAAGTCCCGTTCGCAGAGTTCCTCAGAATCTTTCAGCTGGAACTACTGCCTGTACTACTTGCAGAGCCTGGTGTAATTTCGGTTCGTACAGGTAAGAGGACCCGAGAGTTATGAATTGCACTTCAGCTCATCTTTACTTCAAGGAGTCAAAATCAGAGCATCGGAAGATTTGACCCACGCGTGGGCAGTCTCCTTGACGGAATGGGATTCATTGGCATCCCATGCAAAATTTGTACAGAAGGAAACCTCTGTCCCCTTTTTCGAAAGAACTGCAAAGATCTCACGAGGTCCACCAACGGTCGACCATTATCAATTCAGAAATCTATATACGCTGGGAGGCTCTGACGGCACTCGGGTCGTCTTCGAGAAGCACATCGCGGGTGGGAGATCAGCTGATGGCTCAACAGCCAGTCTAGATAACGAAGGATTATTCTGTCGTGTCTCTCCAGTGAAGGTAGATACTGAGAGCTTACCATCATGTGCGGACAGGTATTTTGATGTGCTGTGGTATAGCTGTGAGCACAAAGTCGTGAAATCGAGTTTGTAAGAGCGGAAGATGTACCCGTCCGCCACATGGCATTGAACCCTGTAATTAGGCTAGAATCAGGATCAGAAAGTTTTTTCTTGCATACCCTTGTTTAAGCTTCCGCCTATCGCGAAGCAGTCGATAGGAGGGGTAGATTGACCGAGCTCTTTTCCTCACGTCTCGCTTGTTTACATATTGTCGGAACCGAGAGCGGAACGCCAAATGTGGGGAGGTGGAGTGTTGCGTGTGGATTATTCTAAACAAATGTACATTACCTCAGCAGAATTTATTTAAGGTACCGATAGAAATACATAGTATCAAGGTTAACATTAATCCAGCTCATTCACATTTCACAATCTTCACTCATTAGTCCTACTGGTGTTCCGTTCAGCACAATGAAGGCACGCAAAAGCATTCAGATTGTGATAGTAGGGGCCGGAATGGGAGGACTTGGAGCAGCAATTGCACTTAGAAGAGCAGGGCACAAAGTTGTTGTACTTGAACAGGCTGCAGAATTTGGTGAAGTACGTAATTTTCGCATAGGCTGAACAGTTTATCAAGGCTGGAATAACTGACGAGTTCTAGATAGGTGCAGGTGTTCAAGTACCGCCGAACGCCTCAAGGGAATTAATCAGATGGGGACTGGAAGCCCAAATGAATGCAGTGTGTTCCCAACCTGACAAGATCAATTACCGAAGCTGGGAAACTGGAAAGCCGCATGGTCATACCGATCTGTACAACGTCCGAGAACGTTTTGGGGCTCCATACTGGCAGGTATTTCGACCTGCCTATCATAAGATTCTGTTACAAGCGGCTCTAAGAAGTGGTGCCGAACTGCGAAAAGGTTGCGAAATCAAGGATTATATCCCTAAAGATGGTGTGGTTGTGCTTGCAGACGGGACCAAAATACAAGGTGACTTGGTGATTGCCGCGGACGGTGTCAAGAGCATTGCTCGGAAGGCGATGGGGATTGATACCGAGCCAAATGAGACTGGGGATACTTGCTTCAGAGTTGTGATTCCAGCTGAGAAGCTGCTCGCAGATCCAGATCTTGCAGAACTGAGCACCAGACCAGGGTTCGAACAATGGCTTGGACCAGACCATCACATCATTGGGTAAGTCTTCTAATCTCACAATTATTTTGTTGAAAGTCCTGATCGTCATCTAGATACAACATGTCCAAAGAGAAGTACTTCAATCTTTTGATGGTTATTCCAGATGACCGGAAAATGGTAGGATACAAAGCTCCCGCCTCGGCGACAGAGGTCAAAAAAGCATACACGGGATGGAACCCAACGTACGTACAAGAAGTCACTCATTCCAAAACCATTGGCTAATACACACGGCGAAGGGTCCAAAAACTTTTAGCATTTCTTCCTGAAGACGTCGAGCGCTGGCGACTCATCGACCTGCCGCCAATCAAGGAATGGATCCACCCAAGCAATAAGCTCCTTCTCCTCGGCGACTCCGTCCATGCCACGCTACCTTATCTGGCCCAAGGCGCAGCAATGGCAATCGAGGATGGCGCTGCACTTGGGGCCATTCTATCTCATCTCAATGACATTGAAGAGCTCCCAGAATTGCTGCAAGTGTATCATAGAACACGTTTGAATCGCACGCACACCATTCAACGCGGTTCATGGACGAATCGCTTCTTCATTCACATGTCGAATGGGCCAATGCTGGATATGCGGAATAAAATCATGGCTGTTGGTGATTATAATGGAAGTCCGAATCTGATGGGGAATACTCTGTTCACTGATTGGATGTATGGCTACGATGCGGTGGAGGCGGCGGAGAAGGAATGGGCGAAGACGCATAAAGCGAGCCTGTAGTTCAGTAGAGTTTACATGAGAATGCTGGACAGTAGAGAAGTTCGAAACTTTGCAAGCTGATGTAAAGCATTTGGTGGTGATATTGAATTAAAATATTGGGCGAGCCCGCATAGCCAGCTAGTGCGATATCAATACTTTGTATACCAATGTGGCAGTATGTAATTCAAGGTGGTCTCCCGTGACAGTCTTTTTAAAGACATTCTAGATTTTCGAATATATAGTTATCTTGTATTTGACATCCGTGGGAGGTCAACTTTGAGTAAAACTTCCATGAAACCCGACGCGACCCCACCTGAGCCCAGTCGCAACTCGCGGATCTTCTTCCCTGGATACTTCCTCCTATTCTGCCGCTCTTCGACTTTTTATTCTGACAAAGAAATCAGACTGTTTAACAAACCACGCATTATGCAACGTCCAATCACTGTTCTCCCTCGCAAAAGAGATCTGTAAATATACGTCAGCAGAAGTCCAATTCCTCAACCGTGCACGGGTCAACCTACCTCAAATTGTCTCAACATAGTTGGCACCAACTTGTACATCTCCAATAAACTGATGTTTTTCCCAATGCAAGTCCTAGCACCCATCCCAAACGAGAAAAGCGCGTTGTTCATTTCACTTCTTTTCGAATCTTCAACCTCCAGCCACCTCTCAGGCCGGTACTTCTCAGGCTCGGATCCGTAGACCATCTGATTGAGATGGATCACCCAAGCATTGGCGCCAACATTCGTACCAGCAGGTATAAAGGTCTTGCCGACTTGAAGACCATGCGCCGGCACGATCCTCTCGAGCGCAAGCCCCACAGCTGGGTGCATTCGTAGAGACTCCTGGATCACGGCACTCAAATACGGGAGATTTCGCGCCTGTTCCCACGACACGATCTGCTCCTTGGGTCCAAGATCAGCATATTTCAATTCTTGGAGAAGCTTCTCCATTGTCTCAGGGTTTTTCATCAAGAAGTAGAAAACAGCTCTCAAGGTGATGGCCGTGGTGTCTGAGCCTGCGAAAACGTTGGCAACGGTGAGGGCAAGCACGCGTTGATCGCTGATGAACTCGGGATCTTTCTTATTGGCAGCGAGAAATCTGTCTAGGAAGTCACGACGAGATGGGGAAGCTTTCTCCTCGTCTTGATGCTTGGATACATCGTTGCCGGAAAGACGAGATGCCATTCGGGTTCTGGCGAAGACGGCAACTGGTGAAGTGGTATCGACATACCCTCTCTCAGCGCCCCAAAGCAGCAGCGGATTCTTGAGGAAGAGGCGATCTAGCCACGGATTTTGGCCCACCTAAAATCAAGCCATTAGATTTCGCTCAAGAAATTCTCTTGGTGCCATTAAGGAACTGGCTTACCACAGCGAAGTAATTCAGCATCCGCTCAAGCACGGAAATCACACCCTCGATGTCCTTGCCCTGGTCCACAAACCCAAGCCTTTTCGAGAAGGTGAGTTCTCCAATGACATCGAAAGCGTAGTACTGAAGCCAAGTACCAAAGTCCAGGACGCCGTCATCTCCGGATTTGTCGACGACTCTGCTTTGCAGTTGCTTGATGAAAGCTGTGATGGTCGAGTCCACAAGCGGTTCAAATGTCACCAGATTGCTCATGGAATATGCACTAGCTACCGAACGGCGTAGCTTTGCATGAAACTTCTCGTCTTCCGAGTTAAAAAGACTGTGCAACGGCTTTCCTTTCACGATGTTTTGCTGAACAGGGTAGAAACCAGACTAATTGAGCAGGTGTCAGCGCAGACAGAAGGGACGGGGACAGATCTCTGAAGTGTACCTTCACGTATCCAGCATTGAGTGCATAGATCTTCTTGGTCGCTTCCCAATCGGCAACCAGTACCGTCTTCGGACCTATTCTCACCAGATCCCCGTACTTTTCATGGAGTTTAATGTGCGCCGCTTCAGGACGTCTCCCCCAAACCACGAACAGTCGCCAGTAATCTGTAAAAGAGGCCAATAGTGGGCCCGGAATATGATGGATGCCGTTTCCGTACTTATTCTTCAGGAATTGAGCAAAGATAAGTGCTGTAAGAAGGCCAAGGATTGCAAGTCCGCGGTGTTCTGAGAGCGACTCGAGGAGCATATTGAGAACAAGTACGGGTGCTGAAAAATGGAATGCTACGGTCACAATAGGAATGTTAAGGCTTTGCAAAAGCTCTGTCTTGTATCAGCGTTTGAAAGTGTTCGAATCAATGCTGACATTGAATGCTGTATGTATACTTACAAACACCGAGATTACTCCTAGGCACCAAATGGAGTCGTACAGGAAACCCTTTTCGTAAAGCCGCAGCACAATGGTTCAACGAGCTCTGCAGAGCTCGCTCGCACTGTCTTGCCCGAGTGGGTAATCCGTCGCTATTTCCCCTTAGTTCCAGTAGCTCCCAAGTCTGATTTGACGTAAAACTGCCTCCGCTGGAAGCCTTTCACAGTTGATGCATAATTACTCTCCTTCCCCGCATTTTTTTCCCATCATGAAATAGGGAAACTCACGTGGAACATGTTCCGCATTGAATGATCGGTGCACTTGGCCTCGTGAACCTTTCAGACTTCGCGGGGGTAGAGTGCAGGGATTCTTTCCGCCTCACTTCCGTATACTCGGAATGTCTCGCTTAGCGAGAGAGGGGGATAGCCGAAGTGCTCGAAGACGCGGCCGCAGCCAAACACCATCTAGGTACGGCGCCGAGCCGAAGAAGTAATCATGATCAGAGTAGACCGTGCCTTTCACTTGATTACAATTATCTAGAGAGCTTTGTGTCGAAAATTGTGGGTTTGTTCTAAGCCACTCACCTTCTCTCAGCACACTTGCAGTGTATTTGTGGTTATCAACCAAACATTCCCGGACCAACAATCAAACAGATTTTCAAGGAGAACGCCATCCATCTACAAGTTATGTCCGAACCATCGAATCCAAGCCCATGGTATCATGGCTCCACTGTTCCATATGCTGAGCCCGCATGGTCACGTGGCTGTCCATCGCCATATCTGAAAGACTCCCATCGGAAGTTAAGGAATGCTATGAGGGCTTGGGTTGAAGAGGTTAGGATGAAAATTTTGTATTCAAAGATATCAGCTGAAACTCCAAACAGCATATTATCCCTTATGCCTCAACCTGGGAAGACGAAGAGAATCTGCCCAAGGACATCTACCAGAAAGCTGCCAAAGCCGGAATTCTCATGCCCATGGCAGCTGGGAAGTCGATTCCACGTGAATGGGCGGGAAAGTTTCCAATCATTGGAGATGTCAAGCCTGAGGAATGGGACGGTTTCCATGATTTCATTATTCATGATGAGCTGAATCGAGTGGGTGGTATCGGGTGAGCTAATCAACTATCGAAGAACGCCTGTCGACTTGACTGACTTTGCAGTGTACCAAATGGGTTGATTGGTGGAGTAGTAAGTGCCTTTTCCGAGTCTGTTGCTTTTTCTAACGTGAACAGACTTTGGTGATGCCAGCTATACTCAAAAATGCATCCAGCAAGCTGAGAGAACGGTGCGTCTCAGAGCGAAGACTCAATAGACATTTGTGCTAACCCATCCAGAATACCCAAAGAGGTCTTCTCGGGACAAAAGAGGCTTTGTCTAGCTATTACAGAGCCAGATGCTGGTTCAGACGTTGCTGCACTGGCAACAGAAGCTGTTCTGACTTCCGATGGCAAGCACTACAAAGTCAATGGGCAGAAAAAGGTAAGCCAAGGCATCGCCTGTCATTCCAAAATAGCTCTGACGGCTCGACTTTCCAGTGGATCACATCTGGGATGTATGCAGACTACTTCTTCACTCTGACGAAGACGTCGACGGATGGGATGACAATGCTGCTAATTCCCAAATCGAATGGTGTGTCAGTGAGGCATATGAAAATGTCTGGTTCTTCATCTGCGGGGACCGCATTTGTTGATTTTGACGATGTGTTGGTTCCAGTGGAAAACGTGATTGGTGAAGTCGGGAATGGCTTCAAGTGCATCGTCTCGAATTTCAATCATGAGGTATGTTGTCAGGACATATTGCTTCTTCGATAATTGTGCATAGCATTGACGCCGACATATAGAGACTATTCATATCATTCCAGTCAGTGCGGGGAGCACGAGTATGCCTAGAAAACGCAATCTCGTAAGTAGCTTCCGAGATCTGCATATATCACTGCAGAAACTACTCACAATCCTAGGTATGCGTCTTCTCGGGAGACTTTTGGCAAGAAACTCATAGACCATCGTAAGATTACACGATCCTTATTGCGGCATCGCTAACGGTCCTCAGCTGTAATTCGGTTCAAACTTGCTCATATGGCTCGTGAAACCGAAGCTTTGCAGTCATGGATTGAGGTGAGATTCGTACAAATCGTCTGACATCTATCAAATGACTAATTATCGGTAGACTTTGATCTTCCAATTAGACTCTCTGAGTGCTGCCGACGCAGAGCTTCTCCTGGCAGGACAAATTGCTCAAGTGAAAGCTCACTCCGGCATTGTACTTCAGAACGTTGTTCGCGATGCCATACAGATTCTAGGAGGCATCGGTCTGACTAGAGGTGGAAGAGGCGAGAGAGTCGAGAGGATATGGAGGGATGTGAAAGCCATATCGGTACCAGGAGGGAGCGAGGAGATCATGTTGGACCTGTCGGTTAGGAGAGCTGTGAAGGCGGCCAGTGTTCTGAAGGCAAAAGGCCAGGTTTCTAAGGCGAAGCTATGAAAGATGCCGGACAAGAACTCTTGTAACAGCATGATGTCGAACCCAGTGGTGTTTTTAGACCCAAGGACATCTCCCCTTGTCACGTGCCGTTCGTGGCCATCAAGTAGGTACCTAGGTAATTCTGCCTCCGCTGGATTGACACTTCTCGAGTTGCAAATTATTTCGGGCATGAATGGATGCCATACTTCCATCGTAGACTCCTTCGCTTCGCTCAGCCTCTAAATCAGCTCAGATGATGGTCTGGTAGTGTCACGTGCCAGCGGCTTGGCTCGAGACTTTTTCTCAACCGCCAACAATGATCAGGTCAACTTTTTGACGTACGTCCTTCCTGTCTCTGGTGGTACATTACCAGCAAACTCTCATGTCTGATGCACTGGTATCACGACTTCGACTTTGTTATGTTCTGTTAGCTTGAGGATTACGACGATCTCGAAATCTGTACCCACAATATTCGTCAGCTCACCATGCTCCTTTCGATGTTCTGTGGCTGACTGAACACTGGATAAAGCGGTCTTCAGAAGTTTCTGCAGAGCTGGCTTCCTACGACATATGATGACTTCCAACAATTATCCTGTCATTGGAGATTCCGAAACTTCGCAAGTCGCGACGACAGTCAACCTCATCGCATGAAGGGCATGGCGATCAACTCCATCATAACTATGCCAAGACGCGTACTTCTATGCGGATCTTCAATTTAAGTTCGGACGACAAGGCTGCTCGGGCGTCGCCTGTGTTTCATCTGCGAACTCTATGCCAAGCACAGCCTAGGGGAGCACTGGTGGTGCTCCAAAAAAGTTGGGAAATCCCCGCTGCGGGAACCAAGCTCAGTCTATTAATGACATGACAGCCCATCCTTACCGGATAGAGGGCTGCCGCGTAAGAACATAAGGAGATCACAAAATCGTACATATAGATGGCATCTCCTCATCTGATCTGTTTCTGTCTCGTTTGTCTTGCTTCTATCATTTCTTATTGTTGACTACTCAAGTGCATTCCTTTTGTTTAGATACCCTAGCCATCCCTTGCTTCGTACCTGCGTATTTCATACTTTCTCTTTCCAACATTCCCATCTTTTTCCTTATGTTCAAACCCGCCGCAATCATGGCCGCATGGCAAGCACCAGGTCGAAAGAATCAATTCGTGACGAATTGGGCAATTCTTTTGTTCATATTTTTCTTCGGCATGTACTGCTTGTAGGACCCCTCAATTCTGTTGGTACAATCTTGTCTAATCCATTCAGATCCTGGAATGATCTCCAGTATTCTCTTCCAAGCTTTAAGTCCAGTACCACGACCGTCCTTCCTCCAAGCCCCTACGACCCCCGAAAGCTAGCCTTCCTCGTCGAAACGCGACCTCTTCCTCACCTTCCAGCGCTCTTCACGCATATGATGACTATTATACCTCCCGAGTGGACATTCAAGTTTATGGGTTCGCCTGTCGCTTTAGCATTTATGCGTGCTTCCCCTACGATATCTCGTTTCGAAGCTTCCGGAAAACTGCAGTTTCTGGACATCCCGTCTAATTACAGCCTCTCGAATCGGGAAACGATCTCGCAGATGTTTACCGATCCGCACCTTTACCGAGACGTTCTCTCACCTGCGGAGCATCTCCTAGTCTGGCAGCCCGACAGCATATTCTGTGCCAATGCACCGACTACATTGAATGATTTCCTGCAGTGGGATTGGATCGGAGCCCCTTGGTCGAAAACAGCTGCTTATGGAGGAAATGGTGGATTGAGTCTGCGGAAGGTATCGAAGATTATGGATGTGTTAGGGAATAAAACAAGAAGACATGGTGATGGAGCATTGGAAGATCTGTGGCTAGCACAAAGACTACACGAGATGCCGGGAAACATGATGCCAGCAGCGAACATCAGCAAGACGTTCAGTGTGGAGAGTGTGTGGGATGAAACGCCGCTGGGGTATCATATAGGATGGCTCGGCGTACATCACGAACAGGTAAGAGTCTTCCCTGAATGACTTTCCGCCCCACAATGTGTGGAATTCTGCTGACAACGTCTAGATCTGGGATGATCAAAGTCAGGTCGATCATATTATGGAGTACTGCCCAGAAGTCAAGATGATTCTAGGCATGAAGCTAGACAATGACAAGCCAGCAGGCATTCCTCGTTAACCAAGCTGCGCAGTTTCATGTGAATATTACTTCACCAAGTGTTTGAAACTAGGAGGGTTGTTGATTATTGGTGCTGCGAGCAAGCGCTCAATTCCGAATGGCTCCGGAAAGTAAAGCGACGACTGAAGTGCCCATGTCTAAAACCACAGACATCCTTTTCGTCGTTATCAATTCACTGTCAGCTATCGCCAAGCCGGTAGCCTAGTCTTCAGTCACTCTTTACCTGGCAACGGCTAGCAAACTTCTTCTTGCGCTATATCACCTATGCCATTGATTTAGCTGGCTTTGGGCGTATATAAAGCATACCTCCGCTCTGGAATCGCTTCAGTTCCCAACCAGTCACAGCTAGACGGAACCTAGCCACCAGATTTATCAGTTGGGCGCAGAAATGTACGTCCATATTGACGAATGGAAATAGTGCTTTTCCGACATCTCTGTTTCCAGCTACTTATTGCTGGCTGGAGTTCACCTCGACTTAAAGGCATGTTCCATAGCCAGAACTATTGACTCGAGTCTTTGTCTGCGGCACAATCAGCATATTCGGAAAATTGACGATAATCCTCTGCTTTCGTCCTTCTGACAACAGGCTTCCTGTTGCCAAATTATGTCGCGAGCTGTATTCAACGAAGCGTGGACACCCTGTGTTATATGCTTCCAGCACTCAGCCCCCAATAGTATTGTCTTGCTTGTCTCAAAGATCTTGCTGCGGATACCTCGGGTGTCAAGAGAAAGCTAATCCCTCCATCTGAGTGGCCAAATACCTCATGAGACAATGTCCATCTTCTGCTTTTGCTGCGTAAAGAAAGGTTGATCACGAAAAGGAGCTACGTAATCTGCTCGTGTGTATGTCCGTTCAACTAGACTCATAGAACGATCGTTGGCGATAACGAGCGTGTGCGCGGTACAATGAAGAGACCTTGGAATCGTGAATTGGTGGAAGAATGAAAGAGATGGACGACAGCACTCATGGACATGACGACTAGCAATAAAATATATGCATTGAAGTACCATGTCTGGTCAATGCGGTGCGAGAAGAAATTCCCGAGTACTGTATCTAGGACAGGGGTGAGAAAGAATCATATCTCAATCTGCATCTCCGCCCATACCACAGTCTTCTCCAAACCTTTTCCGTACAAATTCCGCACAAGTCCAGTGCATAAGTTGATGGTTGGCTCCCTTTTGAAAGCAAGATTGAACGATGAAAGTTTTCTTGGCTTTCACACACGGCGTCGTGCATCTCGCTGAATTCCCCGATTAACGTTCGGATTTTCCAGTACTCCACGCTGAACTCCACTTCTTCTTCAATCCTCCAACTGCTCTCAATTATAATTAGATTTAATCATCTTGCTGTCACATACGACCATAGATTGAAGAGAACTGGGCATCCCGTCCGCTCTGCCTTCCACAAGCTTCAAATCGGGGGATTAGTAGTTAGGTGGGTGACCACTAGCGAATACCCTCTGTTGTATGTGTATTTATTTTTGCTCCCGTCTAGTCGACATCGGCAGTGGAAGTGGAAGTGCTGATTCGAGAAAGAGCCCATCGCGCAATAACTTCGAAAAGCACCCAACCAGGGGCTGTGGACACAAGGCCATTCGAAGATGTTGGAGTTGTTGGAGTTCTGGAGGCACGGGTATGTACTGTACGGAAGCCTTTGAGATCATTGTATGGACGAAAAGTATTGAATGATTAAGTCATTTATTTTCCTTCTCAAAAGTTTGGATGAGCCATCAAAAGTTCGGAATCCAAGATATGCCAATCTTCAATCGCATTCCTGACGAAATCAATTGTCTGCAAATGTGATCTGACCTTCCGGTACCAAAATCTACCTAATTGTTGCTTTGGCGATGAACAGAAGCAAGCTGGCAATTGGCGTGAACGAGTGCCAGAGGAAAGACATATTATTCCATGTTCATTCACAGAGCTCGCTTAAGCCCCTGCCAAGTCAATTCGAGGACTAGCTCGTAATCAGCCTTTTTAAGCAGCATCACGAGACCATCCTCCTGCATCTACCCCACTGTCATCTTCACCTTATTCTTCTCATGATAAGGCATCACTACCCTAGCTATCATTGATACGAAGCGAAGCAGTACAGAAGTTTCTATTCAAAACTTCTAGACCTCTTCCGAGCGCAGATGCGTCGAGCTCGACACCGTTGGTTACATCGCTGTGCCGTAAAGCCGCATCCCACCACTAGATTACGAAACAAAAGCCCGTCGCCCTTACGATATGATTGCAATCAGTAAATTGTTCCGCTCCAATCCTCAGGGATAAGTTAAACATGTCTTCCCGAAATTTCGACAAGCTAAGATCGGTGGAAAACATCTCCACAACAACAGGCTACTGTTCCGACCCTACGCCAGGCGATTCCCTCGAAGAAATCGAGGAAGAGGATCGCTGGACAGATCTGCAACTCGCCGCACGGGATGGTGACCTCTCGACAATCGAGCGTCTGCTGTCCGACCCTTCAACCAACATCAACGCTCCTCCAACTGGATGGTACGGCCAAAATGCTCTGCAAGCAGCATGCGCGCAGGGCCACACCTCTGTTGTTTCGCGTTTAATTGCAGCAGGGGCAGATGTGAATGCATCAGGAGATTTCAATCGACCCAGGACAGCATTACAGATTGCTTGTGTGGCTGGGAATGTCGAAATAGTGGAAATGCTTCTTGCCGCTGGTGCGGAGGCCAACGTGCCAGCAGCAAAGTACAATGGACGAACAGCTCTTCAAGCTGCTTCTGAAGGTGGTCATCTACCTGTGATGGAAAAGTTACTTGAAATCGGAGTAGATGTCAATTCCCCTGGAGCACACTACGGAGGATTAACGGCTTTACAAGCATCCTGTTCGCCTACCAGCAATATCGCAGCTGTTCGCAGACTTCTCGCAGCAGGCGCTAATGTCAATGCGCATCCCTCGCGATACTTTGGCTTGACTGCTCTACAGAACGCATCGCTTCATGGGAATCTGGGAATTGTGAACCTGCTTCTCGATCATGGCGCCAATATAAATGCCCCTGGCGCATATAACGGTGGAGGAACAGCTCTTCTTGCTGCCGCTGAATGTGGATACGTAGAGATCGTGAAGAGATTACTTGGCGCCGGTGCAGACGTGGAAGCTGTTTCGGGGAAGAAGAAGCAGACAGCTCTACAGGCCGCAGCTACTAACGGACATGGGGAGGCGTTTGTGCTCCTAGAAATGGCGGTAGAGGATGCAAATTCGAGGAGAAGAGAGACACACATGTCTCTGCAAACGTCTACGAAGCAGAGATCAAAATGAGAACGCCAGAATTAGACATCCAATTACGCACGGAATGGCTTGCATCTAATGGGAATACCGGGGTCCGATGACTGATGTCAAGATACATACGGTTCAGACATGCAGTGTCTATACTTCTGTTGGTGCTTGTACACCATGAACGATCACCCGGACCAGTTCATTTCATTGAACCAAATCCAATACCATCGCCAATAAGCCCACAGACCTCACTGCCAGCCAAGCTAACCTAAAGTCGAGCAGCAATGGCAAGCTTCTTTCTATTCCAGAAATATCTGAGCACAAACAGCATACCAAGCATACAGACATCCAAAGTGATGGTCCAATTATACCCAATCAGCTATCTAGGAGAATCAAACGTCGTCTTAACACTATTCACCACCCGACTTTCGACCACTGTGCTGGGAATGACTTCAGTGCCTGATGACGGGAAGTTGGCTCGCTAGCCTTTAAATTGAATCTCCAAACAGTTCAAGTATCAGAGACCATGTCTCTGCGCTGGTGTGGTTGTACGCGAAAGTGGGAGGAAGGTTTGCCGGCAATCGTTGTTTACTTTGGAGTTGTCCTAACAATACCATGAAACCAAGAGCGAAGGCTGGATCCGAAAACTACGAATAACACTCCACCAGAAGGAGATAATTACTACTTCTACACACGATACACCAACTTCTTCCTCTTTACCTTTCCCACCCTCATCTCCTGAATCCCCTCTAGCACGCCTTGAAGCCCACCACCCCGCACCTCATTCGGATGACACTTGACCTTACCACTCCTCAGCTTCTCCTCCGCAAACTGCGCGAAATTAATCGCACTATCAAACATCTCTCTCGTAGCGTCAATCTTCTGTCCCTGAATCAAGAACGGCGCATTGAAATACAGGACCCCCATGCATACCTTGAACACGAGATCTTCACGATCGACTTTGATCATGGGCGTGATGCTGACGTAGGTTGCGCCTTTGGCAAGAGTAGCCGAACAAAATTCGTAACTGCTTTGTTGAGAGTAGCAGTCTATGCAGAGAGAGAGATTTGAATTAGAAAGTGCGGTGATGGCACCTGGGGAGGAAGGCGAGCTGTAGTCGAAGACGTGGTCTGCTCCCAAGGATTTGAGGTAGGCGAAGTTGGAGGGAGAAGATGTGGTGATGATTTCGAAATTAGAGCTTTGGAGGAGTCATTACACAGCTGTCTATTTATCTCGTGCACGTTGTGGAAGCTTACAGCTTTGCAAATTGGATCATCATCCGACCTGTCGACGTACTTCCTCCGTAGACGAGGATTTGGCGCCTGGCTTCATCCCCAGCTGGAGGTATCTTGAATCCCAAGGTATCATACTGCATTCCATCAGTATCGTTTCCACACCATGTCAAGCAGAATTTCACGTACCAGAACAGCGCCAGCCGTCAAAACACTCACTCCAAGCGAAGCCGCATCCTCAAAACTCATCCCATTAGGAATATGCAATTGCACATCCCCAACCACGATGATATACTCCGCAAAAGTACCCCAGTCAGGCTGCAGCGGATTTGGTCTCGTGCATCCACATACTCGATCTCCTTTCTTGAAGTTCTTCGTGACGGCCGAACCGACTTCTTCCACGATGCCGGCGTAATCGCAACCGAGAAGGTCGCCTGCATTGCTGATGGACCAGGGCGCATCGATATCTAGAAGCTCGTGAGGATTGAGTCCTACTGCGATGGTTTTGACAATAAGGCAATCTGGAGGGAGGGTTGGGATTGGCCGATTTGTGACGCAGACGGCTGGGCCACCTTTGGCTTCGAGTTGAATTGCTTGCATCTTAGAAGATTGGAATTTGGATCTTTCATGAAGAGTAGAAGATCAGTTTGATGGAGAGATTGATAGAAAAAAGTGAAACCATGGTCTTCAAATACTTGATGCAGCTTTGGTTCAGTGAGGATGGTGACGGGACAGGTTGCCAAGAATATAAACCATGTTGCTGACACGATCTCTTACGTTTGAACCAATGAGATCCACGTGTCTGCTAAACGATAGGCTCCCATTATTCTGACCGAAATGTTTAGATCTGCAGTTGGATGCTGGCCACAGCGTGTATTGGCGTCAGCCTGAGTATCAACCCGACATACAAGTGAGGCGATGCTCATCGATTCAGATCATAAGTACATGAGAGAGGTTATATATGTGTGAGAATATCTGGGAAAACTTTGCATTGCGATTGAAGCTGCCAGAAACACCTTTGACGACTGAAGCGTGAAAGACGAGCGTCGGAATAGCTCAGCCGTACACACAATGACACCAATGAACGCTTTTTGTGAGTAAAACTGTAAAGCAGAGACCTCGCGAACATATTAGCAACACAATCAATCAGTGAGCAGGCCCAGCGTGGGGCGGTCTTTTGAACGACTTAGCTGAGACGAAGACCAAGGAGCGTGAGAAACAAGCAAATCATAAGTCCAAGACAATGATAATAAAGGCACCACAACACAATAAGCCCACCAAGTACCAGCACCACACCATCAAACCATCATTGAATCCATCCCAAACCTCTCTGATTCCCAAGTCCTCCCAGTCCCCTTCCAAGCAATCTATTCCCACCGAGCGTATCACTCACGCGATCATGTCTCGGCCCATCACCCACATAGACACCAAGATACTGGAACAAATTCAAAAGCCGATACTCTCGAGCTGTATCAGAAGAGTAGGACGAGCCCCAGCTGCGAGGAAATACTTCGCGGAAGTTATTGAATAGCGGGTTGTTGTAGCTGCTGGAGTATCCGCCGGTGGGGAGCCCGTAGGCTTGGCAAATGCGGTCGAGTGTTGCGCCTGAGCGAAGTTAGTATGGGTGTATGGCGGGAATGTTGCTATGTTTGGATGTGAGAGAGGAGAGGAGGAGAAGAGGAGAAGAGGGGCAGCGCACTGTCTAGAGACAAGAACCACTCAACACGGCGAGGATGCTCGAATTCGCGAGGATATTGGCCACGATCAACACCATTGTCCGAGATCTTGGGATGGACCTCTGCATGTATCATGTGAGGGCTGACGATGCTGTTGGCGAGCTGGACACCTAGATTGACCCTACCGTTACAGTCAGTATGCTTTGAAGCATAGATCTGGCTCGACATACCTTCTGATCATGTCATCGACCATAAGCTCTTCGAGTCTCCTGTCCTCGCTTAGACCAGACATGTTTCTGAGACCACCGAACCGCAAGTCATCGTCTCGCGAGAAGAGATCGTTTCGAAACAACGACCTGATTACATTCTGGATGGTGTTCTCCAGATTCTCGGACCTTTGAAATGGTCCTCGTCCTGAACTACGGTCGTCCCAGATAACCATTGTTATCAATTCCGATGAAAAGTCGTCTCGCTAGCAGAAGTGTGATGAACTATCAATCTGAGAGACCGATGTATGAAGAATCAGTCCTTTGGGTCAGGGTTGACAGGCGTGACGGGAGGAGGCTGAGCGGGATTTTGCTGAATGAGTGGTTGGTTCACTGGTTGGTTCGCTGGTTGATTGACTGGTTGGTTCACTTGTTGAGGATTCGCGGCTACTTTGACGAGAGGTAGATTCTGTGGCGGATTGGCTATCCGGGCGTTCACAGCCGGAGTATTGGCAGGGAGCTTGTTGGCAACAGGAGGTGGAGCGTTGACAGGAGGGCCTAAGGGACGGTTCGCAGGTTGAGGGAGAGCAAGCGCAGGCCCAGCTTGATTAGCTGGAAGAGCACCAGCAGCGTTGGGAGAAGGATTGGCGGCGGCTTGCTGGACTAACGCGTTGACGAGGAAATTGATGCCTAGTTGAGGGTTGTGTGGACGGTTCTGATTCTGATTGCCGTTTGCGTTGGCGTTAGGCTTTTGATTTTGGTTCTGGTTGGCCTTCTTCCCGCGTTTGGGCTTATTCTTTGGTTGAAAAGCCTGAGGACGTGCGTAGATGACGATGTTTATTGGTGGCTGTGGTGAGAAGACGGGCACTGGAACTGCAACTGGAATTGGAACTCGAGCGGGAATCGGGACGGGTGGTGGAAGAAAGACTTGTGGTGGTGGATTGATGACAATCGGTGGTGGTAGAATGGGAGGAAGCTGATTTATGATAAGTGGTTGGGCGTTGTTGACAAAGACCGGAGGAGGCGCAAGAAGCAACGGCTGCAATGAAGGCGGGTCAGGAGGCTGTATGACTACTGGCTGCGGCAGTGGTTGAGGAGGTACTATTGCTGGCAGCAGAGGAGGCGGAGCTCGCTGCAGGACTGGGGGAGGCGCTTGTATGATATTCGGTTGGACGAATGTTGGTGTTATAAGTGGAGGAGGGAGCTCAAATGGCGGAGGTTGCTGAATAGGAACGTCGTAGGGATCAAATGTATTAGACGGAACGTCGGCGATGGGAAGAGGTAATGATAGAGGCAAAGGAGGAGGAGGGTAATATCGGGCAAAGTGAGGCGGAGTGGGTGGGTACGAGTATGAGTACCGTCGATGTGCTCTGCGGCGAGAGCGACGAGCACTGTTTCCCTTTCTGGGAGTTGCGCAAGGACACGTGAGGGAAAACATTCCAGCAAACTGACGGTACCTCATTACGAGATAAGTTATATATGTTGCTTTGGCAAACCTGGTGAACCTTGATGCGAACCACTAAGTTAAGATATCGGTTCACCATAGAAGCGCTCATCTGGCAACCGCATCTGTGACCCGACTTGAACGCTCATCTGCCTCGTGGCTAGCGAAAATATCACCCGGTGGGTGTGCGAGGTGCACGAGGTGAAATTTTGGGCGTTTGGTCGTGAGCAAGCCAATGGATTCTAGGTGAACCCGACGCCGGCATCCTGCATGGTTCATACTCTTCCGTTCAACTTATCTAAGCAGCGTTGAGGAAATGAAGTGTTACACGATTCCACTTGGATTGAGTGTAGGCTGCAAACATGTAACCAGTGGCTCGAGATGTTTGTTAAGTGCTGGCAGCATAACACGAACTTGGAGAGTGCTAAGCGAGCATTTCGTGTAACCATCAGGCTCTGCGAAGCCATACGTGCCAAATACACAAAGAAAAGACAAGGGAGAAGAATGTTGGGCAGGAATACCACTTGGTGGGCGATTAGTAGCGTCATGCTGCACTCCGCTGGCCATGAGGTATGCAGTATACAAATCACGCTGCACGTCAATCAGAGTCATGCAACGGTGAGGCGTCAAATAACAGCTCATGAGACTGACAAGCACCTAGTTCGGCGTCACATATTGAACAGGTGGATTTAGCCTATGCCATCACCCGTAAGGCAAAAACTTGGCCCAAGGCAGGAGGACCCATCGCCGCAACACTCAGCTGGCCGCCCGAGGTTCTCTGGTCCAGATGGGTCGCAGCCAACACAAACAGGGTCTTCATCGGAGTATGACAATGGTGCATGTTGGCAGTCCGGTCCCGGCGACACAGGTGCCCTTACGTGAACAAAGGTCAGTGTGAATTAGACGAACACGACCGAGGCAGAGTCCAGGACAGAGTCCTTGACGCAGGCGGGCATCGATTTCCTACTCATACAAGTTGATGGCCAACTATCGTATCTTACATAAACTCCGAACCACTACAGCGAAGAATCAGTGGCTACATCCGCCTTCGCTGTCATCAGACATGTCTTCGTCTTCTTCCTTCTTGGCCTTTTTCTTCTTTGCGGGCGTCTTTTTGAACATGGAATCCAGAGTCTTCTGCTGTTTCTTATCAACCTGGCCCTGGTACTTCTTTCGCTCCTCGGCTCCAAGATCTTGAAGCCGTTGCTCTTCCTCTCTAAACTCCTTCGTATCAGGATCAGCACCAATGAGACCTTCAAGAAGTTTTATCTCAGTGGCCCAAACACCCTTGTCTTCAACAGCTTTTCCATCAGCACCTTTCTTTTCTATGGGAGTCTCCAGGACCATTGGAAGATCTTGGAAGGGGGCAAAATTGACCACGTTGTGGAACGCTCGTAGTCCAAGAAAGCCAGTGCCAATGTTTGCGTGTAAATCTCGATTGGAGGATAATGGCGTCTTGCTGTCATTCAGATGGAGAGCCTTCAGGTATGACAGTCCAACAATTTCCGAAAAGCTATTCATTGTCTTCTTGAAAGCATCGGGTGATCGTAAATCATATCCTGCTGCGAAAGTATGACAGGTGTCAATACATACACCAACACGACTTTTGTCATCCACAAGAGCAATGATATCTCGGAGATCTTCCCATGTAGATCCAATCACATTGCCACTGCCAGCCATATTCTCCAAAACGGTGATCACCGAGCTAGTCGCCTTGTGTGCCTTGTTCAGCTGCGCTGATATACGAGCAATTGCCTCCAGTCGCGGGTGCTTGCCAGTACTGCCGGGGTGAAAGTTGTACAGCTTGATCCCCAAGGCTTCGCAGCGTTGTAGGTCATCCAGAAAGCAGTTGTACGCCTGCGTGGCCTTCTCAGGGTCTGGCTGAGCAAGATTGACGAGGTATGACCCGTGGGGGAGGACATGCTTCGCAGCATCATATTTGTGTTCGAGGCAGAACGCTTTGAACTGATCTCTGGCTTCTGGCGCGAGGGGAGGACTTGTCCATTTTCGTTGGGATTTGAGAAACAAGGCGAAGGAATTGCCACCAATGTGGAGAGCATTATTGATTGAGTTCTGGACCCCTGCAGAGCGATATATCAGCACATGGTCACCAGTACATTGGAATACGAGACATGCCTCCGGCACCAGATACGTGAGCACCAATGTGCATCGCCGATTTCAGGCTTGCAACTGCGGTACGAGCGGCAATAGGCATAGTCTCGGCTTCTTTCTCCTCCTTCGTCTTGCGTTTCTTCTTTGTCTTATTTGTGGCCTGGTCTCCGTCCTCGTCCTCGTCTTCGTCCTTGACTTTCCGCTTCACTGCTTTCTTTGGTCTGGCCGTTTGTTCTTCCACCACGGTCTCCGACTTCACTTTGGTCTTGTTGACCTTTGCCGGCGAGGGACCCTCTTCGTCCGACTGTACTTCTGCTTTCACGGTCCTCTTCGCGACCTTAGTGGAAGACTTCGCGTTCTGTGCAACCACCTCTGTTGTTTCAACCTTCACGAATTTGCGACCTTTCTTGGGCGTTACAGATGGAGGAACAGACGGTTCGGCCTCAAGTGAGATATTTTCTGTCTTCCGACTTGATCTGCGCGACATCTTGAATGCCTTGAGGTATGGTGGTTAAATGCCAATGCTCTGCTGAAGTTGAAGTGACGCGCTCTACTGCAATCGCGGAATCGCGCTACGCCTCGTCACATGATACATGCACTGATACGTTTCCCTTTCATCGCCCCTTTTCTGGGTTTCCCCTTTTGTTTTCTTCGCTTCGTTCCAGGCCGGACCAGAGCGTCCGTTCCAATGGGCATTCTGATTCTTATCTTATTAGATCATTTCCTACACGATACTCCCATCTCTTCTGCTACACTTGGTCCTCTACTCTGCCGACTTCTCCGAACCAATGGTGCCGGCTAAAGTGGCTGGCATGCATCGGTTCTCCCTGCCGATGTCGCCTTATGAATGTCCAATTGACTTTCGGTATACGAACGATGCCCCATCAAAATGTAGGTAATAGGTCACTGCAGGAGTCGATCAAGACATAAGCCCATTCTGTTTGGTCATAAACCACGCATCCCGTTCAATCAGATTGGCTCGATAGCTGATTCATATGGCCCTGCATGAGAAGTTTATTCTTGCTAGGTATGCATGGTGGGGGCACTAAAGAGCTACCCCTCTTCACGAGCTCTTACTCGGAGTATAAACATCATGCCATCTCCCCACTCGGATTTTCTCTTTATCAACTTCTTCACCAAAGTCTAAATTTTTCAGATAAACCGTCTGTATAATTCCCTCCTTCAAAGGATGTCAAGCTGACAAGATGTTGACATTTCAGAATCCAGTACCTAAAGTACAATCACCCACTTTGAAAGCGGGAGTCATGTCACCCAAGCAGTGGAATTATCCTTAAGAGGATCAAGGTATTTCATCGATTGTAAACCATCTTGCATGAACCGGTGTTCGTTCCCAGCGTCATCACAGCTAAACATCCACCATCCCCACGGATGAGATGTTCAGTCTGAAGACACAAAAAGCTGGGTTCGTTCTGAGATGATACGGTTATATGAACTTGATCAGAGTAATTTCTGCGAAAGGATCATGCCTCCCCCTGTCCCCCGTCGAAAGACAGCTCTAACCCACTTAGGTTCGCACCTTGATCCTACAATCAAAGTAACCAAACAACAAATTCGGCCATCATGTCTCCACCAGCAGCAATGTTCACCGAGTCCGCTCACACCGAGACTGCTCCGTTGAAGAATGCCTTCGACATCAAGAGCTTCGCAGTCAATGCTCCCAAGACGGAGACTAAGACTCTCGCTGAGCTGGCTGACAAGTGGGAGCAAGGCTTTACATTCGCACCCATCCGCGAGTCTCAGGTCTCTCGTGCCATGACCCGTCGCTACTTCACCGATCTCGACACCTATGCCGAGTCCGACATTGTCATTGTTGGAGCTGGATCCTGTGGTCTCAGTACTGCTTATATGTTGGGCAAAGCTCGTCCGGACCTCAAGATCGCCATCATTGAAGCTTCTGTTTCCCCTGGTGGTGGAGCTTGGCTCGGTGGTCAGCTCTTCAGCGCCATGGTCATGCGAAAGCCTGCTGATGCTTTCTTGACGGACCTTGGCGTGCCCTTTGAAGATGAGGGTGACTTCGTGGTTGTCAAGCACGCTGTAAGTTCAACTTCCAGCCACTCCCGGTTATGACTACGGCTCATTTTTCTAATTCAAGGCCCTCTTTACTTCCACCCTTCTCTCCAAAGTTCTCTCCTTCCCCAACATCAAGCTCTTCAACGCCACCGCTGTCGAAGACTTGATTACCCGCCAAAACTCCGATGGTACCCTTCGCATTGCTGGTGTTGTCACAAACTGGACTCTCGTAACCATGCATCACGATGACCAATCCTGCATGGACCCAAACACCATCAATGCTCCTCTTGTGATCTCTACCACCGGACACGATGGTCCATTCGGTGCATTCTGCGTCAAGCGTCTCGTGTCCATGCAACAGATCGAAAAGCTTGGCGGTATGCGTGGCCTGGATATGAACACGGCCGAGGACGCCATCGTCATCCGCACCCGCGAGGTCGTCCCTGGCCTGATTGTTGGTGGCATGGAGTTGAGTGAGGTTGATGGAGCCAATCGCATGGGTCCTACCTTCGGCGCCATGTAAGTCTTCTTTGGTAACATGTCATTCTATCCGGTACTAACGATCTGAGCAGGGCCCTTTCCGGCGTCAAGGCTGCTGAGGAGGCATTGAAGGTCTTTGACGAGCGCAAGCTCCAGAACGCTTTCTAATTGCTGCGTCCTCTTGCACTTCTGAAGTGATTCGCAAGCAAGCATATACGATTGAAGCACATAGAAATTGAAACGTGACTGTAGTGTAGTACACAAGGACAATAAATCAACGCTCATTACACATACAATCATTCCAGTATTCTGGGCAAGACTACTTGTGTGAAAGAACTCATTTCCTAGATACCGCAAGCCGCAATGAGGATTTTCGCGCCAAGATTTCTCTCTGTAGTATGTACTCAATGCACGTCACCAATCTATTTACAAACTCCTTGTCTGATGTCAGGATATGAGCGAACCACTTTGTACAACACGACCAGTGGGTATAATTCTTCCAACTACTACATATGCACTGCTCCCTCCTCCCCTTTCCAATCCATTCTCCGTCAATCCACAAAACAGGAAGTTCAGAACTCAATCTGCTGAGAAAAGAACTCCTGCATGAAGTCAATCCTCTCCGTCGAATTCGCCAGATACGACGCCCCAAAACTATCGCCCAACCACATGACACTTGTCGCATTCGCCCTCGCAGGAGCAAACTCCGGCAACCCCTCGCCATTTGGGTTTCCGGTCTTGATGAAATTCGCCCAATACGCCGACATCTGGTCCTGCACCGCATAATCCTCCTCCGTCCATGTGACATTATAGTACGTCGGGATATTGCCAAACGTATACCACAACTCTGCACCATGGTACGCCCCAGAAGTCTGGTTTGGCGGCGCATGGGTGAAGTAGTAGACATAGACGTTGCTTTTGGCTCCGCCAGCGTACCATGCCGACGCCCAGTCCCAGGTCGAGACACGACTGAGGTCGCGGTACATGTCGTTGCTGGCTGAGTTGGCAGTCGTGTTGTCGGTGGCTGGGTACAGGGAGAAGAATTGGGAGGAGAGGTTCCCGAACATTTCGCCGTATTGCGTGGTGAATTCGGAGAGGGTAAGACCCGGGTCGGGACTCGCGCCGGATTCATCGGCGTTGTTTCCTGTGAGGATGGGGACATCGCTGTGTGCATTCAAGGACAGTGCGTCGCCGTATTTGTAGGGCAGGACGTAGCCGTCGATAACAGGGCGCCAGGCTGGTGGTTCCATGAACGTGGTTACATTTTCGAAAGGTGTGCCAACAAGGACTGTGTCTCCGGTGTTTCCATAACCGATGAGCGTATCCGTTGATATGTTACGGAGCTCTGCAATGCTGGAAACATTCAGTGTTGCCAAGAACTCCACTCCAGCGGCCTCTGCGGCATCTTTGTCTCTGTGACTTGTTGCTAGAGTGTAAGTTTCAGGATCATGAACACCACGAGCTCCACTTTCAGGAATACAACCCGCTATCATGCCCTTAGTCAACGGACTATACATCATGTCCAGAGCACTCGCAGATCCAGCAGACTGACCACCAACAGTCATTTTGTCAGGGTTCCCACCAAAAGCTGCGATTTCTGAGCGAAGGAATGTCAGGGCTTGAACCTGATCGAGAATTCCATAGTTTCCAGAAGAGTTATGACCTGATTCAGCAGACAGGTCTGGATGGGCGAGAAAGCCAAAAGCCCCCATTCTGTAGTTGAAGTTGACCACGACGATGTCTTTGGATGCTAGGTGGCTTCCATCATATGTTGGTACTGCCCCTGATCCACCAGTGAAGCGACCACCATAGATCCAAACATAAACGGGGAGATTGGAAGATGCGGTGGCGTTTGCCGGTGCCCAGATGTTCATGTAAAGGCAATCTTCCGACTTGTTTGCATTGCCAGAACTGAATAGACCGACTTGGTCTGCGCTCTGTGCGCAATCTGCACCGAAAGTGGTGGCCTCGAGTACGCCGGACCATGGAGCTGGTGATGTAGGAGCAGTCCATCTCAAAGATCCGGTAGGGGGAGTTGCAAATGGGATGCCTTTGTAAACTGTGACGGCACTGTTGAGCTCAGATGTGGCGCCCTTAACCGAGCCATAAGTTGTAGTGACTGTTTGATTTGAGCGTCTGTACAGCGCAGATGCGCTGGCCAGGGGATTCAATGCCAGACTGGCAATGAGGAGAGCAGAAACCATGCCGAAATCGATGAATGAGAGTCGGATAATAAACGACGGACGTGCCGGAAAGTGGCGAGAAAGACGAAATAGTACAAGTAAATATTGACCACAATGGAGTGATGTGAAAGGAACATTGCTCGTGGAAGCATACTCATATATAATGTCTGCACAGAATGCATTGCGCAATGTCCATAGCAAAAGACACTGACCAAGATCGGCGCCTTCATTCAAACTCCACACTAGGTATAGCCGATCGTCATGTTATCAGCCACTGAGCCCCTGGTCTCCTTAGCACCGGTACGTATACAAGATCATGTAACTGTCCAAAAATATCAAGTTCTTCCATAGATTAGCCGACATATCATTTGGAAATGGCATCTTCCTTGAAACAAGAAACGCACTATACCATGGGCTGACGAGTCAACATTCCCTTCCAAAATTTGATGTATAACTTCAAGCCAATCACCAGAAGAACCCCTGCCTTTGCGTGGCAACGGAGCCAAGGGGTTGAAGAATAGCAACCAAACGAAACAACCACCAGAGGCCTGGAAGCCCGCAGGGTCATCTTCCCCGCATACCAATTACTAATTGACAACATCAGCTTGGCAGTCATCGATCAACGTCGTACTTATTCCTGAGCTAAAAGGCTTGTAATTCTTTGGTCCCCTCGTCTCTAGACCCTTTCCCCACCAAACAATGCGGACTTTTAAGCGAGATCTTCAACTTAGACCTCAAAAACTCCAAACCATCCAATCACAGAGCCAGCAAATCTCTATGTTTGAAACACTACTCGGGCCGCTGCGAGTATGACGTGTTTGAATACGTTTGTTATTTCCTTCCATTCGATTCGGCAGTTGAGAAAATGATAAAAATACTACTTTCTCGGTACCGGCACCACGTTCGGTCCCGACTACCCTTTTGCCACGATCCGAGCCAAAGATGAGGTACAATTCAACGACCTCCCTTGAAGGGTCCCTTCGATATTTATCACCTATTCAAAAACAAGAAGTCTTTCAAAATAAGTCATAATTGTATCATTACTCAAGAAAGCAAAACTCCCAGACCGATCGTGATGAGGCGGAAATCCTGCTTTGAAGGGAAGTAGGGAGATCCGACCGAGAAGCGACCAGTCTGTTAGAAACCATAAGCTTGTTATGGTTTTAGAGAGGCATCACCGTGACGTATAAACGTGGGTGCTTGTACATGAAGACAAATCTGCTTATTTGGTTAGATGAGGTGGTCAGAAATTCTAGACGGGTTGGAGCGATGGTGAATGGATTGAGTGAACAGGGTAAAGGTGAGGAGATACTACACGCCAATTACTACATCCAAACAATTGCACCAGACACCCGAGTTCAAGATGTAACACATAGGATGCCTTAAGGTTGTGGACTTTTCCAAGATGAGGCCGAGTGGACAACAAATCAGGGACTGAGGAATCAAGCTTGGGATAAAAATGCATCTCAATTCAAGAACGGATCTAAGTCCTACCAGACATAAACAAAGACAATCACAATAAGGTTCTCTATCTGCGTGTAGTCTATATTCTGTGACGCCTATCCATACACCCCAATGAATGCGCCGTTTGATCAATCATAACGGAAGCCCTTGACCATACCTTGCTTCCACCTACGATTCATCCTCCAACCCAGTTTCTCCGATCCAACGCCCACTCTAATCATCTTCTGAGTCCATTGATCAATGCAGTCTGGCAAAATGCTCAAACTCTCAATCGACTTAAATAGTCTCCCAACCTCCATTGTTAATGTCCATCTCCAGCTTACGACTGATCACACTCGGCACACCATGACCAAGCCACACCGTACGCAATAACGCGTCATATCTCTTCTGGTTCAGGAACAGCTGGCGACTATGTCTGAGTCCTGGGTCGACTTCGCCGTACTTGTCAATGTAGGGAGCGACCATCCAGGATCCGGAGGTGTGATAGACGTAGAAGACGGTGCACTTGCGGATGTTGATGAAGAGACCGATGTTCTTTTGGCATCTACTATTTGTCAGCATTCGTGCTTGAGTTTATTGATCTGTTAAGAGTGAGGATCAAGACTTACTTGCGCATGTGCTGCTGGGCACCGCCAATATATTGACCGCGACCAGTTCTGGTTGGCGAAGCAGGCTTCAAACAGCAGATACTCTGGCCGCAGATGATGATGCCACAGTGGAGACAAAGCATTGGATCGGAGACATCCTTGCCAGTAGTTGGGCAGCGTCTCTTCATAGTTTCTTCCATCAAGGTATCGTAGTTCTTGGGAAGACCGATCAACTCGAAGATCGCAGGGTGACTGAGGCGGATGGTGCTTGGTGACTCGTTGGGAATACTGGCGTGTCTGACCCAGCCATATACTAGAGTATTGAGGTGTGGACTCTCGAATATGGAGCGCAGCATGTTATCAAATGAGGGCAGGCGCATGGCTTCGGAGAGACGGTCTAGCTCATCAGCCGATGGATTGGTGGAAATGAACTCTTGGAATGCCGCTCCATGACGAACATGTAGGAGCAGAGCAGCCTTGCGAAGGAACACCAGCGCGTATTTCTTCATGAAATCGATGATCGATTGCGGACCATCGAAGCATTCTTGCTCCATCGCGGTGCTGGCAGGACCATCCTTGCCGTGATTCCAATCTTCTAAATCCCATTCACGAATGGTATAGCAAAAGTTTTCAAACACTGTCATTGATTCCGTTTGGCCAGGATACGAGGCGATCCAGTGGAGGTAACCTGAATTCCCCTTGTTGCGACTCATTTTGATTGCAACTTTGACGAGCTCCGCAAGGTAACAGAGCTGGATGATGTGTACAATATCCATGTTATCCACAGGAGCAAGACACAGCGAGCATTCCGTCAAGAAGACAAACATATCATGACTAAGCAGTGTCTGGTCTTTCCTCGCCAATGCACTGAGCTCTTCGTTAAGATCTCGGCCAGTATTGGACGCGAAGCGGAGGAACAGCTGCAAATGCTGTCGTTCGTAGTCGGCTGAGAACTCTCTCGTAACGACATTGTCGCCTCTTGTCCTCATACCTCCGATTGAGATATACGAAGCCGCGGTGTCAGAGAGTATTCTCAGGTGAGTCAGTGCCTGTTGTGGCACGGTCTCAATAAACGTCATTCCGCCCTCACTTCCAACGCCACGCTGTTGTATCTCAACTGATGATATCGAGTAGCCGAGGGTCTGAGCAATTGTGTCCGTGAATCCGATGTCATTTGGAGCAGTGCCTTCACCAGATGGAAGGACTTTGAGGAATTGATGTTTCGACGTGAGTTCATTCTTAGTCATGGTATCTCTCAACCGGCGATAGATCTGTATCAACTCCTTCATGGGGGAGACGGCAGGTGCAGTAACAGTCTGACTGCTACCTGACGCAGCACCATCGTTAGCCCAGACAACAGCTGGCGCTTGCGGTCTCGGGATGAATGGAGGCAATGGCTGGACTTCTGAATATGCATCTGCATGTCCTGGGCTGCGAGGAACATGCTGAGCCCATGAATCGGAAGGATTGTAGAGCTCCATAACTCGAGATGAAAGGGTAGCAGGCAGGAACGAATTGTTGTTTTGCATGAACACCTGGAATGTGCAACTGCTTCCGCTTTCCGAAACATAGTCAATGCCGTAAGGTCTCCCGCGAGCATTAGGATCAGCTGTCTGGGCAAGCCATTCAGCAAAGTCGGATTGCGGTTGGAAGCGCGTCAAAGGTAGCTCTTCTTTGGGAGACCATATGATTGGCAGGAAAGTGTTTCCCAAGGCCTTACACAACGGACAGACAAACTCATTGAGGTCGATGTTCTCAGGATGGTGGCGAGCAATTTGGTGTTGATGTCTTCGACTCGAAGCTTCATAGTAGACTTCGAAGCATTTGTAGTGCATGATGTGTCCACACCCTGAGGAGACGGGACCCATTCGGGACGAGCTTGCAGGGAAGCCTTTCCCGATGAATTGGCGCTCTGCAATGATCTCCGTTCCACTGGATGTTACCTTAGGAACTGATGTCCGATTCTCACTGGCAACACCAAATGGACGGATAGTGTCAGCGGACTGGTCAAGATTGGCGGGAATCTTCGTGACTTCACGCACAAAGTCAGGATCGCTGAAGTCAGTTTGACGAAGGATATTGCTCTTAGTCATCAAGGCAAATGTTCCGTAAAGTCGGCCGTCTTTAGTCTCCTCTTGACACAGGATGCATGTGCCAGAAGGATATTGCCAATAGGTCTTATGATTATCTTCTGGCTCAACCTCCAGATTCTCGTCACTGACATCATCTTCGCCCCAATCAATATCGCCTTGATTGTCGAGGAAGTTCTTCTGCTGCTGCTGGAACTGTGCCATGACTTTGGCTTGGCGTGCCATAGCGGCTTGCTTTTTCTTCTCTCGCTCCTCGAGAATATTGCTGTTAGCAGGAGATGCCGTAGAGATGCGATCGATTGGAACACCAAGTCGAGCAAATGCATTCTCAAAATTTCGTGGTTGCTTCTGTTTCATTCGCTTAAGCACTAGAGTGATCTTGGGGTGGCAAGCCTTATATTCCTCCTTTCGAGAGAGGATCTCGAGAATGGCTGCGATGGTTTTTGAGGCTGGGGCGTTGGGCAAAAAGTTGCTGCGAGCTGGCTGCGTCAAAGCGATATAAACAAAAGACTGAAGGGACTCTTCGGACATTTCGTCTTCGTCAGTCCTGTCCTCGGAGATGGCGATGAGTACAAGATGCAAGACAACTTGTAAGAATGCTTCGACTCTGGTAACTGGAACCGTAGGCGTAAGCTCTTGTGCCTTCATTGGGTATAGCAGAGCATAGTAAATGATCTGTGCAAAGATACCAGTTCTGGTGAAGGCTGATAGGTCTGCAAAGGCTCGTGACTCAACTGGTCGAAGTTTTGGCTCGAACACAATGTCCGAAGCAGCTCTCCCAGTCTTCTTCGCAATTGAATTCTTGTAAGCCATCTCCGATTCTTCTCTCTGGTTTTTGTTGTAATGAGCGATATAAGGATCGATGTCTTCTAAGAACTCAGGCTTCAGCTCAAAAGTGCCAACATCTGAAAGTCCTTCTGGAGCTTTGAAGATGGTCATCTCATCGAGGATGTTCTGACACTCTTCTTGATCTTGGAATTTGTCGGGAAGCTTGCTGCAGATCTCGGAGAACGATAGTGGTTTGAAGCAGAGAACATGAGTAATATCGCGGCGCATTGCCAAGACATGTGGATCGGTCGAAGCAAGTGATGTTCTGTCGCTAATCAAGACAATCAGAAGGTGTATCAAATCCTCGACAACGTCGAGAACATGGCCGTCCTCTAATCCGTCGCCCTTCTGCTCGTAGATACCCTTCATCCAATGCTCCAATCCATAGCGATCAATAATTGATACCAGAACCCTAGACGGTGGACATACAACCATCGCGGTTTGAAGGAGGAAGATGTCTCTGTGGTGTGAAACATCTCGCTGACTAACGCCACGATAGGTCCCCATCTGGTGACGAAGACTCATTCCATTTCTTACCCACATGCCGGCCTTCATTTGAGCTAGCCATGCGCAGACGCGGAGAGGATAGTCAAAAGCAGCCATCAGATGATCTTCCGGAGAATAGGACTGAACTGGCATTGTACGTTGACCCATGGCTCTTGGCTTCTGGGTGAGATCTGCTGTAGTGAAGCTCAAAAGTTGAGTGAGCTCCTCTCGCGGCATGTTCTTGCCACACTCAATGAGCCACGATAAGGTATAGTGCAGCGCATGGTGAAAGCTGATCGGCTGTGCCTCAACGACAAATTTGACAACAGAGTGTTGCAGGACACTGTTTGAGATCTCGGTCGTATCAAATTCGTAGTCTCCGACCTTCTTGAACTTAATTTCGTCCTTGATTTCTGCCTGCAAGAACCGCTTTCTCTCTGTTCCCAACGAATTCAGGATAACCGTCTTAGCAGCCAGTCTGATAGCCTTGGAGATGAATGTTTGATCTTCCCCAACTGTCCATTTAAACGACTCCGAAAATTGTCTGCATAACCTGTTGATCTCCCGTGTGATCAAAGATGCACTAATCCAGGCATCAGTTTCGTACTCAACATGCTCGCCAACAGCTCTGAGATTTGGGCAAATTCCTTGATGTAACTTGACGAGATCCAAAAACTGCATCATGTATCGATCTTCGGTACGAAGCTTTTCTTGGACGTGCTCCGAGCTGAAGAGATATCTCAGGTCCATGAAGAAATGGTACATGCGACGATTAGTGACAGACCCAGAGTCAAATGCCAGAGTAGCGTTTGGATTGATCTCATGGGGATGCCCAACTTGTCTAGTGGTTAAGAAAGTGTGCAGTATAGCCATCAAGTTGGTCAAGAAGTTACCTCGCTCGACTATCTCGGCGGTGATGGTTGGGGTTGTCAACATCTGAAGGGAGATGTTGATGATGGAGTGATCCGGTTCCCGATCAGCAATAAGATACAACTGCGCCAACGTTGTGTAAAGACCCGCAAATCGCAGACCAAGAACCCGCTTGAATTCAGGGATGGAGACGACTGTTGATATGTACAGATCCCGTAGATCTACACGAACCTTCTTCCACATTCTCAGATCGAACAGGATCATCCAGTCCAGACGGAGACGCTTCCATAAGTCCTCATGAAGCGGTACAGAATCTCTGTCGCTGAATGCAGGTGGTGTTTCCAGCCAGTATCGGGGAGGTTTTGGAGGTTCTGGTACGTGACGAGCCGGGCCAGGGGTCTTTGGAATTTCAATATTTGCCTTGGCGTAGACGTTATGGGAGATCAGTGGCTGCATTTCAGCTGTGTCGGAGTCCGAAGGTGTAAGGTCTCTATCGCGAATCGGCCGAGCTGGTGGTGGAGGAGGGGGTGGCGGAGGTGGGTAGCCGGCCACTGTAGCCTCCGATTCCTCCATTGGCGATGTCTCGGTATCGTTCGCATTCATATCGATATCACCGTCAGCATCGGTTGTTTGAGTGCCCTGGAAAGATAATGCTGCGTTTAAGGGCACAACGACAGCTGCAACGCCTTCCCCAAAGTCAGATCCATCATCATCCCCGCCAACCAAGTTCATCATGATTCGATCCACCTCATCATCGTCATCGTCATCAGACGCATCGTCCTCGTCTACTTCGGCGTCTCCATCATCTCCGTCCTCCTCCTCATCGTCGTCGGAATCATCTGCTCGGGCGTTTGCCGCCAATGCAGCCGCTCTCCAAGCTGCGGCATCTGGGAACATCAACCCACGGCTGATGTTGTTAAAAGCAGTATTGTCTTCGATTTGATGATCATCGATCCCCTTCATACCAACAAATTTATTGCTAGCTTCGCTTCCCGTGCTCCATTCCTTGAGCATCTCCTCGCATATCACTTGGCGAAGGATATTATGATCGGGCCCAACACTGCATCCAGCAATGTCGCTCAACCACTCTATGATTGTGCCGCACATCTGTTCTCGGAATGTATCTCTCGCAGAGCGTATGGTAACTGTGACTTTAATCTGTTCAATGACCTTGGACACATGAAGGAGTTCATCCACATCGAAGCCGTACTTGACAATACTTCGGCCAACATCGTCCGTCTCGTTGGCTCTTTGCATCCCCTCCGCGGTAGAAACCTTGCAGGCCCTCGCGACCTGATCTCGAACCTCATTGACGGTATGCTTCTCATCATTCCATAGTAACAGAGCAAACTCGCAGGGCTCTTCCACTATATCTCCTTGGTAGTATCTTGAGGTGAGGCGAGATAGCTTCTCATCTAGAAGAATTGTTTCTCGGGACTTGGGTAGCCGGAGCTGTTCTGGAGAGCAGGAGATTACATCACAGATGTAGTCAAAGACTCTCCCAATAGTCATACGAATTGCCTCTACCAGATCCTGCGGTAAGGTCGGCGCCTTCCCTTTGTCCTTATTCGGTGAATCGTCCGCATGGGGTGTATGTATTGAGCAGTGCACTGGGAGTTTCCATGCCTCGGGATCTCCACAATCGCAACATCCGCTGTTGCCCAAAGATACACTGACGTACACCATATGCCCTGTGTGATCCGAAGCGTCGTAGCAATGACTGCACAAGACACATGTATCGTCCTGACTACAAGTCTTGCATCGGTATGTAGCTTCGCCAGCTTTGAAAATGTGACCGCATGCCTTGCCTCTCGCCGCCTCAGTGAACTCGTCCCCGTCCGAACTGCCCTGCGCTCTCCGCAGCTTCCATGTTGCGTTAGGTAGAGGTCGAGTATTTTCGGGGAAGAATAGCTTCAGGTAGTCCGGACGTCCACAAGCTAAAGACCAGAACAGAGCTTGCAGCAGCGCATTCTCGGCGGACTCTGTATATCGATTATTGTGGACGCGGGGTTGTGTCTTGAGGAAGTCGCAGAGCTGCTGTTCTTGAGTTGATAGATGCTCCATCATGTAGTGGCTTCTTTCATTTGCATATCGTAATGCCTAGATTGTACTGCGTTCGAGAGATTTGTCGTCGACAGGGGCTGGAGTATCGGGGTCTTGGTGGTGGTGACGATGTCCAGCCTCGAGCTTGACGTTTACAAAGCGGGACTGATAGGAAAGTTGAAATGATAGGAAAGTTGCAATGATCAACGATCAAACCGGAAAGCTGTGATTCAACAGTCAAATGCTTCGTCTCTGTACGCCTTAACCATAGAGACAAGCCTTAAACACCTTGGTCTGATTTATGACTGGATGTGTTGTTGGTTTCGAGGGGCAAGGCGGCGTAAATGTTTAATCAAGGTTTGGGTTGGCTAGAGGGAGGGAAGGCTACCAAGCGGTTCAGAGTCACACCATCCGAACACCAAAACTCAATAATTTAGCTTCCAGCATATCTAAATGCTCGAAATTCGAAGAGCATTTCACTGAAGACAGTGGTACGATAGGCTTTGGTGGTGAAAGTGATACAATTCTTGCATTTTATACAGCTCAACCAAGGCTCCCTCCAGCAGCGTTCATCTCTCCACGTCTATGTCTTCTTTCCGTACTGGTCCACGCTATCATTCCATCCCATCGTCTGCCTTCATTCCTTACTCATCATCATCATCGCCGCTCTCAACGTATTTCGCTCGGATGTCCTTCCATTGTCGCTGCACCACGTTAGTCCAAGCCCCAAGAAAGTTCCAGCAAGGTCATCATACGCCTTTGTTAAGCCTATCCCAGATACCATCGGTCGTTCTATCCCATGCCCTTTCTACCTGTCAGCCAGCAATTCCAGATCCAAATCCGAGGTCCCTGGTAACTCACATCTCGAATGCAAATGCCGACGCGAAGACAACACCCAGCATGGCGTAGTTCTTGCGGAAGAAGAGACTGTTCGCAGTCTTTAATTAGCATATTGTTCCCATCCCTAAGGTATGTTTCCGATTGAATGGAGGGGAGTCGTGGTCGGGCTTGGGGGGACTTGCTTGTAAATGGGACGACTTGCGGAGGCCTGCAATTGAGCGAATTAGCATAATCCCACACCGTTCGCAGGATGCCCCAGAACTCTTCTTACCATTGTGAAATATTTAGCAGTGCTCGCGACGGGATTGGCTTTGTGGAATGGTGAGAGGTCGTGCTTTGTCGTCGTTCAATGAAGTGATTTTACGATCCGGGAAGCTCCCACGAATTTAGCTCGGGACCTCCTTAGCGCCGTTGGACGAGCCCCAAAGTTTCCGTGCGTTTACAGCCTTGCGACCAAACCTACACAACTTCACTTCAGCACCAAAGAACACAATTTCAAGGCCGGGCGCCAATTTTTCGGAATCTCTTGCATCTATCTGCCACATATCTACCCGTATTTTTCGAGACTGTCCTCGGTGACAGTCACCACAAAAATGCCTTCAGTGCCTACGCCCTCAAAGGCCGGCATCGTGGAAACAAATGGCGAGCGTCACATCCCCTCTTCATTACGACCCGACGGATCGAAACGGAAAGAAATCAAGATCAGACCGGGATACAAGCCACCGGAGGATGTTGAGGTCTACAAAAATCGCACCGCAGACGCTTGGAAGAGCCGTGGGAGTGCGGGCGTTCCGGGAGCGGATGGATTGAAGGATGACAAAGACGAGGGCTCGGCCTCAAGTAACAAAAATGCGAAGAGGAGAGAGGCAAGGAAAAAGGCGAAGGCCGCGGAAGAAAGTGGAGAGAAGTCTAAGGAGGGAACCAATTCTGAAAAGAAGGACGACAAGCCTGAGGAGCCAATAGATCCGGAAGCCGAGAAAGAGAAGAAGGCCAGAAATCTCAAGAAGAAGCTGAAACAAGCAAAGGAACTGAAAGAGAAGAAGGAAGGCGGTGGTGCTTTGCTACCAGAACAATTCGCCAAGGTCATCAAGATCAATGAGCTTATTCGAGAGTTGGACGCGCTCGGATTTGATGCCGAAGGGGAACCAAAAGCTAAACCAGAGGAGAAAAAGGAAGAAGAATGAAGATGATCTTGCTATTCGTCCTGGATTTTGGTTTTGGGCCATGTGGTTATAGGCTGGTTAGAGGTTTGGGCTGGCGTTGGATCTGGTTCTGGGTGTACAGCTAGGAGTTGGAGCGATTTTGGCCACTACTCAACTCGTGCATAGATGCTTTACAATTCTAGAATTTTAGCCTACAACTGTCCATTTCCCGCGGAGTCGGGATAGAATTCTATCGTCTTTTAACATTTCTGAGAAGCTGCAAGTAGACCAGATATTAGACTGAGCTAGAACTTCAAGTTCGAAGTAGCCTACTCAAGCAAGAGGACAACTCAGGCATAAGACTTTTCAGGAACTGGAACAAGCCCCCAAAACAAGACAACAGCTGCATCGTTGCCAAAGACTAGAAAGAAAGGGTGTTTGGTCAAAACTCGCTTAATTGACTATTTTGCTTTCCACTTCATCCGTTCTTCCCTCCCCACTCTTCAACTTCACCACTACACACGCCAAGCAGCACAAACCCTCTACAATTTCCCTAGCATCCATTTTCCAAAGCAGGGCGATTATCTTTACATACTCTCCGGGGCCGCCCACTTGTCACATATAGGCAAGTGAAATCTCGAGATGGGTAGCAATACTGGTGCTAAGATTCCAGTCTGGCTGGACTGTGATCCAGGTAAGGTTCCCCCACCGTGTTACTGGAAATTATTACTAACAGCAGTACAGGACACGATGTGAGTTGTCGCGTCTATCATCCCTCTAGACCAATTGTATCTCCAAAATCTACCAGCAAGTCAGACCTTTGCAAAGTCGAACTTGAAAAGGCTGCCCTTCCGTGCCTTTAAGAGTTACCACGTGACACATCTCTTTCCATTGTTTCTTGAGTCCATATATCAGGTCAAGGGTAGCGGCTAACACATACAGGATGCCTTTGCTATTCTCCTATCAGCCTATCACCCATCTCTGGACCTTCTTGGTGTCTCGACAGTACATGGAAATGCTTCGCTGCCGCATACAACCTACAATGCTACTTCCATCGTTCGTAATCTCCCACCTATTCCTCAACATAACCTTTCAGCAAGAGTTTCAGAATTTGGTTGTCGAGCAAAGCATAATATGCCATCAAGCTGATTAAAGGGGCAGTTGACAGCCATTGGGAAGCCTGATATCCCAGTATATGCCGGAGCAGCCAAAGGACTCACACGTCCAGCCGTCCACGCAGATGCCATCCGTAAGCTAGCTACCTGCTCAAACCCTTCTCGAATCTCAACTAGACAGGATAGCTAACTATCGTCCCTCACAGACGGCGAATCCGGCCTCGACGGCACCCACCTCCTCCCCATACCCCTCGTCCCTCCTCAAACCACTCCTTTCCTCCCCTCCATGGCCTCCGCCCTGCTCTCCACCCCTCCAGGAACAGCCTGGGTCGTAGCAACCGGAGCCCTAACCAACATCGCCCTCCTCTTCCAAGCCCACCCCGCACTCGCAAGCCACATCGCCGGCCTCAGCATAATGGGCGGCGCCATCGGCACCTCTTTCACATCCGCCCCGATGGGGAAAGTCTCCGAAAAAGAGCGCATAGGAAACTGGTCCTACTGGGCCGAATTCAACATCCTCGTCGACCCCGAAGCCGCCTCGTTCCTCCTCGAGCACCCCGTTCTATCCAAGAAGACTACCTTAATCCCGTTGGATGTGACGCATCTGGTGTTGGCGACCGGCGAAGTACAGGAGATGTTGCATTATGGGAAAGGGAAGGCTGCTTTGGGTGTGTCAGGGGAAGGGACTGGTGACAGAAAGAAGGAGTGCAGTACTCTGAGAAAAATGCTCGTCGAGCTACTAACTTTCTTCGCAAAAACGTACGCCGACGTCTTCGGTATCACTGCTGGCCCACCACTGCACGATCCGCTTGCGGTAGCAGCGATACTAGACGGGATTCCTGGTGTTGAGATCCCGTTTTACGATTACATTCCTACCTCCACCAAATCTGAAGACAAGAAACCCAGAAAAGAGCGCTATGCGGTCCGCGTAATCACCGAGGGCACCCACGAGGATGCACTCGCTGGCGCACAGACGGGAAGAACTGTTGTGACGTTGTTGGACGAGGGAGAGGAGGGCGTGAAGATACCGAGGGGATTGGATGTCAAGCGGTTCTGGGATGTGCTGGAGGATTGTCTAGTTGCTGCTGATGATGTGAACAAGAGTCGAGGAGTCGCCTAGCTCGATCGTCCAACCTTTCTGTTTCTTGGCTTTAGGACTTAAGAGTATAGACGGGGAAAGCGGTTGGAACCGCATAGACATGTGCGGAAGTATTCCACTGCACTACAATGAAAGAAGCATTTCAGTGTGGTTGGACGAATTCGTTTGTTGTCTCAGATCGGAATGCTCGCTAAACCCGAAGATCTCGCTACCCCTTTTCACTATCTTGAAGTCAACAGAAAATGATGTGAAAAGCGTGCTTATGTTCAAGATGGCGGTGAGGATTGCTATCTATCTATTCTCGCCGCACCTGATCTATTGACATGCCACCTCCAAGCAACCCAAGCCATGCATGCCTGCTTCTCATCTTATCACTTCGCGACGCTCCTTCCCGTCTTCACAACTAATACCACCTCACCCAAAACGCTCAAAAAGGTCCGCTTCATTTTTCTGTTCCCGCAAATGCATCATTTCGTTCAGTCCATTCATTATGCACACTTGAAAATTCACCATCGAATCCGATTCTGAGTTCGCCAGAGCGCCAGGGCTAGTAGTCACCAAATGCGCCGAAAAGTAAACGCAGTCCAGTCCAGTCCGTCCAGAATAGCAAGTAAGCCCGTCGCGCCACCCGCCCACCCATGCAAGCTATGCTAATTGATTGATCGATCAAGAGAAGAAGGGAAAACAGACACGAAGAGATCTGTCTGACATGACGCCAGAAACGCCTGATGCTGCAAAAAGGCCATCGACTGTCGAATAGCCCGCCAAGACCGAGAGCGAAGACAGCCAGTCGATCATGCCAGATAGTTGTAAGTTGGCACCGGGGCATCCTCGACACGTTCTAGGTACTCGCGCTCAATCAAGCTTTCGACACGTTTCTTCATCATGTTGATGTTTGGGTTGAAGCGTTGGGCCAGTTGGGCAATGACTTCGCTGAAGAGCATTTGGTGAGTTGATGTCTTCCGAGCCCTAGTGATTGTGTTAGTACTAAATGGAGTATGATTTCAAGGTGACTTACTTCATGATACGGACGATGACAGTGTCAATCACGTATCCTCGGTGCTCGTCATTGCGATCTTCTGTGTCCTTCCGCTCATCTTCACCTTCGACCTTGTTGACTGCGCCGACCATGACAGGGGCCTTGATCTTCACTGCCTTGCTTGTGAAACTGGCGTTGAAGCTGAACTTGTCCCCAGGCTTCGGTAACTCCTTGTTTGCGGGGTCTTTGGTCAGAACTCTGGCTTTGGGTAACACAGAAAGGGTATATAACATCCGTGACAGATCACCGGGTGGAATATTTGTCGATTGTTGGATTGCCTCGTAAGTCAGTGATTCCCCATCTGCCAAATCGTTGAAGAGCAGCAAGATGATCATGCCGTAGGTAGGAACATTCAATTCGTGTCTGCGCTCGCGTCCAAGAGCTCCCTCCTTGCCTGGGACCTTGGGGAACACGCATTTGATGTCAGCGCTACCAAGGAAACCTAGCCATGTCAACTTTCTACCATTACGCTCCTTGAGATAGAATTTCTTGAATGACTCCTGAAGATTCGTAATTTCAGTTGGCCAAGAGCAGGATATTGGGGTGCCATCTTCTCCTCGAGAGCTTGCTCCACCCATCGATTCCATCGGCCAGTAGTTGGTAGTGAGAACATTGATTCCAAGGTCAACTTGCTTGCGGTCCAGGTCGCCCAGTCCTTGAATGTGGCTACGATAACCAGCAGTAAGATCCTCGGACATAGTCATATCCTTGAACATTCCCTCTAGCTTGGTAGTGAAGGCGTTACCGATTTCGAGCTTCATGCGAGAAATCATCTGCTTCTCTACATCGGCACTTTCGGACTTGCCATGTAGTAATCGTCTTGCAAGATGCTTCTTGTAATACCGCTCGAACATGTCCTTGTCCTGGATATATCTGAGTAGTGTAGTCGCCTTGTCGAGAACAACCTCGATCTCAGTTTCGGTCTTCCCCTTGATCCCGCGCTTCAAGTTGTCGTCAATAAACAACGAAACATACTCAGAACATCTGGGGAAGAGATTGATGAAATCCGAGAAACTTTTGGTAAGAGCAGTCTGGAGAATGAGATCTTCGGATAGACAGTTCTTCCACATTGTGTCGAACTTGTCCTTCAAAGTCAACACCTCGTCCACCCATCTGATGGCAGCAGCGGTCTGCTTTGCGGCAGCACTCTGCTTTGGTGCTTTCGACTTGTCCCCACCTTCGCCCTCGCCCTCCTCGGGCTGAGCAGCAGGAGCTGGCGCAGACTCGGCCTCTGTAATTGTCTTGTTGATTTCCGATCCCAACTCGACTACTCGGGCCTGCAAGGCAATCTTCAGTGGTCCCTTAGATTGGTCCACACGCGAGATGAGTTGATACAAGAGAGTCAAGTCCTCATATCTGTCATTCTCGATCATAGCTTTGATCCCACTGCCCTCCATAGCAAGGAAATCTGTCAGGTGGGCGCTGACCATTTCCTCCTCGACAACTTTCGCAATTTTCGCACTTGTGAGCATTGAGATCGTAGTTTGGCAACGTACATCCTCCTCTGCTAATCTTTTGCGGGTCTGTCGCAGCCAGGTGCTTGCGTCTGATTCTCGAAGAAGTGTTGTGCATTCCTTCTTGTAGTGTTCTCTAGCATTAGCAAGAAACGCGACCTCGAACACCGTCGTGTACAGTTTTTCGGTCTCATTCTCCTCATCTGACTCATAGAGCCCTTCAAGCATGTACACGCACGAGCGGATCAAGGTCTTGTCGATCACATCACCATCTCTTTCCATACCGATCTGGTCGAGTAGAACTGAATTGAGGATATCGAAGATGATCAAGCCGCCTTCCGAGATCTGTGATCGAAGAACATGCTCGCGAAATAGTCCCATGGAGGTAGTGAAGATGGAGGGTTTCCGATTATCGGTGCAATACACTCTGTCCATGTACATCAGAACATCCGTCGTCATATTCATTGTTGTAATGTGATCTTCCCATGCAGCCTTCAGCCCTCTCAAGAACTCCTCGCCTGTCATCCGACGTTCGTTTGCCGTTACTCCAGATACTCCACCTCGTGTGATGTTGATCAGATTAGGCGTAATGAGTTTCTGAATTTTGGGCATGACCTCTCCACCGAACCACTGCTCCTCGAACTCCTTGACACGATCATAGAGCTTGTCGCCTTGCTTCTTTAACACGATCTTGTAGGAAGCCCGGTATATCTGCTCGAACGATAATTGCGAGGCGTTCTTCGTATGGATTTCGCGGAGCGCCGAACTCAGAATGTCCCATTGGGACTCGAAATCGTTATCGCCATGACCGCCGAGAGGATTCTATAGAAAGAGAGATTAGCTAGAGTCCCTTGGAATGAGCACGGAGAAGAAGTACAAGGCCCGCTGCACGATGACTCAGATCCAGGGCGCGTTCGAGTGCACTACTTGCTGTAGCCTCGGATGCCATCTTGCCAAACTAATGCTTTTTTGGTCGCTGCAGATATTCGATCTTGTCGAAGAGTTGCATGCGAAGCATGGAGTTCAGAGCAGAGAAAGAGGAAAGTGAGGGAGTGTAGGTGGAAGTGGAAGTTGAACATGACGATGGTGGGGTGAATTGGAACAGTACATACCCTCCTAGGCGGTCTTATCTTGCCTCTTCCTCTCCCAGATATCATCTTTTCACCTTTGCTCTTCGTGTGATTTCTGCTGGCTGCTCTGCGGGATCAACCCGGGCTTCGCAACGCGTAGAATTTTGGAGGTTTCCCAGGCTCGCGGGGTGCAGCGTAGCTCTTAAATGGGCTTGGTACGTTACCACTCCATGAAGCTCCTTTCGAGGTAGTTGCTGGTGAGAAAGTCTTCAAAGAAACAAAGAGATCGAAGATAATATGGACAGTGAGGGTTGAGCTGGACAAATGCGTGAATGTTTGCAAGCAGTTGAGGAGGAAGGTGGGAATAATCCAAGCAGTTTGCCTCGAGGCAGCCGACAAGCCAGTGCTATCGTCTATCTCGGCCCGTCATTTGTCCGCCAGCTCACGTGAAAGTCAATTCAATTTCAAGTCTTACGAAGCAGCCAACCATAAAGTGTTTATCTTGGTTACGCAACTCTTATTCATTGTGTCTTCCATTTCTAAAGACTACAGACAGATGGTTTATTGTAAAATGAGTAGGTATCGGCGAGAATCTTGTCGATCGTCTTCTCAGCCTTGCGCCCATCCATCACTGAGCCATCAGCGCCACTAAATAAACCAACGATGAAACCGAACCACTGGAGTGAAAGTCCACATACATCAATGAGATTATTCCAAAGCATTTCAAGCTTCAAACCCCCCTCATTCAAGTTTTAAGAAGTGTTTCTCCAAACAAGACTTCTTGGCCAAAGTCCTAGCTTAATGCTACCCAAAACAGCCTAGCCCTGCCAAGAGCAGTCAAACCCCAGATTTTATTTTCGGAGCCTTGCCACTTCAGCCTCATCGAAACTCGACCAGTATTATTGCATCCTTCACTCAACTTTTGTATCACCACCGTCTACACTCACAATTACGTCTCATACACAATGCCGCCCCTCAAAGCACCCTTCTCCGCTCTACGGACTCTATCCCGTCTTTCTACCCTCACCAAACCATCTCCCCGACAAGGCCAACTCCCTCTCCTCCAAACGCAAAATCTGTATCAGCATCAACACCTCCTACTGAGCCGATTCACACGCTCAAATACCTACTCAACAACACCCTCCCGCTTGCACTCCAACTCGCACAAACCCCACGCCCCGCGACCTTCTGCGCCCCAACAAGACGTAGATGAACTACCCATCCCTCCTCAAAAACCAGAATACGAAATGACTTTCACCTGCACGCCCTGCAGCACACGCAGCACACACCGCGTCAGCAAACAAGGATATCACAAAGGCAGTGTTCTAATTACGTGTCCGGAGTGTAGGAATCGACATGTCATTAGTGATCATTTAGGGGTATGTGATTCTTCTTTCATCAACCTATCAAATCTGCCAATCTTGAATAATCAGAGATGGAGAAAGAGAAAGGTAAAAGGGGGCGAGAGGATGATTGGCTAACGAGACTTTCAACTACAGATTTTCGGCGATCGGAGTATGACGATTGAAGATTTGATGCGTGAGCAAGGACAATTGGTTAAGAAGGGGACGTTGAGTGAGGATGGGAATTTGGAGTTTTGGGCTGATGGGTCGACTACGACGAGGGTGAAGGAGGGGGATGAGAGTGCGGAGGCTGGAAAGGAAGAGAAGGGAGATGTTGGGGCGTGATGTATCTGAGGGGTGTCTGGCAGAACGTTGGAGTGCTGATCTTTGATGGGATCGGTTTGGATAATTAATGAATAGCGGGGATGGATGAGCCGAGGTGTACGATGAAGGCAGATGTTGTCAGATGACGAGAATGACGCTGCTTTTGTGTGCATTCCATGGAATAGGGTACTTGGTGCGTACATTGGATTGAGGTGTCAAGATGGGTGTATAGATCTGATTTAGCGGCATTGATATAGAAGGCGTTCATGAAGTACCAAAAGACAAATGGTACTTTGTACAATCACAACTCATATACCATCTATAGAAATCATGTAATGAACGAGGAAAATCACAGGCTATAAGCTTTCCCGATTTTATTATGATTCGTTTTTATGTTCAATCACTCATTATACATCCTGGCCGCTTCCCTTTAATGCCATGTATGGTATATCCATTCTCCTACCCTGCCCTATGGTACAAACAACGCCATTCTTTCTCGACACACCGGCCTCTAAACGACTGTACATCCTTCCCGAACCAATCCTAGTCCTCAGCGAACCTAATCTTCTTCACAACTCTGTCGTTCAAAGTCTCGATAGGAACAGGGCCCTCCATATCGCCTGTGCTTCCGATCCCATCTCCGACTCCCTCGACCTCACCATCGCTAGCAACAGCAAATCCGACTTTCCTCTTCCCCTTCGCCTTCTCACTCAATTCTTCGCCACTGCCATTGGCTTCACCACTGAACTTGATAGCAGGGCCCACTTTCAGCTTAATCATAAGCTTGCTCTTCTGCTTAGCTTTCCCAGCCGGACTATCACCCAGAATCAGGTCTTGATCCGGATCAGCGATCTTCGTGACACCACGTCCGAACACCAATCTCGGGGTCTTCAGCTTCGCCATCTGCTCCGGCTGGTGCTCTGGTCCGCGTCCATCTTCTCCAGCTTCGCCATTGGCAACGCCCTCGGTGCCCAAATCCAGGAACCTCACATTTCGGATCCAATCATACATCGTGCGATCATCCAGGATGCTCTTACAGGAGTTATGCTCCTCCGTACTCAACTCCTTCCTCCTCTCCAGAATGACCTCCTCAATACTTCCCCTCAGCACCAAAGTCTCCACATACACCGGCTTCGTCTGCCCAATCCTGTGCGCACGCTTGACAGCCTGAGCTTCAACTTGAGGCGAGAAGACGGGGTTGACGAAATATACTCTGCTTGCGGATGACATGTCGAGGCCGAAAGCTGCTTGGCTGACGTCCATCAGGAGGACCCTGAAGACTTCGCTTTGGTTGAAGGTTACTACGTATTGACTTCTTCGGGCTGAGGACAGGGTTTTGGCGTAAATGAGATGTTTGATGCCGAGGCATTCCAGGGCTTGTGCGATGTAGTAGGCGACGTTGTCGGCTTCATAGAAGATGAGGATCTTCTCTGTTGGAGAATGCTGAGATATGGCGTCCATGAGGTAGGAGAGCTTGGCGGAGGCGGTGGATATGATCTTTGCGGTTGTTAGAGGTGAGGAAGCGTCTAGTGTACCTGATATATCCTTGGAGGATTTCTTGAGAGCTGATTTCGGTTTCAATTGGGCGTCGAGCTGTTTCTGGATGGCTGCCTCGTCTTCCTCGTCATCGTTGGTAATCTCAATGGCATCAATGTTAAGAAGTTCGGAATCAGATGATTTGCTTGCCCGTTTTGTGGTAGATAACGAAGTGCGAGGTCGCTTGCCAGAACTAGATTCATCGCCAATCGTCACGCCACCAGCGAGAGCAGGCGCAACGTCAACGGCCTTCTTTACTCCATTCACGTCTTTAAACTTCCGTTTTCGAGGCTTGGGTGATTGAGGTATTGAGGCTACGCTCGCATCATACATGGCTTGCTGTCCTGCTCGAACCATTTCCTCTGTGGGATCTTCTTTGTAGAGCTGCCCTTCCACGAACTTTTGCGCCGCGTGCACCATGGTAGCTCCCATCAGAGTTGGGTTACCTGGTTCATTAAGGAGTGACCATGCCTTGCGGATATCATCGGACAGGCCATTCTCGATATTCATAGGCATTTCATGGTATTCGGAGATCACTCTGGAGATATTGTTGGTAAGAACGTGCTCTCCTTGCTTAATAGCTTCTTGAAGTAGAGCTTCATCTTCAGGCGTGATAGGGACTTTCCTGGCACTAAGAAAGTCTTTCGCGTTTTCAATGGTGTTCGTAATGTGTTCCGTCTCAAAGCCTGACCAGAAGAACGACGCTTGGCGGAGATTGGAAACTAGCTGCTGCAAATTCTTTCTTTGCCGTGGATGGAAGAAGTAATCGGCGTCCTTGCGCTCAGAAGTGACGGCATTTCCAACTATCATCATACTAAAAGTGTTGAGAGACAATTTGTTCTGCATCGAACCTTCCAGGAAAACGAGATTCTGATATAGGGGAGGAAGGAAGACTTCCAGCTCGATGTCACCCTGTTGGTGACGAATGATCATTCCCTCTAAAGTGGCTCTCAGGCAGTCTAGATTTCCTCGACTTTTGGAACCATGGCGAGGTTGCATTATCAAGTGAGACCATGAAGCATAGTCATTGTCTTCTGGACGATTCGCCCAAGGTCTCGCTTTGAGGTATGAGGTGGCGATATTCCCAAGTTTCTCGATGTCTTTGCGTTCCTGCTTATGGTACAGACTCAACTCTCTGCTTGAGGCTTGCGGAAAAGACTCGGATCGTGGAGTGACCAACAACCTTGATGCTAATTTCAATGAGATGTCTTCGGAAGCGGATGGAGTGCTCGACGATGTGGGCGTATCTTCCGGTGAAGTGGTCTGCGAACTTCCAATGCCAACCTCTGCCCCGTAAAGGCCTTTTGTTGGGGTTCCCGACACGATCCAGCGTGCCGATACTTGTAAGAAATCAACAACGGCGCTTGCTTCGGTTCGTGATGAGCTGGACGAATTACCAAAGGTGTGGCCTTCGTCGACTATCAAGCGCTTGAAGTGAAGGTCTTTGAGAGGTGAGTGGTAGACTTTCTTGACAGTAGCCGTTCGCCCAGGTCGATGACCATTCACAAATTCCTGGCGGGATATAGAACCAGAATGATCGTTGTCATCTACCTCGTATGCTGCTTCTTTGTCGAATCTCTGTTTACTGAAGAGGACAATATCGAAATCCACAAGCAATTCCGCGGGAGGAAGAACATCTGACAATGCTTTCATCACCAGCACCTTCAGACCAGTTGTATGCTTCTTGATCTCGTGTTGCCACTGCTGAATCAAGTTTGCTGGCGCTACAACAATTGTAGCCGAGGTCAGAAGAATTTTCCTAGGCGCAACAACTTTCGGATTTCTTGATTGTCGACGGGGACTCGGAGATGGCAGCATATAAAATCCAGTGTTATTGTCGAGGGCCTCTCGACAGCGATCGAATCGATATCCTTCTCGAGCTTCTAGGGCAGCCAACTGGCGTTTCCAAGGTACTCCAAGGCGACCAAGAGCAGCAGCGACCATGTTCATCATGGACGCTGTCTTCTCCCTCACAGGGAAGGTGGCAGCCATGTATTCAGTAGGTACTTGAGACGTTGCATCCCGAGTTGCCATAATCAGCCCCAGACAGATTAACGTCTTTCCCAACCCCATAGTCTCGGCACATATGCCTCCACGCGCTGCTTCGTAAGTCCGTGCCTCTCGGAAACATGAGCCACTATCTATGTCACAGTACCACTTCATGCCTCTGTGATCTACAAGCGGTCTAAGTCGGGGGTCTAAAAGTTGAGCTGGCTTTGATTCGCGTTGGAGCATCAGTGCAGCTGATCGACGCTGATATTTGTACATCTCGGTCTTGAGCCCTTCGATGTCACTGTCCATGATCTGGTACATGGAATTCCGGGCATATGGATCTGACACCAGATCTGGCTCCGGTTTTGGAGACGGGAGGGTATTGAATAATTGAAATAGCGATGGTTCCTCCCCTGTCGACGTATCAATGTCCAGTGAAGGATCCACGTGACGAATCGGTGTATCCTCATGCCATTGGCCATTCCACGTAGCAGCGGTCGTGTCAATCTGCCTGAGGAGAAGTATTAGATGCTTGCGCAGTGCTGGAACGTTTCGACTGATCACCGAGCGTCCAACATCATCTGGTAAGATGTACACTCGGACTTGTCCACGTATTGTATCGTTTGTTAGGAATTCCAAGCGTATCCATTGCGAGTTGTGAAGAGCAAGGAAAGGTTCCAGGAGCGAGGTACTGAAGAGAGATTTTTGTAGAGATGCCTCTATATAGGCTTGATCAGACAAACGATGCGCTTCTGGTGGTTGCGCAACCGATTGCCAGTGTGAGCAACTTTGCCATGCGTCAAGCGTGATGTTTGAATCAGGCTGGGAGATACGTAAGCAGCCAGCAGCGATGTACTTCGCGAGGTCGACTCTGAAATAATCTGTGGTTGCGGTTGACTGAGTTTGGCTGCTTTCAGAAGCTGAATCCCTCGTAGCAGCCATGTCTGTGATGATATTGCGATGCCAGTGTCGATGGCATTAGGCAGCAGACGAGTGGTGAATGCATAGATCGAAGATGCACATCATTTAGAAGAAAGATATTTCGAAATGTATTCAAAATGTCCAACTGTCATTCATTCCTTAAAACCGAATGTGAACTGTTGGTATTAATGGCCGACGATATTTGGGTCGATGAAGAATACTGGAGTAGTGATGCATCGTCTCGATGCTGCTTCCCGTTCGCTTAGGCATCCCCAGACGGAGCTAGTTTAGTCACATGATCCCTTGCTCAAGGGGTCTCTTGGCGGGCAAGTCGCATCTTCCCAGAGACATTTCATGGTCAATAAATGACAGGAGTCCCTCTTGATATTTGTTCATATCAGTACAAGCCCTTTAATTAAGTTCCAAGTTAAATCGGGTTTTAGGTTCCTCGACCGGACATTTGACCCTACAGCTAATCTGCAAGCCAAGTCTGAAGGTTGCTTGTACGCGGAAGTAAGGGGTAAGTGAATTTGAAAACATAAACAGGAAATTGTTACACAGATAATCAGGTAGGTATCGTCCGAATGTGTGATATTCCTCCCAGAGGTCTTTAAGCCTTTCTCTTTCAACGTGCTCAACCTGAACCAATTCTTCTAGCTCACTATTGCCACTGAAGTAAAGACCAAAGACCTACATCATGGCATCCCAAACTGCTCCTGGTCTCCGTCATCTCATCCCGGTCCTCTCATCCACTGCCTCAGGGAGCTTCTGTCGCTCGGAGTACTGGACTCTAATACCCTTTCTGCGAGACAATATTCCTGCTCACTCTCTAGCCCGCTTTCGGGAGAGTTATCTCTACCGTAAGTGCTATTGTTTGCTTTCTCAGGAACAATTAGGTCTCGTCTCGGTTATCACAACCCCCCGTTTCTTTGATTTTGAAGTAACAACACCGGGCATGGATAACTTCATCCCATTGCTCATAGAGCGCCAGAGACAGTCCCAGGCTGGCTCGGGCTTTGGCATGACCAGCGCACTGATAGGCTACATCTACTAAACGCCGCACTAATGGTCTTTTACGTCGACTTTATGGCTGTGGAGTTCTCTTCGCACTCTCCCATTATGTATTTGGCTTTTATGTGAGTCCTCCTGCCCTTCTTAACTCTCCATGCTCCAGATACTCTCTCATAGTATGGCAACTTCCACTAATCAAAGCTGACCAATACAAAGCAGGTCTCCGAAGTTGTAGAGAAGATCGTGCATGGTCCACCTGGAGAAGCAAAGAACATGCAGAGAGTCTGGTTGCAAGTCCATGCGGCCAGAACGCTTTGCTCAGACATACCTGCCATGGTGTATTTTCTCGTTACGTATCTACATCTGGGTGGCAAGTGAGATGGAAGGGGCGTGGAGCTTGGCGTATGGTTACGATATTTTCTGCTATGTTGACCTGGATCGTTCTCTTTGGTGATTGGTGACTCGGCGAGAATCTATCTGATCTTTGGTAGCATTGAATCGAGACTCTCTATCAGACTAGAGGCGAGTTAACGATGTATTGCATAATGGTCTATGTATATTTGATATCTACACCCCTTCCATGAGTCCATGAGTATGCCTTAACACGTTTCCATCATACTAGACCAGATCCTCTGATCTTGAATATGTTGTCCTGAGCTCGCGAATCGCGCAGAACCACCAAGAAGATAGCGATACCTGTTCCAAAACACCAACACCGTAAGCGCCCCCTGGAGATCAGACCTGGTATACCCCATTTCCCCCACACTACTCATCCAGCATCCAATACCCACCTACCTCATCAAACATGCTCTCAAAGCCCTCCAACACATCCGTGATCGGCTTCGCCTCTACATCATACAAATCAATACACATCCAAACAGGCAAAGTCCCATTCCTCCTCTCCTTAGGCAAATAATCGCCCCCATCCCACTGCATCCCACACTTCTCCACCTCGCCATGCCTCTCATCAACTCCACTCCTCTTGTACGCCTGATACACACCACCCCTCACCTCCCTCTGCCACCTCACAACCTCATTCGGAATCTGCTTCAGCAGTCCACCATGCACGAACGCAATCCTCCCATCAGGATGATGCTGCGCAAAACTATGCCCGCAATACTTCCCATCTGTCAAAGTACCCACACTCGTCAGCCATTTCGCTGGCTTCCCATATTTCGTCTTCAGTGCATGCCACGTGAAGCGAAACATATCCTTATCCCCAAGAAGAAACATATTGTAATAAGCAGCATTTTTGTTATTCAACCAAGCGGCAAGTTGCAGATGGTAGAAGAACCGCCGCTTGTCCACGAGGAGTTGGCCAGATTCCTGCTCGTAGTCATCCATGCGACATACCGTGTTGGTGATTGCCCAGATCGGGTTCTCGGGTCTGGTACGCGCGATGTCGGGCCAGAAGAGTGTGCCATATTCCTTGTACGTATCCGATTCAAACAGAAGCTCTGGGTCAATTGCAGGGATGTTATCAGAATCCAAGAGCAGCACTTCCGCAAATCGGGAATTCATGATGGCGACGGGCTTAAACTGGAAGTTGGCGAGGTAGTAGTTGAAGCCCGTTTGCACGATGTTGGTTTTGGATGACAGGTCGTTGAAGAAAATGCCTGGGAATTGAGCGAGCATGTCCTTTTGGGTAGAGGGAGGCACTTCGTCGCCGAAGAAGTGGATCTCGACTGGGAGGGAAGAGTTGAGTTTTTTTAGGGCGCGAAGGAGCACTTTCACGCGCTTCATGGTACGCTCGTTGCCGGCTACGACTGCGATGCCGCGGCCGGAAAAGCGAGAGGAGTATTGGTCGTAGGGCATTAGGTCGTTGGTGATGAATGATTGCCATTCTGCGCGGTGGCTGGCGAGTTCGCTGTCATTACGCTGCTTCTTGACCCAGTCTGCATCGCCGCCGTACATGAAGTTGACGCCCTGTTCATCTTTCCAAGTGCATCCTGCTTTCGCTTCTGCTAGGGAAATGCCTGGCAAAGAAGTGACTGCATTGAAATGTGGTAGATATGCATCAGCACTTGGTAGAGTGTGCGCATTTCCTATCAAGGTAGAAGGTAATGTGGATGTGGTAGTTGAGGTTGTTGTGGTTGGTAGAAGGTTGGATATGAAAGGGACTTTGACGTAGTCCTCAAAGTCGTCGTGCAAAGATAGGAAAATGAAATACACTGCGACAGAAATGAAGAAAGCGGCGGCTATCAACCTAGGCCGTTGAAAGAAACAGAACATTGCCTATGCCGAACGCTTGGTACTGACATACGAGCCGATAGCCTTTGAAGATGTGAAATAACGATTTGACATCAAAGTTAGAGAAAATTAAAAATGTAGAGTCAAAGGTAGTCAAAATATTGCGACCAGCCTTGACCTTCGGACGAGACATTTACCAAACGGTACTTGAAACGAAACACCTTGACCCCTAGCGATTTGTTGACAGTCGCACCATGTTACCCCTTAGCACGTGACTCTACGCGAGGGGATTGGTGGAATCATCTGAGCATGAAGATTGGACGAGGAGATGGGCAACGAGGATTATTAATAATACAAAGTGTTAGCCGAGCAGCTCGTGTAGTATGTGCATCGACCTAAAGATCATCAGCATCGTAAATTACCAATCTTTGATTCCCTCCTCAGCCATTGCGTGCGGTTCTCCTTCTGCAGCTGCCCTTGCATTACTGATCTCCCACTCAAACTCCTTCAGAGCACGAATTTCGCTGCCCACGAAGAGCCCTCCAATCAACCCATCTATTATCCCCGCACCAAGGCCCAATGTACTAAGCAGCATAAGTATAAAAGCCACGAAGTTTCGAGGACTCCACCAGACTGCTACGAAGCAACCGATGCTCACGACCACCGAGCCAACAAAGTGTCCGAGCCGCAGACGGCGCTGTCGCTTTTCTCGAGCACGATACGTATGTATCATGGCCAAGATCTCGTCGTAGGTGGATATGGGGAGATATGGTGATGCCGTCTCCTTGAACTGGGCATGGTACTTCCGGAATTCACTGTTGGATGGTGACTGAAGGTATGTACCATTACTGACTGCTGTTTCGTTCTCCTCGATGGACGAATTATCCTTATCATCCTCTGATTTGGAGTGGATCAAGGTCGTTTCGACAGAGAAATGATCGCTTAGTGAGCATTGCAGTTCGGGGTGTCTCTGGATCATGCCAATCTTGGCCGTCTTGACGACCCATCCTCCCTGCTCTGGATTTGCGGAATTAAAGCCAGTGCTGGCAAATATGTAATCCAATCTCTTCGCCCTGGGATCTAATCTATCCCCTGGGACTTCGATCGGTGGCTTATTGGGACCAAGTAGCTTCTGCTGGCCCTTATTCCATCTCCAGGTGTTCAGCACACTATCACAAGTGGCACCATTTTCCAGAGTATTGATGTCAGCTGTTGGAATGGGTCTACGCCGTGCTTTCTCCACATCATCAATTGCAGCTCCTATCGAGGAGTCGGGATGTAACAAACGCCATACATCGCGGACGGGAGAGTGTGTGCTGATTAGGCGGTGTGCTAAAGACAAAGGTATCATGTTGAAGTCCCCAAGACCAATGACCAAGTGACCCTTCTCGGCTGCACCTCGCATCAACTTTGCAATCTCCCATGCTTGGGCGGTCCGGTGACATATGTAGGAATCGTTGGGTTCTCGTTCGTAAGGTGCGTGAAGCTTACCCAGTCAGTATGAGCTCCATGACAGATCGATCAGAACTTACATGTGTTGTGAACACTTCCATAATATCTTTCGCATCTGGGCCGAACCGTATTCTTGCACATGCAACTCCTTTCCCAACATACCAATCTCCTCTAAAGAAGGCTGTGGGTCTGCCATTAAGAGGATATCGGAACATTGAGCTCTCTTCTATCGGCCATTTTGACAAGATGGCGAGTCCTCCACCAAATATGCCACTGTGATAGAACTTCCCGTATGGTAGAAGATGCTTCGTCGACTTTCGGATGCTCTGGTAATCCTCCTGGGTCCAGCATTCTTGGAGACCAACAATGTGTGGCACAGGATCTGCAGACGCAATGCGTTTCCCGATCTCTGTCAAACGCTCATTCCGGAACTTTGAAATGAATTTCAACCCCCAACAATTGAGAGTGATAATGTTGATCTCGCTTGGCTTTATTGACTCCATGGCGGCGGGCTTCTCCTGGCTGTGCAACACAGCAACGTATGGGAGAAAGATTCCAGATTGTAAATTGGACGGGATGCTGGAGGGGATTCTGGAGGAGTACAGAAAGCAAAGACACTCCAGGAAAAGGAGAACCCGGATGTATATCAGAGCTTATATTGCAGCCATTGTCGCATTTGGGACATCCATCAATGCAAAGAAAGTTCTTCGCGGCTTCTACGACGTGGGGAGTTTGAAGTGTTCGGACGTCGCAACCTCTCTCAGCTTCCCCCGCTAAAGAATGACGTCCCGCTGAGAGAGCAGAGAGGAGAGGATGCGTGTGTGAGACGCTAAATGTCTTGGCGCATGAATTTACACGTGCAGCTACCAAATCGCGTCTCCCATTCTTCAACAGAACCGCGACTTGTCGCAAACACAACAACTCCTTGACCACTATCATAATGTCAGACTTCGATTCAGCAGCGAGTACGCCGGTACCATTAGGAAACCGTCCAATCAAGAGACGCCGTGTTTATGACGATAATGATGGTTACAGCTCCGCCGACGAACTTGGTGATCACAATCCACACCGATCCTCAAGACTTAGTGTTCGCCGCGATTCAGTTCCCCGTCGGAGAGCGCACTCGTCAGATGGCAGCGTGGATGAACTAGATCATACGTATCATTCGCGTAATCGAAGCAGATCAAGCAGTGTTGACTCCTCACATTCCTCCGTTGACCGACCCAAACCGTACCGACCTCTCAAGCTCAACTACAAGAACAAATTCATTCTGAAAGGACATCGGAAAGGCGTCTCACAAGTTCGCTTTTCTCCTGATGGACGGTGGATTGCAAGCTGTTCCGCGGATGGCACAATCAAGGTATGGGACGCTGCGACTGGGAAGCACATGAGGACAATGGAAGGGCATTTAGCAGGAGTCTCGACGATTGCTTGGAGTCCCGATTCGAATACGATAGCTTCTGGTTCCGACGACAAAACGATAAGATTGTGGCATAGGGCGACTGGCAAACCATTTCAAATTCCCCTGGTTGGACATCACAATTATGTTTACTCCCTGGCATTTTCCCCCAAAGGCAATATGCTGGTCAGTGGTAGTTATGACGAGGCAGTGAATCTTTGGGACCTACGGGCGCGGAGAGTAATGAAGACATTGCCGGCACACTCGGATCCAGTAGGAGGGGTAGACTTCATTCGAGATGGCACGTTGGTCTGTAGTTGCTCAACAGACGGGCTGATGTAGGCCAGCTCTCTTCCAAGAGTTCAGAAATGGGGCTAATGATCTACAGTCGAGTCTGGGATACAGCGACAGGGCAATGCCTTCGAACAATTGTCCACGAAGACAATCCACAGGTTACCACTGCTCGCTTCAGCCCCAATGGCCGCTATATACTTGCGTTCACCCTCGATTCTTGCGTGAGACTCTGGGATTACGTGTCTGGTACTTGCAAGAAAACATATCAAGGCCACGTGAATACGAAATACTCGTTAGGCGGAGCATTTGGTGTCAGTGGTGATCAAGGTTTTATTGTGTCAGGCAGCGAAGACGGCAATTTGGTCTTCTGGGATGTGAAGACCAAGGACGTCATCCAGAAAGCTGACGGGCATGAAGGTGTCGTGTGCTGGGTAGACACATCTCCTCAGCCGAATGGACCAGTGGTTAGCGGAGGACTTGATGGGACCATTCGGATTTGGGTGGATGTGAACGAAGACGAAGAGGACATTGGCAGGGTAAATGCTTTGAAGCTTGAGCCTGATGATGAACGGGACAATGTCAAGATGGATAACGGCGGAGGATTTGATGATACCCCGAGGGACGATCAAAGTATCGACGGAAGGAGTCCGGATCGTATGGACGAAGATTAAAGAAACTATTCAACAGATCTCAAGAGAGATCTTCTCTATGCTACGCTTCACGACACCCAAAGGATTTGATAGGCTCCTTTGAGATGAAAAGCTGCACAGCCAAATGGATTAATTTCCGGCCGTACAGGCAAAAAGCATGCGAAGAATGCGAGATCGTGGCAAATTTGCAGAGAATTACCTAGCAGCTCTGCCTCCGCATCAGTTTCTTGCATGTCAATCGACCTTGGATGCAAGGCAAATCTCGGTCCTCTCCTCTCGATGACTGCATCTCCGTCGTTTGCCTGTCCGGTGCTTGGTCAAAGACCGGGTAGCTGAATCAACAATGGCACACGCTGGCGACGCAATGGCTACTTGGTTTGGCCGTTATTGCTGACTGGCAAAATCCAGATTTCCAGAGGGACATCCGTCAAGTTGATGGGTTATCAAGAAATTTACGTGGTGCCGTATGGGTTTCTATTGGTGTAGCGCCGATAGTGAGCACAGCTGTTCACTAATCCCAACCGTCGGTCATTTTTGCAAGCGATACCGCAACGACAGCCGCATTACAACCCACGTTTACTACGCACTATCCTTGATCTGGCACCCTGCTCGCCGTGATTACTATTTATTTGCATGTCGGGAATAATATTGGTGTCACAACCGATGCTTAGTATTTGTTTTACCCCTTGCAAGGCAGGGGTACCTCAATTTTCAGCTTGTATTTCCACAACAGTTCCTTCGGTTCTCATTGCATTGCCATGAAAATCATGTCGCTTTACCTGCAAGTGTGCTTGTATGCTTTGAAATCCGCAGTCGGACTTTGAAACTTCACTGACATTTGAAATCAAGTCTTGATGTCCCAGAAGCATAAGTATCGTGGCTTGACCTGAATATTTCTTTCTGCGCTCAGTTCATAACAGATTCAGTTACACTACTCAATCACAATTTGCATATTCATTACTCCAGCACCGAATATAACCATGACAGCCACAACCAATGTTCTGATCACGGGTCCTAATCGAGGTAAATACAACCTCAGCTTGTCCGACCTGAGTACATCTAACATATACCCGCACAGGAATTGGTAACGGTCTTCTAAGAGCCTACCTCTCACGTCCAAACCACACAATCATAGCCGGCGTCCGCAATCCTTCCGCCAGCCAACACCTCCAAGACATCCCCAAAGCCGTTACCACAGCCCTCATCATCGTCAAAATCGACAACGAAGATGACTCCACCGCGGCCACCGCAATCTCGTCTCTCAAGACACACAACGTGACCTCCCTTGACCTCGTCATCGCCAATGCCGGCATTTGTGACCACTTTGGGCCCGTAGCCAACACACCTCCAGCCCAGATGGCCCGGCACTACCAAGTCAACGTAATCGCCTCCCTCGCCCTCTTTCAAGCCGTTCTCCCCCTCTTGAACGCCGCTTCCTCCCCCGCAAAACTCGTCCAGATCTCCTCGGCCGTAGGAAGTCTGACCATCATGCCAAACATCTCATTCGATTGCACTCCCTATGGCGCTTCCAAAACCGCATCGACGTATCTGGTTCGGAAGATCCATTTTGAGAATCCGGGGCTGATTGCGTTCCCGATTCATCCTGGATGGGTGCAGACGGAAATGGGGAATGCGGGGGCGGAGGCGGCGGGAGTTGAGAAGGCGGATATCACGCTTGAGCAGAGCATTGCTGGGTTGACCAGTGTGATTGATAAGGCGACTAGGGAGGAGACGTCGGGGAAGTTGATGAACTATGATGGCAATGTGCTTCCTTGGTAGAATTCTGGATTGAAGTAGTGCTTTTGCAAGGTGGACAATGTTCTTGAAGGTGCAAGTTGCTTATGTGTGTAAATTCATTACGTTACCAAGTGGATGTCAGTGCTTCGTTTAGTCTGTCTTCGACCAGGTCTCTTGGTGGTGAAAATCAATGAGTGCCTCAAATTCGTTCTAATTCACATGCCACTTGACTTTGTACAACTCAGCGCTTGAAGGTATGCTTTTCCCATGCCTCTTTGATTCCGCGAGGATCATTAGGAGGTCCAGACGTCATTCCACTTGTGTCTTGTGGAAGCGGTGCCTTCTTGTTGACGACCCAGATACCATCCCTGGCCTCCGTGCTCCCGGTAATGGAACCCAAGCGATCAGATAGGGAAAAGCCCGACACCACTCTTCCTCTATCTCCCCTATATCCTATGTCTGGCAATCTCAGTTCTCCATTAGGGGCAAAGAAGCGCTGTGGACCTGATGTCATATCTTTCGTGATGGCAGACTTGTCTTGGAAGAATGCTGGGTTGGTACTGATCACGTTCTGGCATGTCTTTTCAGTGTATTCTCGATTTCCTTGGAATCGGCCTGTTTGGCGGCCGCGGTTAATCTCAGCTATCATGTCCTGCCAGGAACGCTGGTCTGCTCTGGCGGTTTGATGGTGTGGATGTCGACCACTTCTTGCATAGACGTCTCTCAAGGCATACATCTCTTCGTAAGTCCAAGGCGCACATCGGCGGGGCTTAGGTCCCTCTGATTGTTGTCTCGTTTGATTATGGTTCTTCAATTTCTCTACGTGTGAATCTATCCTCCAAGCCTCTTTCTTCAATTTTGTGAACTTTGTTGATCTGGATCTTGGCATGGCTCTGGTGGATTGAATTCTGTCAGTGTATCGGGGCGAAGATCATAAATTGTGTGAGTGAAGCACGTCAACACACGCCTGATATTTCTGAGGTCTTTCTCGAGTGTCCGGTAACTAGTATCTATTACTTGCATTAAAGCGGAAGCTCTCGAATTTATAATTCCGATAAGGACACATGAATCACGGTTTCCACTTCGGTTTATGTGTAAGCCTAATTAAGCTAGACAGGTCAGTTGTGACGCACGAGGATAGTGTGATGAAGAAGAATCACTCGATGGGCTGGCTCGTAGTGTAGCAACTTTCTGTGACATTGCACTGCTTTCATGGCACCGTTTCTACGGGTATGATGAGAGCTATAGAAGAGATGCAATTTCCTGACCTGGTCTGTTGAACTCCATCATCTATCACCGACCCACTATCCTGTTCCACCGTTAATTTGCCCCTCATGATCAAAGTCTCGATCTCGCTTCATGGACTCCAGACTCTTTCTGATAATTTTATCGGCATAGTAAGGTCTATTACAGCATCTCTTTCTTAGTGCTAGGTGCAACATTTCGTCAGCGATTTCGGGTACAGACCAATTGCCTTGGCCTGATATTTGAGATCTGGGATACAGTTCCATAAGGATAGCCTGCTCTTCGCTGCTCAGGGGATCATTGTAGCCATCATACTGATGTATAAGAGGTCTTTTGATACAGCGCAAGAAGAAGAGGAGCTTAAGAAATTGTCTTGCTGGCATGGTGGAGCTTTTTTGTGGAAATATCATTACCTTCCGGCAAGCTTTCCCCGCTCTGGTTTTACAGAAATACTTCTAGTAGTGGAATTTTAAAACAGAATGATTAACCATGATAGTGACCTACGCAGCATGCTTCAATGTCAAGATCTTCGTGAATCACGTTTGTACTGCGTAATACCTGGCTCAGCTCCACCCTGTTTCAGACTCTTCCTGCATACGAGGCTGGAACCATCTCTATCTGCAATCATAAATGCCACAGCGCTTTCTGACCACATCAGGATAGGCCACATGACCTTTGCGGCTCCTTCGGAACCACTGGTATCATTGTAGTGGCAGACTTGTCAGCAACAAGTGTTTATTTAGAGAGTCAAGACATTAAGCGAGCCATTATGTCAGACATAAGATCGGCGTGATGATCACAATCATATAATATTCAATGAAATTTCAAACATCTGTCCCATGAGATTCTAGCGAGTCATGTGGTCTAAAAGTTCGCCAGGAATCGGAATAAAGAGGCTGGTAGAATTCCTTGAATACTAAGTCACGGTCACGTGAGCACTGCCATTCTCCTGCCAATATTAAACATCAGAACACGACTTTCCGAGGTGAAAGCCAATGTATTTTGATAGTTTAAGAGCTCTTGAGCGCCACTAGTTCCGTAATTATACGTAGCAGCCATACCATGTCTCAGCTAAGCTCAATGGCAACGCAGCAAGACCTCCGAGAATAACGCAGAAAAGACAACAAGAAGGTGAAAAAATGACTTTCATTTCCAGCACTCACCCCACAGGAGGTACAAAGAAGAATGATGCATCTGAGCAGCGTTACTACATGACTAAGGGGTAGACAACAACAGGCTCGCCTCTCTCCCACTGCTCCAACTGAGCACCGGTCAGCTCACGCTCCTCATTCCACTAGGTCCAGAAGAAAAGCGGCTCGAGAGGACGCTCAGGTTCATGGAAAGGTTGCATGATACCTTGATTGCAACGGTTGTAGTTGAAGTGGATCCTTTCTTGGTTTTTGTAGAACAGAATTCCAGCACGATTGTGGACATCTCCCGGGCTTTTGGCGCTAGTCGTTACGTGACACTGGAGGATGTTCTGGGGATAGGAATAGATGTTTTGGTTACAGTACACCTCTGTGAGATTGATCTCGCCACAGTAGCCGTTCTTTTTGGAGATCCAATACATTTTCTGGGAGGTTTTGGCCCGGTGCTGTCTGAATTAGAGTTGACGAGCTGTCTATTTCTTGTTGATATTGAGAACTTAAAGAATGCCGATATTATCCGACTGTCCAGGATACTGTAAGTAGTGATTGTCTGATGGGAAGATGATGTGGTGTCTGAGTCGTAGACTAATCAGAACGGGGAAGCGTAAGATAGCTGTACCACTTTATAGACGTTTGCAATGTCAACAGCCCATGATTGTTCATTTTACTTGCTAATGTTGAAAATTACGTGGATGATACGAGGGAATAACATGAATCTGAAGATCTATGAATCCTCGCGCTTTCTGTTTTCCTCTTGCTTGAACAAGCATTCAGACTAGTTGTCTGGCAATGTATAATCGTTTGCTGCTCGAATTTCGGTCCGTCTCACATCCACAACAGCAGCAGAAATGGAAGCTCAAGCTACAAGTATTTTTCCAATGCCCTCACATCCAAGCAGAGGCGTGCGCCGTCTATCGGAGACTTCGTTACGTGAACGTTCAAGTGAGAAATGGTATTGTACACTACCGTCTCGCAATCTCCCTCCCATCCCACTTATTCAGCACCCAATAAATCATAATCATACACTTTCTTCGCCAGCTCTGCGTCCACTGCAAGTTTCCTCCTCTCCAAGCCAGCCATGCACTCTTGCCCGTCCACTTCCCGCCACCATCAACAATTCCATCCTTGCGTCCAATATACGCAACGAGCGCCTTTTGCTCGTACTGGAACTTCTTGCCCGGCGAATTTAATTGCTCCTTTTCGTCCATGGTGTCTTGAGATATGAGGTGTCCAGCCAGCCATTTCGCTTTCTGTACTGCTACCTCCGCAGTAGCAGGCAACTGGTTGTCTTCGATTGCCGCCGCATCGCCCAACGCCCAGACACCATCCATAACATCACCGTCTTCGTCCTTGACCCTCAACCACTGATCCGTGAGCAATTTCCCACTATCATCCTTCTTCACACCCTCCATCTCCCCTACAAGCCCACAAACCTTATTCCCCGCCGCCCAAACCGCGACACCGAAGCCCACCTCTCCATCCTCCTTGACAGTCATAACCCCCTCCTCAAATCCCTCAATGTGCCTCCCCATACAAATATTGACATCCCTCCTCCTAAATTTCTCCATCGCATACTCACTCAGCTTCTCCCCAAACATGCCTAACATCCGATCCGCAACATCATACACACTGACCAGCACAAGCTTCCTACACTCCGGATAAATCGCTAATAAATGACCGTGAATGAGCTCGTCGAGCTCAGCCGCGAGCTCTACACCTGTGGGTCCCCCACCGACGATGATGAAATGCAACATAGAGCGCTTCTGCTCATCTGAGTAATGGGGTAAAGAAGCGAGCTCGAAACAATCGAGGATCTTCTCTCTAACAGCTCGCGCGTCGGACACGGATTTCATAAAATGGCAATGTTGTTCCACACCAGGCGTGTCGAAAGTGTTAGTTTCGCTTCCGGGTGCGATGACAAGTTGGTCGAAATGTACGTCGAAAGTACTCTCCTTGCCTCCTTTCGAAGTTCCATTTTTCGAGCCCTTGGATCTGGAATTCAAGTGCACAGATTCCTCCTGTTTCTCCTCGCCATTGCTTCCGACTGCAGGCCTGCATTTCAGAGTTCGCTGGTCGAAATCGACACTGTCGACCCAGACTTGGTACTTCTTAATTCCGTCGGAGCCGTGATTAGTTGCTGCGTTCATCATGCCGATTCTGCGGACTGGTTCTTCGGCGACGCGAAAGTCGAAAATTCCACATGCGGCGCTGGCGAGGAGAGGGGTGAGGGCCATGGTTCGACTTGGTGAGAGTACTACTACATCGTAGGTTTTGAGTAGTTGGGAGGTGGATAGCTCGTTTAGGAGGGTGAAGCCTGCCCAGCCGGTCCCTAAAATGGCTAAGACGGGCTTGCTGTCCTTTTCATGATCGTGAGAGATTGCCATGGACTTGAATGTTGGGGATCTCGAGGACTTAGAAGGCGTAGACGTTTGAGATCGTGTTTTTGGCGCCATTTTCTGGTTTCGTCTTTTTGACGCGGGTTTCGTAACCTGACCGTTGACGAAATCTGTGCTCGAGAATGCTCTGATATGAAAGTGATAAATCCCAGAAGATCTCGGCTTGTATTTCAAGTAAGCTGAGCAATGCAGAGCAGAGTGTAAAGTCTTCGATAAGCCTGGACTTCTTCCAACCTGCGGTAGTTGCTTCCACCAGTTGCCGAGACTTAACAATCCAGATCTGAGATTCAATCCGGAAGCAACTCTGACCATTACAGGTAAAATGAGATAACACTGGAGTTGAAGCTGGTGTCCAAAATTTTATACGAAAAATACAGCTGCCAGTGCAAAATAAAGGAAGGAGGCTTGAGACAAAAAGAAATCGTTTCGATGCTGCCGATGTTGTTGGGGGCTCGGCTATTTTTTCTTAGCCAAAGTCCTGACCTCATTGACATTTCTTAGTGCATTTCATCTGCCAGAAAAGTGCCGTGGTGGATACCAACCTGGGGGTATCAATGCAGGGGTGATAATTGAATGCCATCGGTAGAGATCGCTCAGCGAATCGTCGATCTGCAATTATGTTTACTTTGACAAGGCGATACAATAGGGAAGAAGGCTTGGCTCGATCTAAAAGGCTGATCAGCTTTTGGTAAAGAAGTGGATTGGAAGGCGAGTGGGGTTCCCGACAGCGCACTAAATTAAGCTTAATTCAACGCGAGATCAATAAATGCCATGTGATTACAAGAGTAGATTTCGGTTGCAGCTGAGCAGCTGAGCAAGTAAACATTCTAAATCTTGACATTAGGCTGACACGTTACCCATCAAAAACACCAGCTAATACATTAATGTTTCCAACCTGTTGAAAAGTACTATGTGAGTCGTAAGACACAATTCCAAGATGAACTGCTATCACCACTGCCACCCCGACAGCGAAAATGCTAATCATCAATAATGCCTTCATTCTCTCCAAGATAGCTATGCCATCTAATGCATCTATTAATCTACAAATCCATCTCAACACCACAAACGCCCGAGCTATCAAGCTCTCACATCATCTACTGCTCATGCCTCTTACTCTTATACTCTGCACCCTTCTCCTTCCTCCTCTCCTTCTTCCTCTCCGTTTTCCTCGCCTTCTCCTTGCCCGCCTGCTCCGGCCTACTGACCGCGTCAATCTTCCTCTTCGCCCTCCTCTCCTCCCTATTCCTCTTTACCGTCCTACCAACTTCCAGTAACGCCTCACTGTACTTCTCAATGCCGACTTTCCGCTTCACACTCTCGAGCAGTGCCTCGGCTGACGTCTTCATGTCTTCGTACGCGGTGCGGAAAGATTCATCCGTGGAGTAAGGAGTCGGTATGTTGGGGTCCGTGATGTGGTGAAGGGGCGCGATGATGAGTTGGAGGCATGGGAGGAGTGTGTTGGGTGGAAGGGTTAGAATTAGGGTTTGTAGGAGGGTGAGGCCGTTGGTTCGGGGGAGGAGGGTGGGGAGGCGCGGTGGTGAGATCTCTTTTCTGAGGAGCGAGGAGAGGCGTCTTAGCAAGAAGTGGAGGGCCGTTCTGCTGTCCTGCTCGTTATCGTCTCCCTCATCTTCGTCCTCATCTTCGGCAGCTTGCGAGCTACGCCATTTGAGATCGTTGGCTCCTGCGCAACGGGCTAGAAAGACGAGATTCTTGATGAGTTCTGGTGTTGCTGGATTGCTGAATGCAGGGGTGTTGAAGGAGTACGTAGTTCGTCGAATGAGGTCTTGAATGTCCTCGCCTGTAAGCTTCAAACCACCTGAGCCTTTAAGTGGAAGCTTCAAATCCGTATCAGCGTTCGTGCGAGCGAAATCGGCGAAATAGGAGTTGAAAAGTTTGGACGCGGAAAGTTTGACCCATTCATGCGGGTACGAGAGACAGGCTCGCATGATGGTCCAAAATGACTGCGACGTTGATTTGGCGAAAAGGATCTCGGGAAAGTTCTCGGTGAGATTGTTGCTCAGGAGTAGAGCTTCGAAGATCTGGCCCATGTCGGATCCTGGATCTTCGGCCGACTTGCCGATGCTGGTGATGCGGTCCATGAGGAGGGGGATGTCACCATCGTCGCTGGTATTCGAGTCGTAGTACAGACGGAATGTTTGGAGAGAGACACGGACTATGTCTTCGTCGTCGCTTCTGACTCCTGTTCTAAGGAGGCCGAGGAAGCTGTTGGTTCGCTCCGCGTCGGATCTCTTGAAGATCTCTTTCAGCACCTCGCATGCTACTATGCGACACTTCTCACTCTCTTCGTTGTTCAGACGATCTTCGTAAAGTGGCTTAAAAACTGCTGTAGCCACTTGTTGAACAACATCATCAGTTGACTTGGACAACAAGAGATAGACCAGCTCCAAGATTGATAGCCTTCCTCCTTCCCGGTCATAGTTCAGATTACCAACGATGAACTTGAGCTGCTTCGACCACCTGGCCTTCTTCTGTGGGTACTCTGACAGGAATTGGAAGAATGCGCCACGAGCCAGGTCGCGGGTATCTTTGTCGAAGTTCGTAACCATTTGCTCACCAACATAATCCAAAACATCGTAGACAATTGCAGTCTCAACCTTGGAATCGAGCACAGCACGCAGGAAGCCGAATGTGACATGCCGACGTTCTGGCTCTGTGATGTCTTGCCTAAGCTTGCCCAATAAGTTGTCAACGGCGGTTTCTTTGACCTTGACGTCGGGGCGGGTGCGAAGTATGACTGAGACCAATTTCAGTCCGGCTTGTGCAATTTCAGAGTCGGTCTGGGGACTTTCGATCACCGACTTTGTTGCCTCGGCAGCAGCGACACGGTACAGATTGGTCCAGTTCGGCTCTTCCAGAAGTGGAACTTTGACAATTGTCGTGAGGGTCTTGAAGGCGGATACTCTTACTTCCTCTTCGGCTTCCACGACGGCGTCTCCAAGCACTGGAATAAAGCCTGTCAGATTCTTGGCACTGCGCAAAGAATCATGTTTCTTCAATACAGCCCGCAGGACATCGAAAGCAAATCTGACAATCTTGAAAGTATACACCGTCGTGCTTCCTCGATCGAGGCCTCTCTTGGCGCCTTTCGTTGACAAATATTTCTTGAGCTTATGATCGATTTTCTTTCTCCCATCTGGCTTCTGCTCACGATTGGCGTCTTGGATGACCTCGTAGCAAAATATAAGACTGTCTCTACTGTTCGCTGCACGATTTCTTTGCAGTCCATTGCTGATACGGTTTAGGAGCTGGTCGGCCTTGCGCACCATCTTGATGTTGAGCTTCTCCTGCAAAAGTTTGCGAATAGGTGTCACTAGATCTGTGAGACGGCTCAAAGTCGCTGTACTGGCAATGAGCTCCATAGAGTCGTAACTCTTGCTGCTCCTGACTTCCTCCATCTTACTTGTGTACTCTTCTGCATCCTTCTCTTGACCTGTGGCACCAAAGATGTCGTCCGTAATGATGTCAACAATCTGTCCCAGGCAGTAATCCAGATCGCCGGGAGCGTGGTCGGGGGTGGTAGCTACCAATATTGAATGCATGGTGAAGGACAGGACATGGACTTGATAGCCTCTCTGTAAGGCACTACGGAGCTCTTTGAGGACAAATCCAATGCAGGTTGGGCCGAGAAGCACACAGATTTTGACCAAAGTATCTCGTGTCATCTTTCGTGACTCGGCAGCTTTACTCCGGAGAATGTGGCACACATCAGTCAAGACCGCTGGCAGGCGAGAGTTCAGCTGCTCTCGCGGGAGGAGCTTGAGGAGCCTAACGACAATGATTGCAACTGGGACTCTCAGACTGACAGTTGACTCGTCCTTGTCGTGAAGATACGAAGTCAGTGGTGGAAGGATATTAGAAGTGATGTCGTCGGCGAATTTCTCGAGTCGTGGCATCGTCTTGGTCAAGGTACTCAGATCGTTAGACTTGATCGCGTCCACCGTTGCGTCTACATGCATGGCCTCATCTGTGTCGACATCATCGCCTAATGTTGTAGCTGGAGTGTCAACGTTCAGAGCATCTATAACTCTCCCTAGCAGCCTGATCATCTGCTTGGGCTGATCCTTAGACTCGATATACCCGATATACCGGCGAAGTAATGCGCGGTATTGTTGCCACTCCAGGCATGTTGCCAGGACTCCAATGGCGGTACTTGCCTCAGACGCAAGCTGACTGGCATCGTTGCCCTCTGCCTTGTCGAAGATGAAGTGCTCAAGTAAGGGGATCAAGAAATGGGCAGTGTTCTTGCTACCCAGCTTGCCACTTCCCGCAGCATCGCATAGGCGTTTGAGCGCTGCTGGTCGTCGTCCTTTACCAATGTCTAAAATACTTTCGAAAAATGACTGAGATGGTTCAGACTCGAATTCTTCAATGCTAGGGTCTGCGGCAAGGTCTTTCATGTCGCTGACCTCAGTCCATTCTGGGAATGTCTCCACAAGCTTGCCCATAACCTTTAGGTATTCTCTTCGGATAAGCTCAGACTCATGTCGAGCACCGGTATATAACGCAGGCATCATTACAGATGAGAGTAGAGCCATGAAGGCATCTTGTTCTGTTTGTGCAGCTTGAGCAGTCTTGATGAATTGGCATAGCGTATCGGACGCATTGGAAGACAGGATCCCTGATTCCTCGTCATGGGTAATGTAGAAGAGCATGTTGTAGAGCAGAGGTGTCCATTGGCGAGCATTAAAGCCTCCCCGGGCATTCAAGGTATTAAATGCTTTGATTCGGCGGTCATAATCAGGTTCATCCAGTCGATTGCCCAGAAATGAATTGAGACCCATACAGATGTCTGCGACATCCCCCATGACCGGGTCTTTTTCGGCATAAACCATTAACACTCGACTTAGTCCTTGCCGGGATTCGTTATCTTTAAAGAAGCCGAACAACGACGTGACCGTATTGAAAACCCGATCCTTGAGATCCGCATCATTTTGCAAATCGTACAATGGGACGAAGTGTTCCAGTACGACTAACAAAGCTCCTTTCTCCTTGGGCTTGACTCGGCGAGTCGGCTGATCAAGCAAGAAGATCGAAACATCGACTAAATTCTGAGCTTGCGTAGACGTAGTCACGAACTGTGCGAGCTCTGACACAGTTCCAACGCAGGACTCTAGTAACTCCTTACCCATATCACCCTGGCTGCGAAGGACGCCGCCAATCTGCACAAGAAAGAACTCCATGCTTGGGGTGAGTATTTCTTCTTTGATTTTCGAGCTCAACTCCTTCGCCGGAGTCGCGCCTGTGATATCTTGGCGTGAAAGCGCGATAATCTTCTGAATGATATCCTTGAGGACGAACCGCTTGACCTCGTCTTTTGATTTGGGCGGTGCCAGACATTCGGCCACTTTAGACAACATTTCCGGGGTGAAGAAAAACACCAGCTTCGGTGAAACAGCCCAAGTCGAGAACAATCGGAGGATGACAGAAACGCCTTGGCCAGTCTCGATATGTAGATTCTCTAGTCGAGGAGAGATAATCTCCTTACTTATGGTGTTCATGTACGGTGACCAGTCGAAATCCGGAGCATTAGTAAATAGCAGCACCAGGCATTTCAAACCCGTTTGGCGGACTACCTTAAGAAGAGATGTTTGACTGGTCACACCGACAGACTCTTCAGTATTCTCAGGCTCGTCTTGCAGCTGTCGGCAAGCGAAGACGATGCAGTATAGTATCGCATCTATCAACTTCCCCGCCATAGGTGCAACCTTGGTTGCCAGCTCTTTCAGCATGCCCTCTATCATGTGAGTGAAACCAACTTGTTTCCTGATGTTCATCACTTCGACATTGAAGAGGGAGTCGCGAACAGAACCACCTTCGAGCAGCCGTACATCTGCCAATTCACCGAGCGCGATTTCCAGGAACCCTTCCATATCATCCTTGCCAAGGTTGCGCAAGATGGTCAGCCTTCGAGCCTCCATACCTTGTCGACCACTAGCAGCACCTTTTCTCGAGATCGAACGGCCGTAAATCACCCTGAGTAACACCGGCATAAGACCCAGGCGGTGCTCTGCTTGCACAAGCGTCTGGCCCTGAAGTAAGATAGCAATCTCTTCCTTGAATCTTGCCTCGTCAAGCAGATTCAAAAGATTTTCCTCGTAGGGCCGGATATTAGGATTTTTCCAGGCGAAAATTGCCTTGAGAGCCGACTTCTGGATCTCAATGTCACCATTGGCAAGAAGATGCAAGAGAGCATTGTAGACATCTTCCGATCGATGCAAGGATTTTGGATTGCCGAACAGACTGAACAAATTCAGCAGGGCCTTCTGGTCATTTCTTGTCCAGTCACTGAGACGGTGCTCGTCATCGTCCTCAACTTGTTCGATTTCTGAATTCTGCTTTGCCCATGACAGAAACATAGGAACCAGTATGCGAGACCGTTTCTCGGCCACATTTGAGGCGGCTGATAACACCATCAAGGCTTGAGCTCTGGCTGACTTGGGCTGTGCAGAAACAAGTTCTTGCGCTTCAGCGAATTTTTGCAGCATAGTATCTCGTGACTGCGCAACCCCTGAATCAGCTTCTTCGGCTAATTTATCGAGCTTCATCAAATTTGAGCATTCGAAGTCCGTCATGCCATTATTTCTGTCCTGCTCATCAGAGCTCTTGTGTCCATCTCCAGTCATTGACGGCCTTTCGAGCCACTCGAAAGCCAGTCTGGCTACAGCTTCATCTCCACTTTTGGATTCCGCGATCTGCTTGAGAGAAGCGGCGACTTGTTCCCATAATTCTCTCAACTTCACTGTAAGCATTCCAAAACAGAATGCTGGAATAGCTTCCTTGACCCAGGAATCGGACGGTTCGTTGGTGTACATTGTTGCTAGCTTTCGAATATGCATTGAAGCAGAGCGCACTGCTTGGGGATCGAGGGTTGAATTTTCAACCATAATCATGATTGATAAGCATTGAGAAGATGAGCCATGCTCTGTGGTATAAATGTGATCTAGAAGTCGCAAGGAAAGGTGTCGCAAATCATGAGAATCGGTGGAAAGATTGGAAATGAGTGATGTGACGAGAAGGTCAGCATCGGCATCTGAATCGGAGTCCTTCTCAGGTGATGCAGATTTTGGTGCCGGTGAAGATGCAAGACTTGTCTCGTAATCAAGTAAAGCTTCGAGGAATTGAGGAAGCCTGGCATATCTCGGAGCTGCTGCGCGGAGTAGTGGCTCAAGTGCTCGATCCACCTCGCCCGCTCCCTTCGTCATTCGAGAAAAGGAGCTGAAGCCACGACCGGCGATGAAATTCGCTTCTTCGGGGGCAAGAGATGACGACGGCCGTAGAGCAAGCTTCAACTTCCGCAACAGAATCTCCGCGATCCTCGCATTTGTTGAAGGATGCACGACAGTGCAATCAAGGACCTCCAGTAATGCGTTGTATTTCGGCAAACACCGATCGTGCCATGTTGTTGGACTTCGATCATACGGCGATGATTGTTCTGGAAATGGCTGTACTTCAAGTCTCTCGAACTTGCTTACGATCTGGTCTTGCCAGGATTGCGGTAAAACAAACCCATCTTTGCCATACCGACTAGGCAAGACACCAGAGGAGACCATTTTCGGCAGTAGGACAGAGAATGTGTCTCCATTCTCAGCATCTGACCAATGCGCGACAATGAATCTGCACCCATATTAGCAGACGGACATCAAATGTTTTGGAAGAAATGGACAGACCTCCGGAAGTATGGCAAAGCTATACTTCGAAATCGCTCAGCATCTACTTCTGAAAAGTAGGAGCAAAACGTCAAGAACCACTTCATCAGTGGATCCTTGGTCAACGAATCCATGAAGGGAGAAATGAAGGTAATCAGTGTGTCCATGGGAGCATACTGGAATGCTATTGAGATGCTGAGGATCAGATAATTCCATATATCCAAGTCCTCATTTTCAAGAACAAGACTGGAGTGTTTCGTGATGGTCTTGAGAATGCTTGCCATTGCAATGAGGAGACCCGTCCAGTTCTTCACTCTTGTACCTTTCCGGACCCCAGCAGCAATTCCCAAGATCCGCGCAGATAAAAGCAACCTCCGTAGACTGCACTTAGATGGATCTTGCTGAAATAAATCCACCGAAGTCTTAGCTTCTTCCAGCGCAACATCCAAAACTTCTGGAAAGGTATCAGAGCTGCAATGATGTATGATGCTTGTCAAGACACCGCAGATGACGTTCATCCATATCGAACTCTCTCTCGACTTCAAATCCGATTCTTCCAGAGCGAGAAACAAAGATTTAAAAATCGCTGGACCAGTCGTGTGTACACTTAATCCATTGCCCTTCATTGCCTCGGCAAATAATGTCATCAGCCCATGGTAGTAGAGACCGAATTCCTTTGTCCCTTGGATACTCTGGAGATCCCTCTTCGCATATTCGACTATCAGTGGCAAGGAAGTCGACCTGTGGGCTGGAGCTCCAGCTTTCTTGATCAGGAAGCTCATGGCCTCCGCGGCGAATCGGGCGATGTGTGATTTTTGGCGCTGTTTTCCCAACAATGGCGCCATCAAATCATATGTAGGCCGTAGATCCGGTACCAAAAGCTTTGACAGGTATTTGAACATGAACGCCAGACTTGTGAAGCTCCATTCAATAACCGCAACATCTTGTAGCATACCCGCTATAGAAGTGATAAGTTCGAGAGATTTCGGGTAGTGCTTTTCGAATCGAGCCCCCAAGTCATGCGCGAAATCCGTCAATAATTCTAGCAGCGGTTCCAGAGACTCTCTTTCTCTCTTCTCGATGTATGTAACGAATAAGCCCATGATCTTGTCTTCCGAATATATAATTTGGGGCAAGCTCTCAGTCAAATCTGACATCTCACGGGAGAACAGTATGAACCCCTCGGACATGTTTAGTTCCGCCCATTTGTCCAACCCAGCTCTGAGATATGATGTAGTCGCAGACAGATCCTCGGTATCTATATCGTGGCGGCGAACTCTTCGGATTGGGTCGAGGGAATTTAGTTTGGAGATTTTCGTTGTGAAGGACTCCCACCGATGATTCTTTTGGTGAGCAGTACCCTTTTTGCCCTTCCGGGTCTTGACAATCCTCCCTGAGTTATTGACCGGCATGGTAGGATTTTGGGCGCACCGGGGCGCAATGTCGCGGAAGTCGTGGAGGGGAAGGTACTGGACTCGATATCGCGGGATCTATCACAGCAGATTTATTTTTTGCGACTGGAGGTCGGTGGCAAGCGGCAGAATCGCTGTCTTGAGCTTAGCGGCTCTGATCTGGGGGTTATGAAAATGGACTTGTTCTTCACTTCACACATGAATTATCCAGCGCTCTGAAACGCGTGCAATTCATCTCTATTCATATGGGTATTCCTATTTACTCTCTATATCTGTTGCTTCAAATTCAAACCTTCTTCGTCTTTCAATAAGCTGTGTTTTCACAATTGAATACTGGAAGATCGCGGACGCGGACGCGCTATCGTGGCGCTAAGATAAGTAGAGCTCGATAAGCCCTCCATAGCGGACGAGCGATTCCTTATCTCCTCGCTTGAAGCTTTCTCTAGAAAAGCTCGCCGTCGCGTCGCTTTGCCCTTCAGCGTCATTACAGTCTTCAGTGGCCACACAATGCCAGACGTCAAGCAAGATATGTCCTCGAAAATGTGAGTAAAGTATACGAGTTGTCGCGTTCCTTTCCAATTTCCTACTAAAAGCATCACGCAATTGGATTAATAGGGCCTGAGCTGACTCCTCCCAGCCTCGTCCTTGGGGACGTCTATGGTCAATTGCAATCCGTGTTCGCAAAGGTGTCGAAGCTACATGTCAGCAATCAATTCTCGCTCGCAATTGTTGCGGGAAACTTGTTTGCGGAGGACGATACGGCCGTTGGGGATCTTTTGGAAGGCAGAATCAACATTCCCCTCCCGACATATTTCACGGTTGGCACAACTTCTCTTCCGCAGCGGATTGTAGACAAGATCGAGAAAGATGAAGAGGTATGAGACGGGAGGTAGCAGATTTACGGGGCCACAATTTGGCTGACTGGTTTCATAGATATGCGCAAACCTCCACTACCTAGGAAAGCGAAGTACGACTAAAACCTCCGAGGGAATCAAGATCGTTACACTGGGAGGCAAGCTGGATGAAACAGTGGTAGGAGGCCTGTCAAAAGAACAATACCTGCCATATCACACAGTCGGAGATGCTAAAGCTCTTCACGGCGCGAATTCAGCAGACATTCTGCTCACAACATGCTGGCCAACTTCCGTCAGAACAGGGTCCAAAGTTGTTGTGCCAGTTGGAGATATTGCTCCCCCGACAGGATTGGAACACATTGCAGATCTATGTGCTCATCTCAAACCGCGTTATCATTTCTCGACTACTCCTACCTTCTTCTACGAACGAGAACCCTTCTTCTTCAACCCCTCCCCGGACCATCCGGACTACAAACCTGTCACGCGATTCATTTCTCTTGCAGCATTTGGAAATACGACAAAGCAAAGGTCAATGTATGCGTTCTCACTCCAGGCAGCTCCCGATCGCTCAGCTGCTCTCCCAGCGGGAACAACAATGTCACCCTTCACTCCTAGGCCGAAGAAAAGAGCAGCCCTCGAGCCCGAACCATATTCTCGGTACGCCCCCCATGACAATGGCTATCGCAACAAGCGTCGCCGGAATGAGCGAGGACCTCCCCCAGGACCTGACCAATGTTACTTCTGCCTCTCAAATCCGAATCTGGAAACTCACCTAATCTCATCGATTGGCGACGATGCCTATCTCACCATTGCGAAAGGACCTCTAACCACTTCAACTACGTATTCTGAGTTGGGCATCAACCATCCTGGGCATGCTCTCATCATCCCTCTCACCCATTCGCAAACCTTGGCCCTGATTCCCAAGGAAGACGGAGCACAAGAGAAGACATTTGCGGAAATGAATAAATTTAAAGAGTCACTGCAGTCGATGATTGCTAGAGATAGTGGAAACAAACTTGGTGCTGTCACATACGAGATTAGCAAGATCAATGGAGTCCACACACATTGGCAGTTTATCCCTATGCCAGCAGAGACCATCTCGAAGGGTTTGGTTGAAGCTGCTTTTCGCGTCGAGGCGGAGAACCACAAATACTCGCCATTTGAAATTCGGGACCCGGGTATTGGTGAGAATGAGGGTGATTTCTTCCGAGTCTGGATCTGGTCACCTCCCACGGATGAACATGTGAATGGTAGCACGAAATGCCTGACTCTTCCGTTCGACGACACAGCCCGATTCTCGTTGCAATTCGGTCGTATCGTCCTAGCGAAGCTACTTGGTTTGGAGAAGCGAATCCAGTGGAAGGACAACGTCCAGTCCGAGGAAGAGGAAAAGAAAGACATCGACGCCTTCAAGGCGGCGTATAAAGACTTCGATTTTACTTTGTAGTAATCTCGGCATTGTTGAATACGAACGAAAGACACAGCTTTGATGGGATTGGAAGGGTACCTGGATAGCAGCATTCAAGGCGTTTCTACATGGTGGTTCTGAAGGGATGGTATGGCGCATCGGTGATTTATTCTTTTTTAGTATGGTCAAAAAGTTAATGACTGATGCTGCGGACATTACATATGCAGCGGATCGAATACGAACGTATGCCTGAGATGCCGGGCATGGTGGAGGTCAATGCGTTGGATTTACCCAGAAGATTTACGCACTGCCTAAAATGCGGGCCAGCTGCGGTAGTTATACCTTATGCGACCTCCGGTCATATATTACATCCCTCTGCAGGGTGTAGTGAGGCAAGATAAAAATTCGATGAATTTACTCACAATTTTATCTCGTCGCATTTTCCCGTACTCTGTGTAATGGGCGGCAGCAGTATCTGCATGGCGCGGAAGACCAGTGCGTGACATCTGATGCAATTTCTGCGACCCGTGCTCTGAAGTAATGTAAGTTAAGAAAGATGATTTTTCAGGGGTATGTGAGTTTGCCATTGACCTCAGGAGCTTTCACCATGCTGACACGTTCTTTGTTTACTTATGCATTCTTGGCACAGCTAAGCGAAAGTGGGAACCGGTGTCTTTGACGAGCAAAGTGTGCCCCACGCGAAAGAGGGCCAACAATTCGCCCATGATCGTGATTGGAAAATTTATGAGATTCGTATGTTTGCATTCGAGTGCGTCAGTTATTTGGAAAAGCATGTAGCATGTTACGGCACCATTCACACCTTTCGGGCAACTGTGCTATATCAGGACACAAAGTCTTCCTAATTTGCTTCTTGACATCCCATTTCATGTAAACTCACAATCACCTACCAAAATCCCCGAATAAGTACAACCTCAAATCAAGATCAAACATAGTGCGAACTCCTTAACCACCGACGTTCCAGGAAAGGCAGCCATATGAACCAATACCCGTATCCCAACCGTCGCCTCCCAGCACCAAGCCGCAACTCGAATTTCAGGTTCCAGCGACGCGGGCAATACTCTGGTATCTATATCGGCGTTCGTGAACACAACGGCCCGATGATGGACACTACTCAGTTCGCACCAGGTCCATTTGGCCCGGGTCCTAGAGGACGCCTACTGTGGAGTGCGCCGAATTATGATCCGTGGTGTAGATTTAGGCGCTATACTGTAAATATGCCTCCGATAGATCGTAATGTCGCGATCTATAGATGGATGCAGGGTGGGCAATTTCATAGGTAGGAAGTTTGTAGAGGTCAGGGAACGATGTGGATGTACATAGGAAAGATTGTGGAGCAAAATTGATCACCGTTACTTGGAGCTCTGTAGCCCAAGTGCCAGGCATTTTCAGAAGCCAGCTTTTATCAACATGCTCTCTTGAAGGAAACTCGACTTGTTAGTCACGACGACTACACTTGAGATTCTGGGCATCGATATTCTGCAAAATTATAGTCTAGTCTGGAACTTGGGTCCTTTGCTGTTGAATTTGAGCTAGGCGCATGAGTTTCAAGCGAGCTTGGAGCCATCAACGGACGAGGGTCCTACTCTGGCAGATTCAGGTATCCGTGGTGTTTAACATTGACTCTCGTGAACCTAATTTCTAGAGATATCTCTAGAGTACAGTCAACAAAAGTCTATGATTAAAGCCTCTCTGAGTCTTGAATCCTTCCGCTCAGTTGGACCGATGCTCAAAAGTATAAAAGCTGTGCCAATCCTTTGACTAAGGTTTAGTACTTCAGCTGACCATTTAACACCTGCTTCAACATACATACCAATATACATCCATAATTCTGGGCAACAGTATCAAACACCAAGTCCCTCCATCCCCTCCTGAACATACAGATGCAGCGCCTCCCCGCAAACGTTCCTTATCCTCACCGTGTCCTCCCACCACCACATCAAAACTCGCAGATCATGATTCAACGTCAAGGGCAGAACACCGGTTTCTATCAAGCCTTTGCAGGCTACAGTGGACCAGTCCAGGGAAATGTTCATTTCTCGCCTGGGCCTTTTGGACCGGTTGGTGGGCAGATTATGAGGAGACCTCCAGCCTACGATCCAAGAACTGGACTGGGTAACCAGGATGCACAACTGCCGGCTATGAGGGACTCTAGCATGGTTTGGAACTGGCTGCATGGTTTATGTTCTTACAGGTAGGGATGGAGGGAACCACACTCTAAATGAGTTCGATAAAGGTGGGTTACGACATACAGAGTCGTGGTATTGCGGACGGGTGAATACGGAATCTGTTGGAAGGCATCGTCATGACGAGTAGAGTAGATATATGAGGTCTGTGTATATGGTAATGGAATGTTCGTTGCTGTTGATAGTCGCTTGGTACACGATTTTATCCTTTCTGTATTGGTCTCCTGTTTTTTCCAGGCAGTCACTTCTAATCTGCCAAGTCATATTTGATATCAGCTTCAATTCCATTATCGACTGAATTTGATCCACTTTTCTGTATATGTATCGCCAAATATTTTGGTTGTGTTGAGTACATGAAAAACATTTTGTCTTTGTGCCCCTGAATTGTGGGAGTCGAGTATTTCTTGGCATCGCCTCTTTGCTAAGCGGAATGTTTTTGTTCACATTGAAGAATCATGAGCCGGGCATTAATGGCCGAGGTGCATGATATCCTATATTCTACTGTGTTAATACCTAATTGATACGGAAAGATTTCCAGCGCACGTCTTAGGTTTTCTACAAACGCATTCTGTTCTCGGGAGCCATGCCACAAGTCCAGTCCATGCATGTCTTCCCACGAAGCTCGGCATCACAAACACCCTCTGCAAAAGTATACACTGGACGCATAGAAATCACAATTTAACACATACCAAAGCATAGATTAATGAGCAAATCAACGACAATTTATATTCGTGATAGTAAATACATAATTCGATGACCGAATGACAGAACGGCGACTGCACATGCCAGCATGCTAGACCATCAAGCAAATCTCAGACATTCACGACCTCATCGTGCTCTTCTTCCCTCTAGTGCTGCTGCCGCACAGTTGAAAGCGGTATATCTTTGTTCTGCCTTTCCGCTCGCCCTTGCACGTCTATTCAACTCATTAGCTACTCGGTCCCAAGCTTCGAAACTATTGGAATCACTGTAACGGAGCTTCATTTCAGAGCAGATGGTCCATTAAGCCTGCATTTCTGATTGAGTCCAGCGCTGGGGTGGCGCCATTATGAAATATGGAAGGTTGCAGGTTTGCCTGGTTTGTTGTGTTGAATGTCCGTGTAGCGAGCGGCTCTTACCTTTGGCGAGGGTTGCAGAACGAGAAGAACGTTGAAAGGGATTTTTCTTGGAACGATTTCGAAACTCTTTAGAAATGTTGATGTCGTTGAGTACGTACAGGAAATTGAATTGCTTCGAAAGTATTTATACCTGTGAAACAGCATGATTCAACAGCACCCTAGCGTTGACTGCATATAAGCCACATCTCACAAGAGAACACTCGGTCCAACTTTCGAGTCATATAAAGTAAAGGACAAAGAGGAGTTCAAAGTTATGATGATCAGCGATTGCGCAATCTAGTGATTTGATTGCTCGCTTTATGCATGGTCCAACAAACTCATGCCCCATAAAGTGCCTAATCAACACAAAATTCAACGCCGCGGACTCGATACGTCGACCTGACCGAGATATCCTTCCAACGTGGAATTTCCGGACTTCAAGCCACGCAGAGCTCTCAATCTTCAACAAATCACCGTCCCCGCCATTTATCTATCCTATCAGCAACCACCTAAACCGACTTCGCAGCATTCCAGCAGTTCTCCCATCCATATCTCCGACCCACATCCCAATTCGAATTCGCCCGTGCCTCATCATTCATCTTCTCAGCTACCTTCGACCATTTGATGATGTCTGGGAAGCGGCCAGTAGCAGTATAGCCCATGGACGTGTATGTTGACTTGAGGTTCTCTTTCTCTTTTGCTGTCCAGTGATTCGGCGGAGGGACGTCCATGCCGACCTTCCAGCCTGATTGCCCGGACTTTGTTGAAGAGCCTGAAGACATTGCTTTGCTTCTCGGGCTATGCCTTGTGTGTTGACGGTCTGATCGAGGTGGATAATGCTGTGAGGTGCTTTTGCTCGTGGCTCTAGGACGGATATTCGAAATTGACTTGTCGGAAGTGGAGAGACTCGAAATGCTGGCTAGGAGATAATGGCAGAGGCACGAAGGTAATCGGCCACCTGGGAGTTGCCATCACCGTCCATGAATTCTGTGATTCACCTTTCAGCAGGTCTCCTCATCAGTAAGGCCGAGTCTCAACGTAAATTCACCATTTACGATCATCAGGATACAGCATGTCTAGGAAGACAAAACAGAGTATTGTATACATATCTACAACGTCTTTACTCCATCCACAAGTCTAATATTACCTTTAACGCCGACAGATGACTTGGCCCACCATCACTTCCCTGATCCACTCAACAGCCTACAATATCTTCCTCTTGTGCTCTGAATGCTTGTTACCTTGGCTCATGGAAGAAATACACATCTCCATCTACAGTGTGCCTACAGTTGTCCATGGTATAAACTCTTCCGACATTCCACTCAGGAGACAGACAAGCGCGATACGCCATCTCAATCGCAACTCGCTCCCAGCTGCCTCGAAAAGGATGGTTCGGTCCGCGCTGTAGTCCACTTTGTCTATATACCATTAGCAAGGCATTCTTCTCCGCGAGCGTGAACTTTCCGGGCGGTGCTGGGGCTGCAGTGCTCTTGGTCATGGTGGATGGGCTGTCCTGAGAGGCAATAGGGATGTGAAGGGCGGGGAGAAGTGGATGATGATACAGATGGGTTGGGTGATATGTGATAAGTATTGAGAGAAAGTATATCGGGCGGATATCCAAGATATACAGAAATAGGAAAAGAAATAAGAAGAGGTAGTTGTGTGTAATGATGATCTGATTCAGGACACAAGCGGAACGTATCCTGCAGGAGTATTTATTTACATGGCTTTTGTAGATAAGATTAGTGCACTGCTACCTGAGCTTAAAGTTACCATTGTTGGCCTGAACAAAGGTCTTTTGTGGCGGCAGCTCTCCAGAAAAATGGGTTTGTTGACTTCGTTATCTCGGTAAACAAAGCCCGAGTTCTTATCTTTTTATTATGACGTCTTCCTTTGATCTCGAAAGCACCCTGTGAAAGGAAACAATAATCGTTGAGCAATGGGTTGTACACATCGCCGAGAGCCACTTCATAGCTATCCTCAATGGGTGATCCTAACTCTCAAGTACTGCTGAAAAGAAAGATATTCTCATGTATTCAGGTGCTGCAGAAGCCGAGCTCTATCGCCCTATCTGCACTGGAATGCCTGAGATAAGAAGGTCAGTCATAGTTAGAGGCTAACGGGCCTGCGGCCGCGTACAAAGTTTTTGTTGCACGTCGCACAATTTCACCTCGATTCTCACGATGCTACGCGAATAGCTTCATGTTTTCTTGATGTGTATTACGTAATCATCGCGAATGTGAACCACCAGGTAATTAAATTTCGGGTGGAACCACCAAGGACTCAAAACACGCTCAAGGAATCGGGCAAACACTCGCTTTTATTTCTATGAAGATAACAATGCTAATCTAACCAAGTTTGGAGATGATAATAATCACCGTTCTGGTGTTTCAGCACTGATGAATCTCCATAGCGTCCATTTTCCAGGTCGATCCTGAATGAAACCATGCTTGATCTTCGATCAGATTCAATATCTTCGCGCATCTCAAGTAGAAATAAAATGATGAGTCAGGCAATCGCATTGCACGCTTGCTTCCCTCCCAAACACCAGAATGAACCGATGCCAGAGCAACGTAATTCCCAAGTCCATCAATCCTTCAACTCCAATATCCTAAATTTTGTGTTCGTCTTCATCCTTGCTAACATCTTCATCCTCATCGTCGGGCTCCAGTGGCTGCACATTGCCTTGCAGATTGAAGTTATCCTTTTCGTACTTGATCATGTTGTAGCAGTTGCTTTGATCGTAGACCCTGCCAGTATTCCAGGTAGCACTTTGAGCACGACGATTCATCTCCCGCGCAATCATCGTCCAAGTCCAAAGTCCTCGTCTGCGACACTCAGCCCGAGTTAGGCCTTTTGTTTCCGAGATTCTACTGAAATCGTAGACTTCGTGCAGAGCCTCTCTCTCAGCTGCCAACCAATGGTATGGGACTGGCTCGGTTGTGGCATCCGGTCCTGGAGGTGGAGGATTGATTGTGTTCTGTACTGCTCCTACTGGTGCACCGACTGTATTTCCAAGTCCGAACTGCTGGGTTCTTTGGACTGGAACTCCGTGAGTTCTGTTGGCAGGTCGACGACGATTGCTGGGTCGTGAGGTTGGGAGGCGAGTCGACTTGGTGAGCCAGGCTCCGTAGCAGTTTCCACCTGTGTAAGTTCGGTCACTATCCCATCCATCTCTCGCAGCCACCTTGTTCATCTTTGTTGCAATATTGTCCCAGGTCCAGATTCTGTTGCGACCATTCAATCTGCCACTGCTGGGTTCTTCATCTCTCTTCTTTACGAACCATTCCAATGCCTCCAGTTCATGATCTTCCCATCTCATATTTGAGCGTGTTGGAGTTACATGCTCTTCTGATGGTGCTGGGCTTGAAGAGTACAGTCCTTGTCTCTCTACCATGGACAACTCGTCCTTCAAGTTTGGATTCTGGGCAGAGGTCGAGTGGAGTCGAAATGAGAGGACTCGGTCTGTGTCTGCAGACATATCAGAGAAAGTTACATCTGCAATGTTGTCGTCTTTGATACTTGATCTGCTCTCTGAAGTATTTTCAGCTGCAGGTGCTGATGGCTTGGGGGCGATGATAATGGTGTTCGCAGTTGGATCGAAATGAACATCGACTGTGTGATCGACACCATGTTGGAATCTGACCTGGACCTCATTCGATGGCTTGCTTGGAATGATGGGCGCATTTCTGACTGGGTTAGCCATATGTGCTGATGCTGGTGCGTGATCGACAGAAATGATCGACTCGACAGGGAAAGCATCCACAGTTTCGCCAGTTCCATGTTCCTGTTTGATTTGTGGCTCCATTCCAGACATGATCGCATCTTCATCTTCATCTGCAGCATCGGACTTGATATTGGGTTGGTAGATTGTTCGAGCCTGGATAGCCTGCCATGCCATGTGAAGAGCGCTGCCTTCGTACTTTCTTTTGACTTGCCATCCATCTCTCTCAGCAGTCTGCTGCATCTTCTTGGCGATGTCGTTCCATGTCCATTGTCTGTCTGCTTGTCGTACATACTCACCGCTTTGTGCTAGCGCTGCGTTGTATTTCTCTCTCTTCTTGACAAACCAGGTCAGTGCGTCAATCTCTTCCTGCTCCCAGCGTTGACCGGCCATCGTTGGACCGAGCTGAGCTTATCTGAGTGCCTTGATCGTGATCGAAGATTGGTGTTCAAAGATACTCGAGTCTGGTTCAGATACGACTTTTCACGCGGAAAAGGATTTTCCGGGAAATCGACTACCTCCAGATAATCGCTTTGAGGATTCGATGGCTTTGAGGCTTTGTTGATCTATGTTTCAAAAAAGTGTGGATAATGATATTCAGGGCTCGGTGTGATTCAAGAGGCGTGGTATCAGAGAGCGAGAGGAAAAGTGGAGTGCAGTCTGCCAGCAACGAGTCAAATTTCGAGGTCGTGTCTAGATAGCTTCGACAAATTTCAGGGCTTCGTCGAGGAAGGTCGCGCGGAATAGCCGATGCGGCTAAGAAAGTGTAGCTATCCTCGGGTATCGAGCGACCTTTGCGCTCCAATATCGATTTTTGGTTGGCTTGCGTGTGTCGCCCGCCTCGCCGATTCTCTTTGGGTGTCAGTCGTCCTTGTAGGAATTTCAAATGTCCAACCGCGCCAGCAAGCCGTAGTAGCTTTCTTACGTTGCGAAGACACAGAGCTGTGTTGGAAAATCTGGCTGATTAGATATGCTTGATTATCGATATGAAGTCGAAGGGTGAAGGTATGGCTTGGAGACGGTAGTCTGATCGATGGAGTCTGTGTTGATACGTAGTTTCTTGAGTGGTGCTGCGGCTGTAGGATCTTCTTGGAGCTTGCGCATGGGGGGAGAAGAACCCATAGGTGGCTTTAGATAACCATAGGGTAATGACTGAAGGTAGCTATTGAGTGTTCAAGCTAGCAAATATTATTCACAGTTCTGGGGCTGTCTATAGAACGCTTATTTAAACAAGTGAATCCAGATGTAGCGTGGAAAGTCGAACCTCTAAAAGCTATTACCTTTTGATCACTGGTCCTTGCATATGCTCAATTTTAGGCTCAATTTTAAGTTTTTGCCTTCTAAATGAATGATTGCTCGCGATATGAAGCAGCCACCAACGATCCATCTGAAACCAGGTTTGGTATAGAGATTATCATGCGCGACACCCCACAATTGATTGAGCTTGGGGCCTGTCGTCCAGAAACTCAAGTAGTCTGGGCAGCAAGTGGGGATTTCATTTGGCCGTCTAATTCACTCTCGTGATACAAAAGCTGCCATGAAATGCAGGTGACCGTTCTGGCTGCGGGACAAGTTCAAGTCCCATCTTGAAAAGTGGGACGTAAACAATCAACCCCACCACTAAGCGAGCAGTCTTACGCAGGATCATGCAGCACGGCCACGTACAGATTCTCATCAAAGTCTCTTGACGTTGCGCCTGGAAGACGATTCTTCAGCGGCTCAAAGAAACGCTGCTGTAACGAAAGATGTTTTCCAAAAACTATGGGTGCTCGAGGGCACAAGGATCACCGAATACTCCTGCACCGAGGCAGCCCCACCAATGAATGCACCCAATTGGGAGTTTTACATTTTCAACCTCCTCGGCTCAGGCTATCATCCTCCTCTGTCATCTGAAGGCTATAGAATGAGGTACCTCAGGGATTTGAAGATTCCATGTGGCCTGGCTTCGCTCTGCGTAGAGCCAAGATACGGACTCCCAAAGGGGACAGCCACCAAGCCTAGCCAACCAGACCGAACGGCGCAAAGCTGAGCTGAACGTGCATTTCAGCCTCCTCAACGGCAACACACAATAGTCTCTCCACATAAACAGTACGTCAGGTCTGCACTGATAAGCATCAGAACCGAGGGATCAAAATCAGGTAGTTCCCTGCTACTGTCATAGAATTTGGAGACGGCAACAAGTACGTGATAAGGACCCAGAAGATGAAATCGTATCCTATGTCGTTTAAAATCAAGTGGGACTCCGCTCTCGCGGATCCAGTCGGGAGCGCAGAACAGTCAAACACGCGAAGCTCTCGTGGGGTCGAAGACAGACATCTGTTGATGGTTCGGCATATCGATCGCCGTCGTCGTACCGCTCCTCATACTGATGCTCTACACAGCTCGGCTCGACGTTTTGATATCTTTGAAGAGCTTGGTATCGAAGGCGGGGACCATTCTATTGATTGTCAAGAATGTGATCGTTTCGAAGCCGGTGAAAGCTGTGAGCGCCGATTTCATGATGAATCCCACATTTCATTTCCTAGGCTGTGCTGAGACAATCGCCGAGAATCTGTAATAGCAGCGACGTAGTGATTGGAGAAGAGACATCCCTGAAGTGGGAGAACATTCAATTGACGTGTAGCGCTATTTTGTCTATAGGTTCGAATAGGGCGGGTATAAGTTCTGGGAAAGCTGCTCTGGGGAAGGGTATTCCTTTATTTGTTCTCTTGGGCACTATTCGAAGGCAATCCTGGACTGAAGTGAGGAGCCAGATAGAATCAGGTCCAAGAGTACCATATAATTTGAGTGAGTTCTAATGTAAGCCAGAGTTTCCTCATTTCATGACCAGTCTGACAACCACATTGATGTTGTTAGACTATCCTAGAATGTAGCACCATCTCGCAAGACTCTAGAAACCAGAAGTGGCAACTGAAGATCAAACATCAACTTCAGAAACAGATCCGTCACTCCCCATAGACGCCTCCTTCTCCTGCTTTTCCTTGTGTCTTTCTTCCCTCTCACCACGCAATCCTGATCCACCACTCATTCTCTTCCTCACACCCTCTTCCCTCCACTTCCCCCTCCCCGTCTTCCTAGCCCATCTCCTCCTAACCTCCCTCTGCCGATCTGCCATCGCCTCATCATCATCCTCATCCTTAGCCTCGGCCTCACTCCTCGTCCAGTATCCATCCACCCACAGGCTCAGCATCCAGATTTCAACGCACAAAGTCTCGATCACCCAGATGATGGCCCAAGCAGAATAGTACCCGACGATAAAGATGGTTAGGAAAAAGCAGAAGCCTACGATGAAGATAACTTGTGGAAACAGAACGGTTAGCGTTTTCAGATCACAGGATATTCTGGTCATGTCGGGGTAGGAATCAGGCTAGGGCATTGAAGAGTGGAGTGGAGGAGAGGAGAGGTGAGAAGTGGGACTACTTACAGGCGAGGACGGCACCGCCGGGGATCATTAGGATGAGGAGGAAGAGGGCGAGGAGGATCGAGGCGCCGAGAAGGTTGAGGAGCATGATAATTGAGGTGGGCGAAGAGCCTGTGACACGACTTATGTTCGAACGTTCCTGAATAGAACTCCAGAGTACTGAAAAGCGATACAAGGGACGAGGTGGTATGTGATGTCCGTTTTGGATTGCGTATGGGGTTCGTTATGCTGCTGTGCTGCGCTATCAGCATGCTCGAGCAGTCTGACAAGCAGACGGATAATTACGTTCTGGTAGAGACGTATATTAAGTTATGAAGCCGACCGAGCATTACAATCCCTAGATATTGATAGCTGGCTGCACGTCTTCTTTAGTACACAAAGGGAGACAGGTATCTGCTTTCCTTTGTGTACATTGCGCTCAGCGTCCTTCAAACATCGCGATAAAGAAAGCTAGCTATTTCTTTGTTAGATGCGGATGGATGCCTCTTGATGCCTTGTGAAAGTTTAAAGCGAGGTATGTTCCCGGACTGCGGACAAACAATAATTAAATGTAATTTAGCATGAGAATATGAATGCTGGGGTGGAGAAACGGGTGTCAAGAGGTTGTAGCTGCCTCTACAAAAAGTAATTCCGAACTTTCCCTGAGCTCATCAAGACTCCAGGGAGTCTTGCATGAAATCGCTCCCATTCTCAAGCTTACTCCTTTACTCAAACACGTATTTGAGCACTCGAAACTGAGAAAAGAGAAATTGCTTGCCCGTTACGTGAACAAAAAAACATCGACTATAGCCGTTTCAGGTTCTATAACTCATTAATTAAGTGTAAGCAGCAAGTCACTTCATGATTTCCCTTCCCTTCCATTACATACAAGTCCTGATGCCAGCCCCAAATTATTATGATCATGAAACATAATTATACAACAGCCCCGAACCCGCCAGAGCCCGCATTATTACTCGGTCCTCCCGGACCCGGGCCTGGACTACCCTGCTGCGCGCTATACTTCGGCGCCGCAACCTTCTCGTCCATGTTCGGCGCATTAACATCCGTCACGCCACTGAACTCCCTCCTTGGTCCATCAGCGGGTGTCATATCCTCAGCCATAGCATCTTCATAGCTAGGCGGTACGTCGTCAATGGCTGGAGCGCCAGGTGTGCCAAGTTGTGGTGGGTATGCGGGATCTTGAGGCCGGACTGGAGTGGCAGCGGTAGGCCGGTTGGGTATTGTGGGTGCGGGGGCGTTGGCAATCGCATCGAGCAGGGCGGCGGGCGGGTGGATACCGGAAAAGATATCGACTTGGAAGCGGAGGGGCAGGGTGATGGTTTGAGGCTGGAGGGAAATGTAAGTCTTTGACGTTGTCAATATTTGGAAACAAGCGAAAGCTTACCTGGATTTCCCCTGGAACTCCATATCCAAGCCCAACTCGGACTTCGAGCTCATACTTTCTCGTCAGGTTACAAGTATGGAAAGATGGAGCTACTGTGTTTGGCAGCGGTATCCGATCCCATAATTTGCTATCGATGAGACTCTCTGTCCGCAATGGATCTGATGGACTACCAACCGGCAACGACAATCCCGTCAAACTCATCAATACCCACGTGCTCGTCTCCGTCCTCGAGATGTCCATTGCCCTGACTTCTGTCTGTCCAAAAAGCTGCACTTGTAGGGACATCAAGAACACCTGTTCCGCGCTCTCGTTCAATTTTCTCACAAGAAGTCGCAGAGGAAGCGGCTCATTACACGTCAAGATAGCCGGACTAGGTAACCTGGCATCAACCTCTCCTTGCGGCGCCGTGTCTGATAAAGGTGTTGGCTTCTTCTTAAACATTGACGATTTCTTCGCATAAGAAGCCAGTCCAGCTGTGAATTGGAATGGGCGTCTCGCATAAGACTCATTGGTAGTCTTTGGCGGTCTTGGCGGCTCAATAGGCATAAACCGGAATCCAATGGCTGATCTCCTGTTCTCCTTGAATAGTGAGGGCCGCTGAACCGTGACTTTGACATAGTATCTAATCTCTGCTTCTCCAGGAAATCCGGTAAGAGAAGGTGGCAATGTCCTCTTGACATGTCTGTATTGCATCTGCTGTAGTCCGCTCAATCCGAAACCTCCAAGTCCCATCTGTTGTTGTGCTTGTGGTTCCATACATCCATTCTGTGAGATGATTAGTAGGCGGACGCAGTATAGATAGTCTCGGATAAGGAAAGAGAACCATGATCCCACCAAACACTTACATTGAAAGGGATCTTCATCCTAAACGGATACTCATGCTGCCCCGCCCTCAATGTATACGCTTGCCCCATGCCCATTCCCTGCGTCTGAGTAGGAAAGACCTGCGCAACCTTATACAATATCTTATGATTCTCCGTCGCGATTCCTTCTCTCCTCTGTCTTTGCGCATAAAGCTGTGGATTTGGCACATTCATCGGTCGCATCAGCACTGTCCTGCTCTCGCCCTCGAGCTTCACGACGATCGCGGAGATATTCTCATCGCTGGTGAGAGAGAGGACGACCCGGCCGCTGATGAAGTCGAGATTCGTGTAGAAGGTATGCGGGTCGTCGAGTACAATTCTGACAGACATTGTCTTTGTTTTCTGCGCTCGCGAGTGCTGTTGCGATCGCTTTTGAGCTTGATGTTTCTCCGGAGAGCTGCTCGATCGCGGGGTCGTGGGAAATCGATTGGTGTTGATCAGGACATCAAATGTCGAAGCACGTATGTATGTCCCCTCTCGCAGATTGCTTCCGAACTTCCTAACGACAGATTGTTCCTTCGCTCGCCTCTTCCCCTTCCTGGGGCAAGGTCAACAATGTATACCGGCCGGTATCTCGAAGTCCAAATCCAAGCTCCCGTCTAGGCCCTCGTTCGGTCGTATCGGAAGCCACTCTCCTCCGCAATCCAATATTTTATTGCCCGCTTGTATGTACCTCTTCCTACTCGCTGGCTTACTCCAGCCGCCGGGTCGACGTAGTCGTGTCTCTCGACTCAGCCTCAGCCTCCCCTTCCCGCTCGTCGTACCTCGCTCGCAAGAAAGTATCGATGCCTAGAAACCACAGACAGGGCTGTATGAAAATTACGCAAGCTTTCTGGCGCAGGGAAATCTGAAATGAAGTCGCATTGTGATACGGTCTCAGGAATTGTGCTGCACGGCGGAGTGATTTGGAAGTGGTATGCAGGATGTTGCGCTCTGGAAGGGGACGTGGGGTGAGATGAGAAATACTGCGCTTCGTCTGCCTCGCCCAGCCTTGCAAACAGCGTCATCGCTGCAGCTCGGGAGAGGTGCCGACCCCTGCCCTGTAGTTCAGCCACCATTGGGGAGCGCTGACTTTATCTTGACCACCACCACAGTGACCACACTCGGAATGGTGAGATGATGCGCAGGGTGGTACAAAGGTACTTTGTAACATCTCTGAATACGCGTATTGTCCCCGTACGGATTCAGTAGTCAAAGAGCTTCAATTTCCACACGATTTTCGAATTGTACACTGCCCGGTTGAACACCAGGAAGTTCAGCTGTTCAAGGATTAGAATCCATTCTTGGCAACGGCAAGACGGCATGATTGAGGGAAGAGTCTGGAGAAACAATATTAAGTATGATAATTTGCATAAACGTTATCTACTGTATTAAAACTGTACACAACTTTTCTTCAATCCAAAGAATAAAATTCCATACTCTTTCTCCATCCAAGAATACGGAGGGTATCGAGGTATCCAAAACTGTCATACGTAAAACATGTCTTCGTGTTCAGCATCTTCTTTCATCTTCTTTCACATGCCACCTTCTTTTGGCACCGCTCATCTGTACTGCCCTCGGTACTTCTCATCTACAGCATCTGCTTCCCTCTTGTCTCAATAGGGAAGCACAGCATTGCGACGAATGCCGCCAAGAACAAACCACCGCTGACAAACACAGGAGCACTGGGATTGGCATTGGGAATGTTGGCCGCGATGATAGGAGCGCAAAGTCCAGCGATACGATTGAGCATGCTTGCGATTCCAGTGCCGGTTCCTCTGTTTGGAGCTGGGAAGACCTCGGGTGTGTAGGCGTAGAGAACACCTTCAAGATGTTAGCATTTGATCACCTAGAAAAGTGGGCGAGTTTGTACTTACCATACATGATATTCTGGAAGAATGCCTCAAGAGATGAGAAAGCAAGTTGGTAATCCGAATCAGCGGAAATGGTGAATAGGAAGAGGAAGATTCCGGACATCATTGTTGAGAAAGCCATCGTGCCCTTGCGACCAATGTATTTAATATCAACGGTGTAGCAAGCGATAATTGATCCAGGAACACCCACGACGGAGGTAATGGCGTAGTTCCGGTAGGTCTCGTAGCTAGAGATCGTCTCTCCGCTTGCATTGGTACCTCGGGCAAGGTATTGCGGGAGAAAAGCGTTGAAAAGAGGATATCCCATTCCGATAGTAACCCAGCAGAACCATACCAAGCCAGTAGTCCATCCGAGCTTCTTGTAAGCGAAAAGAGGGCCGATGCGATCAGATGAGAAAGACGACAATTTGCGGCGGATGATTTCTTTGGTCGAGAGAGTCGAATCAGCTACAACAGCTGGGTCGCCACCAATCTCGTTGAGGATTTCCTCGGTTAACCATGTGGTCGTCTTGTTCTTGAAAGCCATTCCGTGAACGACAGCCACTGCCTCAGCTTGGCGACCTCTGGAAAGCAAGAACTTCGGAGACTCGTAGAGATGGAAGAGCACGAATCGAGAAAGAAACATGACGAAGGTCATAGCTCCCATGGTGTAGACGAAGTATCTCCAGCCCTCATCGATAGCATAGTTTCCTCCCAGGAAAGCCCATGCGATCAGAGAAGCAACCAATTGACCGACTGGCCACCAGACCGAAAGGAGTGTGAGAAGTCCTCCAGAGGCATTGGGAAGAAACTCCAAGAAAAGCGCACCATCGACTGGCAAGTTACCGCCGACACCAACTCCGAGGGCGGCGAATAGCGCACAAGCGCCAGTCCAGGATGGAGCCGCTCCAGCTGCAATACCAAAGACACCTGCAAGGAACAAGGTCATGTTGAAGGCAATTCTGCGACCCATGATATCCGATCCAATACCCCAGAAACTAGCACCGATACAGAGACCGATGAAGAGGGAGCAAGTAGTGTATCGTACGGTAGTCTCGGCAATTCCAAATTCTTCTTGTAAAGAAGGAAGCGTCAAAGCGACACCTTGAAGCCAGAGGCTGTAAGATTGTAAGTTCTCAGATCATCAAGTATCGTGGAGATGCTGGACTTACTTGTCGGCGAACCAACCAAAACCGCAAAGAACGAACAGTTCCCAGTTATACTTTCCCATACCAATATCCTGAATAGCTTTGTTGATCACTTTAGACTTCACTATACAACAGTCAGCCTCCACAGACCCGCGCCATCACTATTTACTCACAGTCATAAGCCGTGTCATGTCCACCAGAAGAGGCATCTTCCATGACCTCTGCGCGCAAACCTTCAATGGTATATGGATCATACCCCGCACTCGAGGTTCGCAGAACTCCATCCTCAGTATCGCCTTCACTTCCTTTCGCTTCGGTCTTCTTCTCCGCGGGCGAACCGTCCTCGTTACGACCGTCGGCGGAACGGCGACGAGCGTATTCTGCTGCTACGGTTGGATGGCGCGAGGCTTGTGCCAGGGGGACCAGGACTCCAGGATATTGGTCGACCGAGTCCTTCTCGAAGAACATAAATCCGAGAAATTTCATTGTTGCGGTTGCTAATTGCTGTGGCTTTCAGTTGAGCGGTAAACGACTGCTGGACAGGGTTCGAAAGGTAGCAATGTCACGGTGCTGTGGCGGTATAAATATATCGATGTTGATTTTGCTGAAGATGCTTGGGCAAACTGCTATGGCAAGCTGTTGCTTTGGTAGGACAGATCACTTTTCTGCTGGTATCGTTGATCAATTGTATCGGACAGGGTCAATTGACATGCTGCTTTGGTGGTTGCTGCTGCGGGAAGCTGAATATCGATATCGGCACGGCGAACAATGCAGTTCACAGAGTGATCACACCGAGTAGGCAGGAAGTGGTCGAAGAGATAGATATCTGGTAAACGGAGTCAATTGCTGGAATGTGCTGTGCAATGTCGTACTTTTGTGATCGCTACTTCCTATCTCAATCAAAGACACAGAGATTCAGAACAGACCGAGGGGGAAACTCGGAATACGGATCTTGGAGGTTCGTTATGAAACCCCTCCAAATTGAAGGGAAACCTCCATCTTAAGTACGCACAAGGCCGATCAACCTTCTCCAAGTAGAGACCCTGAGGGCCTCACCTGACATTTCCCCCTTCTGCCTCTATGCCCTTCTCAGGCAAGGCAGCCGACTTTAATTTTTTTCTCGTGCCGTACACTTGCCAAGAGCTGACATCCATCGTGTCGGATCCAGCCAAACATCTTCGACTGTTCTCTGCGCAAAGGAGAAAAGATGGCGCGATTGTGTAAATCGTGCTTGCATCTGGTAAGAGGGACGTCGATCTTGCTGCATGAGAGGCACAAGTGAAGTCATTGGAGCGGCATTGGTGTGGAGATAGCGTGGGCAAGCGGCTTGGCGTTCTGAAAGCCCTCGATCCCGGTGCCTTGGTCGTCTCCTCCTCGTCGAGTTCAAGGGACCAAGATCTCGGTTCTCCTTGGTCCCTTTCCATACCGGGAAAGTATTGGGTACTGTTTGCGGGTAAGAAGCCCTAAGAGATCTTAAAAACAAATAGTATTGCTTAGAAAAGTTCTAGGTAAATCTCTACTCTTTCCCAAATCCATGATCTCGCCTGTCGGATCCCCTTAGCCGACGAAAAACACTCGATTACCATCTTTTGGTTCGCCTCAAGTGTGGATCAAGAAGACTTTTAAACGACATGAAAGAAATTGGCCAACAGAGAATTTTTCAAGTAATCGTCTTACTATTACATATTAATTGCGGACCGGCACAAGACTTCTGGAAATGAGTTACTTCGAATGCAAACAGTGAGCCGAGAAGCCGCGGGAGCCGATTTCTGCTTCGCAATGCAAAAGCTGTGTAAGATTCTCGTGGCTCATCAGGTACGAGCTATGATAAACCCGGCAAGATTAATAAAGCACGGAACGAGATGATCTGTACTGTGACTACTACCTTCAGCGTACGTGAAAGGAGATCTGAATTTTCCACTTCTTGAAATATCGCGAGACTCAGGTCTTGGTCACGTGGCGCAAATCGTGTACCTAGGTAGGTTCCCTTGAGTACCTAGTCCCAAGTTGTTGATGTAAGCTTGTGAGTCTCTCTTCTTGCCCTGGGAACAAAGCAATCTGTTTTCAAACACAAGCCTTCAACAAAGGCTTCAATAACGTAGGCAGTGCAGCACCGAGTCTGGGGACTTCAGAACAACATGCAGAGATGTAAAATTACATGCTTGTGTGGGCATGTTTCAGGAGAGGTCGGTTTGATCATTCTTCTCGCCTTCGTGCAAATTCTGGAGCAACAGAGTTTCGAATGAACAGACATTCGATTGAACAGACATTCGATTGAACAGACATTCGATTGAACAGACATTCGATTGAACAGACATTCGATTGAAGAATTCGAGACTTCTGGCCATCAAGCTCGGTGGGAAGTCGTACCTACCTACCTAGGTAGGTAAGCGGCAGTGCTCACGAGGCCAATTCGCTTAGATGGGGCATTGATTGTTGATTGCCGATCCACTTTGGGCCATGGCTAATGTGGTGACCGGAGGTACATGGCAACAGAACCGTCTGACAATTGACTCCTCATTTGGCAATGGATCCTGACAGAATATTTTCGCATGGACTCGCTACAAGTTTGTGTTGCGGTCCCACAGCCCATCAACGATGGCATTCTGTGCTGGGCAAAGTCCGAAACATGCCCCGTATGATGGCTGCAAAGATCATGTATTAATTCTCTAGTTGAGATCAAATCTACACAAACAGACAGAGTTACGACATTACCACCGAGCGTATTCGATATTGAGCAGAAAGAAAATGTAAACGCCAAACTCAGTCTCAAATCGAACCCATTCAATGCCAAGAATAACAAGATAAATGTAAGCCTGGTTGTCCAACTTGTCTATCAAGTAAGGCACACCGCAGCTTCGAACCCCCCAAGAAATTACACAGTGAGTCGACCATCCTTTTCAGCGACAGGAAGTCAGTCTGCATGCCACTTAAACATGTACGTGAGCCGCTTTCTGGCTGCAGCAGGGAACTTCACCAAGTCTCTCCAGTATTGAACACAAGTCCCAACGACTACAAATACGAACGGTAGCCATTGCCCAATGGCTCTTGGGTCTTTGTCTGTGAGACGAAGGGGCCCGAGAGTCCCAAAAAGCCCGGAGTGAAGGATCACGTTGGACATCCACACAACTTTGATCCAACCCTTTTCACACCGTCTCTTCAGACTTCCACGAGAAGACAGCAGCCCGAAAGCCAATCCAATAACAAGCGAAATCGGTCTCCATTCCTTCGGTATTACAGGATCCCACATCATCTTATAGTGCTCGCTCTTCAGGGGGATGACATATCGATCGATGTGCTGTTCGAGGGCGCGTCCCACAGAGAAGGCCAAGACGAAAATCCATGGCAGCCAGTGGAGGTACCCATGTGTAGTCTGAGGGTTACCTGCATGTGGCAAGGTCTTTGCTTCATTCTTCCTTACGTTGCGGAACTTTTTCCATTCGATGATCGCGAAAAGTATACCGGTGGATTCGAAAGCCTTATCAGCAACGTACCTTGCTGCTGCTTGGGACGGGTCTGTTTGCCCCATAGCTGAGCGTACAAGATGCTCCACAACGGCAAAGAATCCGTACAAAAGCACTCCAGCAAGCCTTGCCTTGTCGAACCATGGAGAGGTGGATCTTGATCCTCCTTGGCCTTGTGCTGGGGCCGTGGCCGTGGCCGCATCATACATCAACGTATTGACAGCAAGGAGCCAGGTGTAGAACGGTGCCGGGGCGTAAATAGGAAAGACGTTCTTTAGCTCTTTTGTAACTGTGTTCTTCGCGGAGAAGTAGGAGAAAGGTTCGAGGCCGCCACAGAAGCAGACGAGGGCTGACAACACGCCCATTAAAGGCGTGTTGATGAAGCGATTGACGATATTTGTGAGTGATTGAGTAGGCGGCTGGTGATCATCGACTGTCGGATTGTGGCTGTGTCTTTGTCGAGTTTGGGAAGACAGGTTGGAGCTGTTGTCCACACTGGTGTTCATGGTGTTCTGGTGCGAGCGTGCTGGAAGGGAGACCAGCGCAATGGCGTCCGCGTCTCTGGTGAGGGAATCGTCCATTGTTGAATTGGCCGGTAATGAGGACTCCCGGCAGGTATGATGATCTCCAGGAGGTAGGGTCAGGCTGACTGCTGGTCCTGATACAAGTGCTGTTCCTGGTATCTGGGACTCTAATCAATTGTCGGTCGAATTATTGATGCAATAAGCAGGCTTGGAGGAGATCCTCGTGATCTATTGTAAAAATCTAAGAAACGAAATTGATTGTTTGCTGGAAGAGTTGCAGGCTGTGATATATGTTCAAGCATCTGGTGGCTTAAAGAAGACATCCTGCAGTCTTGTTTCGTCATGGGATTCAGCGAGCCTTTGCTTTTCTGGGCCAGGTACTACTCGTTGCTTTCACTGCTCCGGAATCGGGAAGCAGAGCCTCTTCTTCATGACGGCTTAAGGTAACTTTCTCAACAGGAAGTCCTACAAGCACACCGCCTTCTGAGGCTGAGACATCCAGGCCTATTATTACCCATGCGCTAGTCCTACAACGCGGCAACCTGGCGCTGCTCTGCACATCATGACGTTGTGAGGCTGAAATCCAATAGTCTGAGAACATGAGTCTACACTCTAGAGCGGTGCAGACCTCTCAATCGTGCCTTGTGGGCGATATGATTCGAGATCTAGAGTCTCAAGTTCCACAATATCTAGGTGCGCATGCGCGCAGCCGCATCTTGTCCAGCTAGCGCTGCACTCGGGACCGGTCATAGCCTGAAGAATTGTCTAGGGCTTCTAACGCTAAGTAAAGTTCTCGATTGTTGTGTTCTTTCTCTGATCATTCTATATTCGCATGCGCCGCATATACTATATAGCGTGACGTATCAGTCTCGATTGAGACATCGCACGCATGCACCTCCGTAGCCCACTGGCACCCGACAAACAGTCTTGAAACTACATGATTTTCCGACGTGAGTCACACTTTCGATCAATCGATTACTACCAAGTCGAATTCGAATGAGCTGGGAAAAGGGTTGTCGTATTTTGACGGCCTTAAATAGGTGTCACACGTTGTGAATAGACTACCTCGAGTAATTGACTTCAATGTCCAGAGACTGCTGCGACAGCACAGGCTTGTCGTATCCTTGGTACACAATTTCCAGCCACTTTCTCCCACTCCGTAAGAACGCTGCGCACCTCGTGCTCGTTTTACCTTCCCGACATCGGCTTTCGAGCCCGTAAAGAACGATCAACGATCTCCCTCTCTCAGCGATGGCTGCCTATGTACCAAGTGCTCATTTCTGCTTATATCACCTCTGCTATCCCGAACCTCTGCATGTAATCTCATTCTCCGTCTCTCTCTAGGCGTAGCCGATATCCTCTCCCAATGTCTTCTCGCTTCCCTCCTCGCATCATACCTCGTCCGTCTCCTTATAATTACACTGCCATCGATATTCGGTACCTCGATCGATATACCAAGGAAGTTACATACTCCGTGCACAGCATAGAGAAGAAGTGCTAGGCCGCAAACAAAGAATCCGAAGTAAATGATGAAGCTCAGGAACCACCACAGAAGTGGGAGGTTGAACATCGAGCAAACGATGATGAAGAGGAGGCAGGCATCTATATAGTGTATGGTGGGCATTTCAAATGTCTCGATGGTGTGGAGCTGGGTCGGCAAGTTGATGAGGCTTCCTCTTGCTTGTTCCAGGACAGCAGGCAAATATATTTCAGCATAACGAAAACTCAAAGCTTCAAATTTCTGCCTGGCAGCGATGTACTGCCATTTTCTATCCATCCATCGGAGTTGCGTTGCATTCTCGATTTCTTTGATAGCAAGGCACGTTTGCAACTCAGACTTCACACGCGATCACGTTGCCGGATGCGGAAGTGATGCCACAACATTCCAACCTCACGAGATAGACACGACTGCGTAGAATAAAATAAACAGCAAGAAGATCACAATGGATTTTTCTTTTCTGATTGGACGACTAGATTCATGATCGTCACACCATCCCAGCAAGATATATCTTTCATTTAATTTGGGAACGAGGAGCATTCCTTCGTCGCACAAGAGATATCCTGAACCCTCACTCTTGCGATATATCCTCCACTGCCGGTAATCCCTAGGTTCTTTAAGGACCATGAAACAAACATTCGCCATAACTTCGGAAAAAGAACATATCATTGCAGTGAAGCACAGACAGTCCAGAAAGCTGCAGTAAACTAAGTCAATCAAAACATTCGAAGGTGCCAGGAATAGATCATAGTAACGACTATGATCGACTGATTCACATTGTTCGGAGAATACCAGCAACGACGAGTCGTCCATGTAATGAGATCGAACAAAGAACGCAGCTGACTTGAACTCACCGCATTAGGAATGAAAGGGCGAGGTGAGCAAAAACATCAAGCAGAATTTCTCCAAAGAGAACATACGACGCAACACTTTGATTAAATAACCCCTGTCATTTCCTTCGTATGAATAGGAGCTTTCAGCGTGTAGCAAATTATGGTGCTGAGGGGCATGTTGACTTTCCTCTCTCCCCACTACCGACGCTCGCTTAATCGAGGCCCGCAAAATTGGAGGAAATCCTGCACTCGAGATCCACCAAAAAGTACAGAAATTGCATGGAGCAAAAGGCAAAAAACGTACAACAGCAGGTATTCGCTGGTGGTCACCCACCCAACTACTAATCTGCCGCTTTCCTGCTTATGTATGGCAGAGCGGACGGGATGCCCAGTTCTCAGGAAGCTATGGTCGTACGTGGCAGTCAAGCTCTAGTTTGGACTTATATATCAGCAAAAGATTTGGCCGACGGAATTCTTAGTGTTGCTAGAGACTCGCTGGTATCGTTGATCTTTGTGGCTTGGAACTGGCAATAACTTCTTGCTGGTCGAGCTTTGACATGAAATGGAGTGGAGCATCTCGTATTCGAGTTTAAACCCCACACTTGTCCGAGCGATCGACAAAACATGTAGGTACATGTCCATGTTCTATGAGCCTCAAATTCCTTATCCTGCGTTTAATTCTTTCTCATCGCTTTGTTCTCATCATGAAGCTCAATAATCAGCTGCTGACGGCACTGCTGCTGATTTATGCCCATCTGGCGAGTGCCACTCCGTACTCACCATTCTATGACACAACATGGGGAGGACCAGTCCAGATCTCAGAGCATTACAATGCATCTTCTAATTACTCGGGATTCAACTCTGTTGAAGCGACGCTCGTCATGCCACGACTTTCTCTTCCCCAAAATCCTCGTGAAGTAGTTGACCAATATACGGCCTTTTTCTGGATTGGCCTGGATGGGTTTGTTCCGTCGACAGGAGAGGGCGTTCGTGGACTTTGGCAAGCTGGTGTGACCATGTCAATATGGGATAATGGAACGATTGAATACTCTGGATTTCATGAGTGGTGAGAACTGCTCTCTCTTCTCATTATTGCTCCTTTATCCTTAGCCCCGCGTTGCTTGGCGCCTTCAATTGAGCTCGGTTTGTTTTGTTGACAAGATCATGCAGGATCCCCGATGAGCCCATCTCGCTCTCCAAAACACAACTTCCCATCTCGGAAGGCGACCACATTCATGTGGTAATCAACACAACAGATGCGGGGTACCACGGCACCACAACATTTACGAACCTCAACACCAGTCAAACTTTCTCTCATAGTCAAGACGCAGCGAAACTGCCGCGCGGACCTACATTCCCGTCTCCTGGCGCTTCCGCAGAATGGTAGTAAACCAAGTTGACATATCGGATGAAAATTCCAGTGCTGATTCCCATTTTTAGGATCATGGAAGCAGGGACCTATCTGAACTACACCCAAGTCATCTTTCCTGACTGGAGCAATGCAACGATCCTGAATGCACGTGCCTGCTACTCTAGTGGAGAGTGTGTCAAGCCTGGAGATCTTGATACTGGGGAAAATAACACCCGTATGACGGTGGTATTGTGGAATGATACCCAAACGGTGTATATGGAGTCGTCTGTTGAAGGAGATCGTGTCGGGATTGCTTACGTGGAAAAGCTTTTCCAGGGCGTCTGAAGTTACTTTGCGTCTCGCCGTTCAAAAAATTCGGCCCTTCGGGGCAACTGTGGAGGACAATATCTTGACGGTCTCCAAACACAACGGCCTGAGGTAGAAATTCTCGAGTAGAATTGTAGAACCCAAAATGAGATAGTCTACCATTTTTGTTGATTGGAAGACAAAGATAAACCGGGGTTTCGAGCATGTTTCAAGTGTATTGTTTTCTTCTTTTTCTGTCTTTTTCGTTTTTGTTTTCTGCTGCAGAAGAATTAGATATCTGAAGTCAATTAGGACGCCGACAAGGCCAAATCTGCCCACACATCTCACTCAGTAGCGAGAGGCTTTTCCCAATAGTAAATTACAACACAATGGAAGCTTGAGGTTCACCAAGAATTTGAGTGGGTAGGCCACAGAAACTTTGAGACCAAAAACAAATCAGGTACAGGTTCTTTGCAATGATGTCTTGTGTGGTTTTTACCAATAGTATTCCCTTCGCGTTCAGTGCCCACGTCTGGACTCTTTGTCCAGCGAGCCTTTGTTCTGCAGCCCATTTTCCAGCGGCCTTTTGTCCATCGGCTCTTTGTACCTGTGCTCTTGGCCTTGTAAATGTCTGAACATTGTCTACAGATTTTCATACTGAAAAGATCAAGAGCAATTTTTTTTTTTTTTTTAACACGCTGTGATTAAAAAAATTAGCCAATTCGTAGAACATAATCAGTACCTGGGTGGAGTAATAACAAGCCCCAAGGCCAGAGGGAGAGGCCTAGGGCTGGTAAGTGGAAAATGGATTTTTGTTGCTTTTTATCTATTATTGAATAAGACCATTTTTCACAATCTGCTCCAATCGGAGATAAGACCAAAGGGAAGATGGCCGAGTGGTTATGGCGTGTGGCTCAAGATAAATCTCTTATCTTTCCTGGTTCAAACCGGGTGTGCTTTCTCATAGGGTAACCTGCAGGGGTTCGAATCCCCTTCTTCTCATCAATCTTTTGCTTTTGCAGCTATTATCCGCTCTCTTTGTCGTAAAGATGTAAAGATCGCATTTTTGAGGTGCTGGGCCGATTGTGTGCCGATAGGCGATGACTAGCTCTTTTCTTCTTACAAGGTGGGGGTGGGGATTGGCTTTCTTGGAGTACAGGTGAAGTATGAAGGCATCAAGATACCAGTGATAAAACATTATGTTTTATGAGAACAAAAGGGGGACCACATTGAGGTGGCTTTGTGACAACAGTTTTATGACATGCGGTCCTTTATTTTATTACAAGTGCGCGTAGTGAGATCAGTGAATTGGGCACTCCAAGTAGAAAAGCAAGTTATATTCTTTTTCACACTTAGCGTAAGGAGGACCAATAGAATGGCACGGCTGACTTCTTCCATATTCAGTTGAGTGACAACATTTTATTGAAGACTGTAAGCAATTTCGCGTTGCTGAGATTATGTAAAAAGTGATATTTCCAAGTCATTGTCTTGCTATCCACAGACAAAAGCGGCCTCATGAAAAAAGGCTTCAAGCACAAAGGGTTGAAGGACAAAGACGTATATATATCGAACTGCAAATGGGCACCACACATCTTGCTTATAAAAAGAATACGCTGAATGTTTGCATCTAGACAAGCAGGAAAGCTATGGTTGAGCAGCCTTCTTCCCTAATCAATTCCCTTGGCACTGCCTAGCACCGTATCATCTTCAACCAGCATACGGAGACGTACAACCAAAGGCCGTAGCCGTAGTTCCACCATCCCCAAACGCAGTGATCAGAGCCATAATCGCCGAATAGCACCCCATCCCACAAACAACCAATGCCCCCAAAGCATAGAAGATATTGAAAGAAGTAAGCATCCACGTCTTCTTGTACCCACGGATCCACCTCTTCATGCCGCCATCATGACGAATATACTTCTTTGTATTCTCGTCAAAGACTTCATCTGGTAGCATTGCGCCTTTCTTGATGTCAAAACCGATTTTGAGAATGGCGGGGAAGCTATAAGTGAAGTTGCCGATGCAGAATGCTCCTACGAGACTAGAGAAGTTGCCGAGATTGGGGACGGATGCGGCGACTACGAAACCCAAAGCCCAATATGCGGGAACCATGGCGACCCAGATTAGCTTCCCTTTGAATGTGGTGAGGGCGGGGAAGTCTGTTGGGCGTTGTTAGATTTCATACTACACTTTAGAGGGAGGAGTGAATTTGCATACGGAAGATTTCCATGAAGACGTTGTTGTAAATAACCTTGATGCCAATGTTGCCATACAAAGCAGCAGCAATTAGACCACCTGATGATAAGAGTTAGCAGTGTTAGCGGCAACAATGGGGTCTTCAGAGTCATGTACCTATGAGAGACAAGATATTGCCGGCGGTCTGATAATTGTAGGGGTTGATGCTTTGAATGTTCGTGTTGTAGGTGTATTGGCCTTGGTAAGAGTACTGAAATAAACCAAAGAACATGTAAACACAATAGATGAATATGTCTGCACAGATCATCCCCTTCCAGAAGTCCCAGGGATTGCGCATCTCTGCAAGCAGATTGAAGAACAGCATGGCACCGCCATACGAGTAGATGATCATGTTAATACCTTGGTAGGTGCCGAGAAAGCCCGTTCCACCGGATGCGAATCCATCAGGCGGAGTACCGGCGAAAGTCTTGATTGGAATGGCACTTTCGATTGTTCCATTTGGAAAATTTGTGTCACCAAACGGAGTGCCGGCACCACCGAACGAGCTGAACATGGTAGCGTAGTTAGGCGATGAGTTTGCGGACACCCCGATAGATATAAAGCAGACCAAAACGGTGGTGATGACAGCAACGTTTGCGAGCCAACCAAAACGCTGCAGTGTTCGGATCTGACCTAGAACCATGCCTGGTGCACAGGAAATTCAATTAGCACTGGATTTGGGGGTATTCGGAGACCATATATCCCTCAAAGAGGACACAATTCGTAAACAAAGCTCAGATGTTCAACTTACCAAGCATAGCAAGAATGAGCAGACAGACTATGAAGCAGAGACCATTTCCATTTTCTCCGTCCTGGCCGATAGAAATCTGAGAAATTGAACCACCAAGACCAAGGATAAGCACAGCGACCAACATGAACATCTGAAGACTCTGGAGGACATTGATGATGTGTCTTGCTGTTTGACCGTAGACTCGGAAGAAAGCTTGTCCAAAATCTCTCAATGGGTAGCGATCGGAATCCGTGTGCATGTAAACACCCCACACATACCAACCAGACACTGCGGCCATGAAGCCGAAAACGGTGTAAAGTGCAACTCCAGGGCCGTACCCGGTGTTTGAAAAGGCCCATCTGAACAGAATTAGCTCCTAGCCAAGAAGCGCATTGGACAAGATAGAGGATACTTACGGGGCTCCTGATGGTCCTAGAATGTCGGTAGTAATGAGAAAGAAGATGATTCCCCAAGATGCAGTTCTCGTGGCTCGGGAAGCTTGTCTCCACTCAATGTCGGTGACAGTCGTGTGGTTGTTGTGGGTCGTCGTGATGGTGCCATCGCTCACCACTGCGTTGACCTCGTGAACATGACCCTTGGAGAAACGATTCTTGATTACGCCGGCAAGCGACCAAGGATCCTTTGTCTTGATCAAGTTCCCTTCATACTCTCGCTCCTCGGCTCGAGTGATTGATGCGGAGTGAAGATATTCCTCGAACAGAACCTCAGGGTCATTGTGGACTTGAGCGGCCTCAACGCTGAAGCCTTTCTCAATGCTAGCTTCATGGCCATTGTCGAGGGCGAATTGTCCAGGATTCTTCTCCATTCTTGGATCTCCTCCATCCAAGGCAAGATTGGCCATGTTGGTGGCTGCCATAGTGATGATCTGAAAGAGGAAGCGGACGATGGTCAGGAAGCCAAGAGAAAATGGGGGAGGGGCGGCAATATATACTTGAGATCGGCATGCATCGAGAGGCAATACTATCGTTATCGACAGGCCAGTGGAAAGTACTCTTCAGTCCCTCCGATCCTGGTAATGGATCAATCCAAAGTCCGGCCCTCTATTTCGAAGATTGGAGAGAGTTCCAATTTCGCAAGGTATCGTAGAGGGGTAAACTTCGAGATAACACCGACATATGGCCACCCAAACAAGTGCATGCCTGCTAGGGTTTGCGATAGCAGGGTGACCTCGCATACAATGCCACGGATAGAAGACAAGCTTTTACTCCATGTAGCCACACGAGGCTTGATTGGGAGCTGCAACGAAAGCGCCAACCGTACAACTCAACCCTTGTACATGGATGCAATCTTTGCGCCACGGGCATCAGGATATCATCCCGACTCTTGCTCACTGCATCTTAACATACACCGAGTGAAGTTTCCACCATCAGCTTGTTATGTCCAAGTGACCCTTCTGGGGCCATGATCCGTGTAGCAAGTCCTGTAAGGTTACTTTCGCTCGCCTGTGTATGGAGGATATCCAACTGATTCTTTGATGGTAATTACATTGAGGCAGTGAGATCCTGGGACCCTGAAGAGGATGAACTCAAACGTATCTGCCGCCCTTTCTTATTGCTGCATGGCAGGTAGGAGTCGGGCGATAAGAGTTCAACGTAGTCCGAAGATAAGTAAACATATGCATTTGCGTCTGGGGAATTGATACTCGAACGGCCAATGCGACCTGCCGAAGTTCGCCAAGCCGGCAGCCACCTGCCCAGTCAAGCTAGCTTCTTTCCATCAAACCACCCTGGAAGTTGCCCGTACCGCAAACTGTTCTGGGTGTGACAGTCAACGACAGTAATCACATAATCGACTCCTTGGTGGCACAGGTCAGAAAATTATCGAGTGTATCGAACACACCACGATAACAACAGGATACCAATTCCATATCACGAAGAAAGCATCTCTTGTTTGTTCCGCTTTGAATGGATGAAGCAAAGGAGTGAGGCTCGCTGCTCAATCGAATCATTGACCTTTATCAAACTCAAAGATCAGGAACATATCGGCAAATGTACAGTAACAGTTTCCAGAAGCGGAAATAACAAGGAGAGTGGCTTGAACGTGCAAGACCTTCTAAGATTACCAGGGGTATGGCAACTCTTCCAGGCCAAAGAACAGACACGGGTAAACGAGATAATTCGCATTCCCAAACCGAGCCGTCGGTTGCAAAGATCCTATCGAATCTTCACAGATGATTACTGTGTATGTCTGTGATCCTGAAGATAAAGACCGATCGGTTGGGGACGTCGTAGGTGGGGGTTGTGGAGCGCCACCACATCTCGACAGGCAATAAATGTACGGGGTATGCAGCTTCAGGGGTGATGTCACCGTAGTTTGCTGCAGGTATTCCCATTACATGTCCCAAGAATGTTTAAGCAAATGGAAGCTGAACGGTTGCTGCAGCGATTCGAAGCTAGAACAATCGAACCGTTCGAGTGCTTTCCTGGAGAGCTTGATTGGGCGGTCAATTTCGTCGCATGCAAATCCGAGGGGTTATTCCCACGAGGCGAAGCAAGTATGCAGGTGATTTCCATAGCCAAGCATCTTGCAGACGCATGAGGCAGGTCGTTGACTATCGATGAAGATCAATCATGATAAGACCATTGGAATGTGGCTTTTTAATGTCGCGGGAGAAGTGTAGATGTCATTGAATCCAGTCTATGTATCGGTGGAGAACACATTTGAGCTCTGTAATCGTAACCGAACAAAGGTACCGTTTCTTCTGTGGATACTGGGGAGAATTGAGTAATTTCCTTTTGTGCAGAAGTCGAGCTGGGTCATTGATTGAGATAAGGATAGCGATACGCCGTACGGATCAATCCTCCGGATGAGCTGAGAATGATAACAAGGCAAGCCGTACCTGTCTTTCCACATCCAATAAATAAGCTTTGATAGCTCGGAAGAGGCGTTCCGACAGGAAGTGGTCAGTCCAAGGACCCCAGGGAAGAAGTCCACGATGCCTCAAGCGATCTCAATTCACTTCCCAAACACTTCGCTCCATGTCCCAGCTACCTCTTCCAGAACATCTCTCAGCTCCACAGAAACCTGGGCTCTGTGTATTGCCGTTTCGTTAACGCTTCCACTCACCCAGCGGCGTTCAAAATCCCTCAACTGTGATTTGAGCTCGGTCTCATTGTATCGCTGGAGGGGGACTGCTTCCAGGTACTCGATGAATATCTCCCAGCGAGGTATGTAGTAGTCTTTTACTAGACCTCCCCAGCTTCTGGAAGCGTAGTCATTGATTTCGCCATTGGGACCCCAAAGCGTGATCTGATTCCTCAGATCCTTAGCGTAAAATGATTGAAGGGTCGCGTTTTCGGAGGACGAGCTGGCCTCTGACAGATAAGTCGAGAGTGAGAACGCTGGATTGGTGCTGAGAACGGAGTCAAGTGTACGGAGCTGTGCAACGAGGTTGGTTCCAATGGACGAGAGAGTCTCATTTGTGGAGTTTGGAGACACGTAAGCGTTGATAAGAGTGGTGTAGATGTCTATGAAAGCGTTGCTGAAGACTTGTCGAGTTACATCCGTCATGTCATATTGATAGGCTGGATTGTCCCAGAGACTTGGATTACTTCTGGATGCATTGAATAGAAGATTCCATGCCAATGTGACAGCTACAGGATCATAAGCTATGATTGTCGAATGAGGTCCGTCGAGACCCTGGAGATGTATCATGTTGCTAATATTCGGCGATAACTCGAAGATCGACTTGGTTACGGCGATAATGCTCGAGTTTGTGTTGTTGTAAACAGTCGCCCGCATATCATCCCATGCCGTGTACAGTTCCTCTGGAATCTTTCCCGTGCCCGAGTAACGGCGAGTGACCCAATTACGGAAGTAGGTTTCCGTGTTTATGGGCGAAGCAGACCAGGCCTGATCCAAAAGTAGATCGTACATAATCTCGTTCCCTTCTTGTGCTTCCATTGTAAGACCAAACCCAACCAGTGAGCTGGAATCTGCAAGTGCCTCGATCGGGTTGACAGTCACGTTTTCAATCTGGCCATACAAGCCCATGTTCCCTCCGAAATTATGAAGCTGGCACCAGATCCAAGGTTTTCCGAAATATGATTTCGTCCTCTGCCACTGCGGAGCTGACTCTGAAAAAATGTCGATGATAAGCATATCTTGGTCATTCTCAACACCACCTAGATATGCTTCAATGCGTTCCTCGGTCCAGAAGGCCGAGAGCGCGAAGAATAGCCAGCCTTGCATCATCCAGACAGCATCTGAGTCAGCGGCCTTGAGACTCTGCCAGGTATTGTGTGAGACGGTTCTCAGGTACTCTAGATCTCCAGATTCAGGGTTGTTTTCGTTGTAATGATCGAGAGTGTAAATGTGTGTTATATTTCCATAAAGGGCTGTCTGTTTCGAGATGAAGCTCTTCTGGATCATCGTGAACGCAGGATCAAGTGGCTGTAGGAACGTCACATTCGTGTACTGGGTCGGAAGAGATCCCCAGTTGGAACCATTCACGACCATCGCATTCGGTAGAACTCTCCTGATAGCCGGCGGGACGAAGCCAGTGAAGCACGGAAGTACTGGGGTCATTCCAAGTTCTACCATTCGCCTGGTGATATTCTTCTGCAGTTCGGACTGAGCATCGATCCACTCCATGGGCAATTCACCGTTCCAGGATCCTTGCATATTGCCAAACCGATTCCATGATTGGTATGCTGGACCACTGAAGAACGAAAGGATCTCACTGTCAGTCATACCAAGCTCGCGATAGACTTCGACGAGAACCTTCTCGTAGCCCAACCAAGCCAGGGGTAAGTTCACGCCACGCAAGGCAAGCCAGTCTAGCTCAAGCTCCCAATCTTCCCATGTCCAGAATGCAGTTGTATATGAGAACGTCACTGTGGCTTTTTGTTAACAACGAACATATTCTCAGCAGGCATGGCAAATCTCACCCGTGTTGAAATAGTATCTCCATGGAACGATACTGCTTCCATTCATGGGGACGTCCAGCACCGGTAAATTTACAGGTCCAACATCGAGTCGGCTACCGATGAACCACCAAATATCTGCATGCATTGTATCTGTCAGGTATCGATGTAGCCTGTCTTATTATCAGTCCAATGTGGCCGATATATGTCGAAAACCCATACCCGCTTGATAAGGCACTCAAGGTATTACCCTCAACCAGAATACTACCATTTCCCAACGATGAAACCCTGTACGCATCATTTCCAACTGTCGTCGTCCAATTTTCCAGCAAACGGAGCTCAAAATTGTCCACATGAGCCGGCAGCCTTCTCTTAACCAAATCCTCAATTCCCTTCGTTGTTAGCGCTGACAGCACTCCAAATGTTCCCGTCAGCCAGACGAGACAGCGTGACAACAACATCTCGGCTCAGCAAAGAGTTCAAATTGATGTCGATATTTGAGGGCTTTCGATCTGAAAGACTGAAGACTGAAGTGTCACGTACACATCTTATGACATCGGAGATGCCAAGGGTTGAAGGACGAGTCCCCAGTAGTCTTGGAATGATGCAGCGTTGCTGATGTGGGAGCAACTCATAGGCTGTCATCGCGGGGTACTTCAGGGCACTGTAAGCGAACGTGCTGTCGATCTATGAGGGGTTGCAATTGTCAGATGATGGCTGAAACACCTGCACCGTAACAAGCAATAACAAAATCTATTAGACATATTGAAGAGCTCGTTGGGCTTCGGTTTTCGTTGGAGTCAAGGATGTTCAAGAAGTGAAATGAGAAGTTTTTGGCGGTTGGATTAGTTCCACAGGTGAGAGATCCACTAAATCGGCATCCGATTGAACCGCTCTTACCTGTCCATTAGTGACTTAAACTGCTCATTGAATGCTCATACGCAAGAAATAGAGTTCTCGTGAGATATAAGCACAAGACGTCACTAATAAGCTTTTCTAGCTTACTTGCTTTTGGCTTCACCCCTCAGTAGTCTCATGCTCCCGCTTGCTCGAACTCAATTGGAGCACAGAAGGGCTTGCAAGTAGTCTTGTGCTTCATATCAAAGCGGTTGATTGCTAAGGTCTGCTCGTATCTTTTGTCCTCTGTATAGAATTTCAAAGCAATTGATGTATATCCTTCTCATAGTTATGTCATCTTGGCCATCCTCGATACTTATCTGATGTCGGAGCTCGATACTCGTACAGGAGAAATGCCGCATGTAATTTCGGACAGGACGCGCAAAGTCATATATCCTTCAAGCTTCCGATGATAGCCATCAGTGCAATTAATGCTGCTCAGAGTCAGTCCTCATATCATGACAAATAAGAGGTCTCAGACCCACCAGCTGCTGCAGTAACAATGTACAAAGAAAGCGTCCACGCGGCGACGACATCTCCATGGTAATGCATGAACCAGAAACCGATGACCAGAGAAAGGAATATGGGTATGGCAACAACAGTGCTTAGACGATAGCTTGACCAGTCATAGATGAGGCGAAGAGAATACCGGCCTTCCCTGCAAAAGCGTGGACGTCAGCATGAGACGAAGTTTTGCGAAGAGATTATGGCGGCAACTATTGACGAAAGACGCTTCATATGGAAATAGGGGCATGAGAAAAAACTTACAGCGGATTCTCCTTGTTGTCATTCAAGTTCTTCCTAACCCACTTCTCCCAAGCATGTGCAACATCGGGATCTGCATGTCGGCGTGATGCCTTGTACGCGAGGAAAAGTTGAGAAAGTACTGCTTCCTGGGAAGCATTGAGGGCCAGGGGAATATGAGCTCCTCGGGAGATATCGCATTTGTACAGTCCAAACCCGCGTAAGCTTTTAAGCGACAAGAATCTCCTCCACTCTCTTACATCACTTTCCCCGCGTCTGAGGACTTGGAACAACTCTGTAGGATTGTCGAACTGCAGAATTCGTTCTTTTGGATCGCTAGTCGAGTGCAGGAACCAGCCGATGACGATATATGGCTTGGGAACGGGCATGATACTCTCGACTTGTCTTTTGATGTCCTCTCGAGTGGCCTCAACTCGCTTGTGAAAGATTGGACACTGTCCTGTAGAAGATCGGGAGTGGCTGTCTCGACTTATGGACATGCTGAAGCTGCCTCTGATCCGAGCAGCAAATTTCGGCTTCGTCTCTGATGTTTGAGTAGCCTCGGTGGCGAATTCTGGATGTCGTGATTCTGGCGGTGAAGCCTCAGAGCATACCTCTGGTCTCCTGGGAGATATTTCTTCAAGTATAATAGACTCAGCGGTACCATTTGGCTGAGGAGTTCGTCCGCGATGTGGTGAATTCGCCAGTTTAATACGCCTCTTCTCTTTAAGCGCCTCCAAAACTCTGGTTGATGCCTTCTTCAAGATCCTCTTTCTTCTAGCCATCAAGTAAAGCAACCATAACCTTGGCTCTTCCATTCTCTTCAGCCATTCGATTCTTGCCTTCCATATAGCTTTCTGCCGATATGTAGTCCACTTCCACCAGGGCAACGCCTTTACCAGATCTTGCAGTCGCTTCTGTTCCTTTCCGAAGTCGTCAAACATTTGCTTGTATTCATCATAATTGCAACTCTCTGGCTGGTCAGTTTGAAGTAGCTTGAGAAAAAGCCGAGCTTCTGTCGAAGTCAAGCCGACACGTCTCGTGCATTGCTCGTCGGCCCAGAATATGTTACCGTTCGCTGATTTGATGATTGGAGGTATGTCATCAAGCTCAATCATCTCCAACGACTTTCTTAAAGGCCGAACACTTCTCGAAGAAGCTTGTCCCGACTTCAGCAGGAGAGGCTCTGATTCGAAGACTAGGTCAACCCTGTCGTGAGCGTTCTCGAGATCGGTAGACATCATGCAGATTCGTAGGGTAGCAGACACCACTTCAGGGTGGGACGATGACGGATTCAGTAGGATTCCCAAGGACGCTCGTTGTCTTTTCACAGAATTCGCCGATTTAGGTAATTGAGAATCCTGACGATGAGACTTTGGTAAGTTGACACGCAGGCACGCACAGTCAGACCATTGTTGGGGAGGATGAAGCTCTGATTATCGTCTTTCCAAGAAGTCTAAGAGAAGAGTAGAAACGTAGAGATAAGGTTGATGGTGATGAAGTGAGTGAGTCAATACTTGAGTCTGGACCTGAGATCCGTCGTTCCTTCCTCGCGTAGCCCAAATCATATGCCCAGGACATCAACTCGAACAAACAAAACGCAACAAAACAAAATTGCAAGAGCAGAGCGATAAGAGATTATTATCGTTCTCTTACCAGTGCCACCATCAACAAAAATCTTTCGCTACTTGTTGAGACTTCCAAGACGTGATCCCCGCGGATCCTCGACGAGAACCTGCCTCGATAGGCATCTCAGAAATGTAAAGACCCAAAAAGTTGCCACTCAATGAGTTGAGAGCAAGTTTTCTTTCGAGTCTACTTGCCACTTCTTGAGAGAACATGATACTAGAAACGACTAGAGGATAATGGCATTAGCTCTGTTTTCAGAAATGGAGATGAAGTGCACGATCCATCATTAGCAAGGCCAATCTCGTCGCCACACACTTGTGTATCAAGACTTAATGGGGAAGTTCATCGCGTTGACAGAACCCATTGAGTGTGTCTTGCGGACAAGGTAAAGATGGTACTTATGGATCAGGAAGACAACTTAAAAAAATGTAAGAGGCTTCAAAAGCCAAAGAGGTTGGAAAACAGCTCTACTGGCATTGGCATTGCTCCCGGCTAAACCCCGCCGATCGAAGCGGCCGCGGCATTCGATCCCACCAAAAGTCGCGTCAACCTGGAGGTGTTCGCGATTCCGCTGCGCTTCCGGCAATTTTGCTTCAATCGCAGTACCTCGTCTTGAACAAATACCTTTCACGTTTAGCTGCAGATTGCTCTTTTGACTATGAATACCCCACCGCATTGCGGAACCTTCGCCTTGCCACTTACTTGATATGGCTGCTAAGCTTCTGAAGCGGAACGACAACAGAATCATCATCCACTTTGTAGGAAGCCCTTGTTTGCAGACATTACCTGGCAGGTAACTAATTGCACTCAGGACTATGACTGTTTCTACGCCTCTGTATTCGAGAATGAGAACCCTGCCTTGAAGTCAGTACCTCTGGTCAGTTCAAACCGATTTCCCTGCAACGAAAAGAGCTGACATAAGTCCAGGCAGTTCAACAGGTACCCAGAAACCACATCGTTATAACTCATTCCCTACTAAATCGAAATAGAAACAAATTATCGTTACATGCAACTACGAGGCCAGAAGACGAGGTCTGCGGAAACTCCAGCTCATTACCGAAGCCAAAACCGTCTGCCCAGATGTCGTCATTGTGTTGGGAGAAGAGCTCGGCAGATTTCGAGATGCCTCGAAGGCTCTATACAAGTTTCTGGAGTCTTTTACCTGGTGTGGCAGAGTAGAAAGGCTAGGCTTTGACGAGGTGTTCATGGACGTGTCTGACATCTGCGACTTCAATCAGTCTCTCCTCAATCACAATGACCTGGCACACTCGTTCTTTCAGCTGAAAAAGGATGACCCAACGAGTGGGTTTGCGTTTGATGCTACAGGCATTGCAGGGCATGGATATCCCAGCGTAGCAGAAGGCTCGGAAGACCCAGCATATGATACCAATGACAATTTCATGGTTCGACTTATTCTCGGATCACATCTAGCTCAACACTTGAGATGGCAGATGGAAGAACAGAAGGGCTATACGTCAACAGTTGGGATATCTACCAACAAGTTGCTGTCCAAACTTGTGGGCAACCTGAACAAACCAAAAGGACAGACCACTCTCTTACCTCCATATACAGCTGCAGCGGATCCTGGGGATGATGCTGTTGAAAGCAATGTGACGAAGTTCATTGATGACTTCGATATCGGCAAGATACCTGGCATTGGGTTCAAAATGTCACAACAGATTCGGAACCAGGTTTTATCACGGCCGGCTGACTTTGATACCGGCTTGATATATGGCGGGACCAAAGAATCAGTCACCGTTCAGAATGTTCGACTCCATCCTGGCATGGGACCTGAAATGCTGGAGAAGATACTAGGTGGCCCTGGAGCCCCGAGAGGTATTGGCGGCAAGGTATGGGGTCTGATCAACGGACTCGACGATACCGAAGTCCAAAAGGCAAAGAGTGTGCCGACGCAGATATCGATCGAAGATTCATACAAACGGCTGGACACACTCCCAGAAGTCATAAGAGAACTGCGTATGCTGGCTAACAGCCTTATCAAGAGAATGCATACAGATTTGCTAGATGACGAAGGTGATTCAGATGCTTCCACCAAACGATGGATAGCACATCCCAAGACTATCCGTCTTTCCACACGGCCACGACCGCCTCTCAATTCCGATGGAACCAGAACTCGAACATTCAACCGCATATCTCGATCCGGCCCTCTACCGGCATCAGTCTTCAGCCTCAAAGATAGCATCGATGCAGTAGTCGAGAAGCTCGTTCAGGAGACGTTGCTACCCATGTTCCGCAAACTGCATCCCTATCCATCTGGTTGGAATTTAAGCTTAGTCAATATCGGAGTGACAAATATGGTGGAAGCTGCAAGCGAAACTGGCAAAGGTGGCGGGCGCGATATCTCTCGCATGTTCGAGAGGCAAGAAGAAGTCTTGAAAGAGTGGAAGGTCGAAGATAGGGATATTCCACCGGATCTGATCCTTCCCGAGAAGAAGTCACACCCCGAGGCCGTGAATGATGGTTTCCAAACAGATCCAAGTGCTGGAAATGAAGTCTGGCCCATCGTTGCTGGCTCGGAGGATACAATTGCACCTACACAGAATACGGTTGATGATATGGGTGTATGGGAAGAAGAAGAGGAGGAGGATGATGATCGAGAGCAGTGCAATACTTGTGGTGCTATCATGCCTGGCTTTGCCATGGCTGCGCATGAAAGATTCCATATTTTCGAGGGCTGAGCAACTCTGCAGGCGCGTTTAGTATTATACCGCATCTTGGTTGGCTACTGCCGGATTCCTCCCAAGCCCGTCGATAACGAGACTAGAATATCCTCTTTCGAATCAGGGAGAACGCGATAGGACGAGGCGAGGCGAGAGCAGAGGAACAGAATAAAAGTCAAGAAACTATATCGAATGCCATAAAAAGCGCACAACAAATCACAGCTATCCCTTTAGTCTCCTTTTCCGCTTCGCTACAAAAGAATCACACTGTTGTCGAGGCGGTAAACACAGTAAGCGAGTGCCAAAATGTTGTTTTCCCGGACTTCCAACAAATGTTCTGTCACCATCGTACTGCCTAAATCGTCTGCTCGGATCATAAGATCCATATTATATTTATTCTCATGATGATATTTCGAATATATTGAGTTACAAATACCAAGTACCGACTTGAAATAAACCACTTATTTTATCGCTTCCAAAATCACTTCACAGTACATTCTGGACTGTTGTAGCTGAAGCAGATACCGTTTGACCCAGATGAAATTCTAGGAAGTGGAAGACATGATTCCGTACGTATTAGTTCACTATTGTTAAGGCGAGGCTGCTTACGTGCTTATCCGCTGTTCTGAATAGCTCTCCTAAACCATCATCTCGGTTGATCACAGTGCAACAAAGAGCCCTCCCCAAAAGGTCAACCAGGCCATCTAATCACAAGACAAGAGCTACTGAAACAACCTAGTATCCAATAGGCCCTGACTCCCCACTTCTCCCAGCCGGGTAGTATATGACTTAAAGAACTGAGAACCTCACCAGCCCCATCTCATACCCGAACACTTATCTTACTGAGAGCATGTGATGCTAGAATCCACCCCCATAGACCATGGCAAAGCAGAACAAAAACATCACAACCCAACCACCTACCCTTACACACTCGTATCCATCCTCATCCTCCTCCGAATTCCGCAAGTCCGTCTCATTCCCTCTTTTTCCCTCACATCCACTCCCCCTCCCCCTCCCCCAGCCCCGAAATATCCCGACTTCCGAACAAGTTGAAATCCCGAACGACAATAACAGACGAGGAACAAAGCTACCGAATCGAATGGACTCGAGCCGAGCCGAAGAGCCGAGGCTAATTAAATATTTATTTACCTGGCCTGACCTGCATGACCGCGTATTCTTTCACACAACAAAGGCCAGAGAGGGGGGAGCGAGAAGGGGAGGCCACGTACTATAGATAGCGTACTTTTACTCTCTGGGAGTCGGTCATCGGCAGGATAGATACTTCGACGTCAGTGGTGTGTAAGAAGAGGACATTTGAAATAGTAATCTAGGTAAGGAGATCTATAAAGCATTGGTAGGGTTTCGTCCTCGCGGTCGCACTCATCACTTGCATATAGTAGTAGTAGGTAGGTAGGTAGGTAGGTAGGTAGGTAGGTAGGTAGGTAGGTAGGTAGGTAGGTAGGTAGGTAGGTAGATATGAAGGTAAAGCCAAAGTTTCACGATGGTATACAACACTCGATAATAGCGTGTATATGTAAACAGCTCAGTCGTACTCATATATCTTTATATATTATACATACTTCCATCCGAAATAAGGAGTAACGTTGAAACCTGATAGCAATAGCACTCATCATCGAAGTAGACCAACGAATTGAATAGAGACAAGCAATTGGGGAATCTCCGAACAAACAACCTCTTCACATCCTCTTGATGCTTGTCAAAGGCTGCCGAGTGAAGACCCGAAGAGCGGAAAATTTGATCTGATTTGAATTTGTAGTGCAAAAGCTTGATTTCATTGGTATATAGCAACTGCGTCCATCGACGACGATGTACTTATATGGTAGCAGTAATTACCCGACTGCACACCTCCGAAGCATCCATCCACCCAGTCTTGCTCATCCAGAGCAAATTCTCCCCGTCCATTCCGCATAATCCTTAGACAGCAGACAGCGTCCTGTGTATCATAAAATAGCAAACCGAACTGCCCAAGCCCAAGCTGAAGCCCATTCCCATTCCCATCCGCCGCCGTGATGTGACGTGATCAATTCCATAATACTCCATACAAGCCGTTTCGCCAGTGACCATTTTCCTAATCCCAGTCCCAGTCCCAAATACATAACAGGATATATATCATCGACCTTCCATTTGATCGAGCCTTCTCTGAAGGTCTTCGTTGCCTTTTATCAGGTCTTCCAGCCAGTCTGCAGCCATGATGAGGACCGCGCTCTTGCTGAACCCTCCACCCCTAAGACCGGGAACCAGCTCGCCGAGATCCTCAAAGCCTTCTCGGATCAGCGTTCTTCGCTTCTGCTCACTCTTGATATGATTCTCTCGTTTCTGATCTTCCGTAAGGTTTTCTCTGGCTTTTGCCGCTGCTGCGGCAGTTGACTTACGTCTCTTGTTGCTTTCTGAGTCAGGAGCCGGTGATTCGATTGAGCCTTTCTTTCCCGGTTTCCGTTTCTTGGTTGATTTGCTTGCCACAGCCGTCGACTCTTCTTCCTCGTCGCCTTCTTCTGGGAATTTGCTCTTCCTCCGTTTCTTTGGCCGCGAATCCTGATCATCTCCTTCGAGCTCATTTGCGTTGGATAAAGCTCTGGGGCGAGCTTCAGATTTAGTCATGACAGGGCTTGACGGCCGGGTGGTGTCCGCACTACTTGGGTTCAGAGTAAGTGCATTTTCCACAACTTGTTTGTAGGCACCTCCAGAAGCAAGGTGGTGTTCTTGGGTCGGTGGAGCAACGAAGCCTTGAGGGGTACCAAAGGCTACATCCGAACCCCAGTGGATATCCACTTTTCGACTTGATCCTGCTTGCCGCATCGAGCCCTCAGCTTGTCCTCCGAAGACCATATCCGTGAAGAAATTGTCCTGCATGTAGTTCTCTGGGCGTTGTGAGAAGCCTGCCTGTGTCCTCGAGGGATGTATCGACATTGATTGGGCCCTAGATTGCCCATTCACACCGAGAGCGTCCTGCCCACGGAATAGTCCATCACTCATACTATGTGAACGAGCAGCAGATCCGTTTTGTAGCACTGATGCCGCTGCCAAAACATCTGCGGATGTTGATGGTGGTATCGATGGTCCGGCGTTCATGTGGGAATTCATCTCCCCAAAATGTGCATCTTGTAGCCCATGAGATCCAAGCTGAGGCTGTTGGCCAAATGAGGAGGTTGTTCCCATGAAAGCAGGTGGTATCTCGTCCCATCCATGACCAAGTTCGGATCCATCCGGTTGATTATTGAAGAAGTCGTAGTTGAACTGGTCTGAACTAACTCCATCGAAGAAACTATCCAGGAATTTTGATTCATTATCGTCGAGTAGAGAAGGGCCGGGTGCGGGGGCCGTTGGAGAAGGAAAAGGGAAATTCGAGTTGGTATCAAACGAGTCTGAAAACAGGTCAGCAAGTGCTAGTGAAGCTCGGAACTGGAGGACAAACAGCCAAAGGGCATATCGAGGTTCGGTGGCTTCGACGAACCCATACTAGGACGCTGAACAGCGAGCATGAGTGCCGTTCCAGGAAGTCGGAAAGAACAATAGAAGTCGAGCAAGTGGTGTTTGTATTCGGTCAGATCCTCTGGTCGTCAAGTGTTACCCCGGATCTCATCCTCGTAAGCCCTGTATCCTTATTGTGACTTCGCCGAACGTTTGGCCGTCAAGCACGGTGCTACGGAGCTATACCGAAGGTCTGTATCGGGCCGCTTGGGTCTTCCTGACTCTGTGGAGCTTTGGCGGGGTATATTTGTGAAATTGAGAGCTTTCTGCCAGCTTGACGTGTAGAATTATTATGTTGACCAGACTCCCAAGGTTCTGGATCCGTATCGAGGTACCCGTGTAGAAGGAATGCAGCTTATCGGAGAGGTGCGTTTGCGTGGTGGTATTCTGTGCGGCAAGTGGAGGATTTGTGGTGACGGTGAAGTTCGAACTCAAATGCTGTCCCAACAAATGCAATTTCTCAATGCTCTTGCTCGCTCGCTGGTGCTGGGCGCAGGTGCTCCACAAGAATCTCGATGCATATGATACTCTGCTCTGCTCTGCAGGCTGCGGTGGTCAGAGAGAACGGATGGATGGTATTGGTCTGGTTCTGTCTGGCTGGTGGGCTGGGTGCGTCGGATTTCGAGTGTTCACATGTCAATCACAGATGAACGGCTCTCGGTCTTCGCAGGTGTGGTTGGTTGGGCGGAGGGAGCAGCAGTGGAGGGAAGAAAGGCGGGCAGGACAGGACAGGACAGGGCAGGCCAGCCACGCAGCTAAGACAACAAAGCTAGGCTGGGAGAGGGAAGGCCCCGACAAGCCAGAAGGAGGGGATTCAGAACTCGTGATGCTTCTCGTTTTCTCCGGTCTGCGGGAGTGTGCTTGAATGTCGATGTGTCCGTGGTACAATGATACTTTGTTGATTGTTTGGTTGTCTTGCTAGGATTCTCAAATACTCTGGGGAGTTGCGTTGTTTTGTTCTGTGTCTCTGGCTGGGACATCAACATTCCTCCACCCATGTCCCAAACAGGGCCAGTGCACTTTACATTTTGGCGACAATTGAACCTACCCAGGATTATACCTCGGCCGACTCCACCACATCTCGAAACGCACGCAGACGCGAGATCGAGGATCTCAATCAATTCATTCCGTCAACACCGCTTATTTATGCCTTGTTCTACCGTATTCCGTAGTCTTGCAGCTTCGTAGGAAGTAAGACACGCAAAAGCTGGGCGACGGCGGTTTCCTTATTGCATTTATAGGTACTAACTGCAGTACTGCCACGGAAATTAGGCCAGCCGCCTTCTCCTTTTGTACACAACCGCCTTTCTCAGACCTTGCAGACGCGTATCCCAATCTTGGACTTATCTTGGAAACATCTCCTTCCAAAAAAGGACTTCAAGACTTCAAGACCGTAAGGCTCTGAAAAACGTAGCAATTTCAACACCCTCATAATTCTCTGCCCTACGAATCGATCTTTTCGCCAATGCCTGTTATTTATCACACCGTCTTCTCGTCTCTGCATACGATCCGGGCCGAACGTTCTCCCTAAGGCTCTAAAGTTACTAGGAGGTACGTCAGAGTCTTCTTCCCCTCAAGTTTAAGTTCTTCTCTCCACGATTTCTCCTGCATAAGAATCCGGGGAGACTTCCTGTTTGGGCTACAGATAGCCAACCTCGGCCAAAAGTCCACGGTCTGTGACCCCATGACGCCGAATAATTCCGGGATCTTGATATCAAAATTTCCCCTGAGGGGTTGTGAAGGATCATGCATTCTGTCCATCTATTCCCAAAGTAGCATCTCGTCCCTTTCACTGTCTTTTCATTTGATGTTTTTCCGAACTTTGCTGATTCTGCCTCGCAAAGACTTTTGGCCAGGTACCCAGCTCTGGGTATGCAGAGATGTCACAAATCCTGCCAATGACTTCCCAGATTACAACTGTTCAATTAGCCAGGAGCAGATCTCTAGAGCAAAGAATCCCGATACTTCTCAGGCCTGTCGTTCGCGCCTATGTGCTAGGCTACGCCTCAAGCACCACGCCTAGGATCCTGACGTTACTTTTGACGCATCTTAGCCGAAGGAGGAAGAATATCGACGAGAAGCCGGATGATCACTTTCTGCATTCTCTTATTCGGATCTTGAGAGGTGGTCTGGAACTTCAACGGTTTCCTACCTTTTGTGCTGCTCTTGTTGGAGGCTCGACTTTACTCGAGGCACGTGACTTTGTGTTACATTCTTGACTGTGCTGACAATTTTCAGGTGCCGATACAACAACTATTTTCAAGCATTGCAACAAGACTATCACGGTTGGAGAAGATTCGGTAAGCTTTCTGAATATTTCGAATGCCATACGAGGGAGCCGAGACAATGCACATGCATATTGACCTGTCACCGAGGTTTATCAGTTGCACCGCTACCAACAACCATTTCCAGAACATCGCTAATTATCTCAGCCTGACGAAATGGCTCTCCACGTTCAGTGCAGCATGGTTCAGCTTCAAGCTCCTTCAGTCCAAGAAGAGCGACGCCTTCACCGAAGATGTCTACTACGAGACAGCCAGTGGACGAGTCCTTCGACCTAAACACTTTGCTGGTAGAACCATGGATCTCACTTTGTTCGCTGTGACACGAGCACTAGATGTCATCGTAGGAGAGCTCTGGACGCAACGCAAAGATCGAAGAACGACTACTGGGAAATGGAGCAGTGTAAGCATTTCCTGAGATTCTCCCTGCTGATGTGCTTTTGTCACTGACAGAAACAGCTCGACAAAGCAATATCAACACTTGCCGACCCAGCGATCTTCGCCTCATCCTGCGCTCTCATCATGTGGGCTTGGATATACACACCAGACCGACTTCCCCGCTCCTACAACAAATGGATCAAGTCCGCCGCAGCTGTAGACCAACGTCTACTTCTCGCCCTCCGTCGTATGCGCTACGGCGAGATCAAATACGGCCAGGAAACCGGCCAAGCACCTCTCCTCCAAGAGATGTGCAAAGACTACAACCTACCTCTATCATACGGCGATCCCGCCATCACCGTTCCTTACCCCTGTGAGATAGTCCACATGGGCAGCGGCCCGAATTGCGAATACCATTTCCTATCGCGCTTCGTCCGCTCCTTCGTCTGGGCTTTCTCTACTTACGCACCGCTCAACCTCCTCCTGACATTGCGTCAACCCTCTCGCAAGAACTTCCTTCGCGCACTCACATCCTCCGCCCGCTCCTCTTCTTTCCTAGGGTCTTTCATCGCACTCTACTATTACGGTATCTGCCTCACACGGTCTCGTATCGGCCCTCACGTACTCGGCCAGTCGAACTCAGCATGTCAGCAAATTGATAGCGGGCCTTGCGTAGCAGGCGGCTGTGCTCTTTGCGGCTGGAGCGTGCTGATTGAGAATGAGACGCGGAGGAAGGAACTGGGCTTGTTTGTTGCGCCGAGAGCGTTGGCAACGCTGTTACCAAGAAGGTATTTACTGGAGAATCAGTGGAGGGAGACGCTGGCTTTCGCGTGTAGCGCGGCGGTGGTATTTACTTGTGTTGGGGAGAAGCCGGAGCGAGTTAGAGGCGTGTTGGGGAAGCTGTTACATAGAGTATTGGGTCCTTGATGGGAAAATTGAAAAGTCTGAAGTCTGGAGTCTCGGTCAAGCATTGGAAAAAGCCAGCAGTCAGGAAAATCATGTATACAAAAGAGCGAAAGCGAATGTGGATTTGTAAGATACCGTATTTTTCGTGTAGAGGAGAGAGAGTCATGAGGTGAGATGAGATGAGATGAGATGAGATGGGTTCTTCAAAGGCTTAGAGCTCGGAGTCAGCCATGGACAGCGGGGCTGTATACAAATACAAATATCCGAAGATCTATCGAGCAAAATGACTCCAGCCCGCCTGGGCACGGGAAATCCCCCAGCCTTGGAAAATGCTTAGATTATGTCTGCCCCTGATCAACGGGTCGGATCCACTATCTAGTATCTGGAATGTTCCGAATGCGAGAAACTGCATGCAATACGGCATGAAATTTCGTATCGGCGGAATCTTCGAATTGAAAGTCTGAGGGAGTGTTGGAATTGAAGACGAAAGTTGTGGAAGGAACCCATGTCGAATCTTTGATGTCGAACTTTCTTTAACTTTTGACCTTTTTGACTTTCAGCGTATCGAGTATTGGTCACTGCTCAGCTGACTTCCCGGCGTTACTTTTTCGCCTCCCGCTGTTTCACTGAATCATTGGGGAAGTATAATCGATTAAAACTCCTTCGTAAGTGGTGGAAGTATGATCATCGAAAAGGATTCCTTGTCGGACCTGAAGTAAAAGTATCCCAAATCAACCTGTGGTCACAGCTCTTGCAGAACAAAAAAAAGGTTCGTCGCGACGGCGGCGTTTGTTTCGTTTCAACTGTCACGGGTGATTTCAAAAGTATATTCAATTAACTGTCAACTTCACTTTTGAAGCATTGACCATGAATGGCGCGTTCATTTTAAAAAGGGGTCATCTGAGAGGATCAAAACTTTGTGTCCCGAGGCGCTTTTGAAGTACTGTATTCGCATTTTCTGCTCTGGCTCACACAAGCCCCCATTTCCGTACGGTGGTGGAAGTGGAGACAAACAATCTCGCAATGTTCCCCTTCTCAAGTTCTTCTCCTGACTTGACTGGTACCTCGTACGTAACGGACTATTCCCACTACAATTTCTCACCACGCCCAGAAAGCGCCATCATCAAGCCATCAAATCGTTCTCCTGAAGCAGTAAAAGATCATCTCTCAAAACCATCAACCAACAATCAAGCTTAAACCAAGCTTTCCCAAACCTTGGCATATCCACGAATAAGCATTCGCATCGCAACATTCAAGCGGCTCAAGAAGACCAGGAACAACTTGCGATTCGTGGAAATTGACAGCGCATGCGGCTCCGGCTCGCAAATCACCAAACCCCCTGTCGATAACAATCTATTTCGCTTCCGTTTCGAACTCCCATCGAAATGAGAGTTGTTTCGTCTGAAACACTAGGCTTCGTCCCATGTGGACCTCACGCGCTGTCAGAACTGTCAGGATTGCCAGGAACATCATCTCAAATACAAGCCGCACGACTCAAACTCCGAAATCGCCATGAGCCTAGATCCCAGTGGGAAGAGGATGAGAAAGGGGAATTTTTAAGCTTGGCAAGAAGCTTCGACTTTGTTGATCTGGCAGGTCTGCTCAAAGAGGGAGGTCTCCGATGAGATCCACCAGTCATATCCTCTCTTTGCAACGCAGTGGGCCGGATTTCAAGCTTCTAATCTTCAATTTTCCAGGAAGCTGGTTGCTGCTTTGGATGAAGCTCCATTTGGTGCACTATATCTGAGTTTGTGGTTCTAGAAGATATATCCACTTCTTGCGTGTTGGCCAGTCGCCATGCCGGATCGCGGTAGGTACTCGTTCAGATGTGGGGTTCTCAGGGACGGACAAGGACATCTTTCTCAGCTGATTCTTGAGAGCGAAAGAGCCGGATTCCGCGATGCAAGACGAAATAGATTAAGGGTTTATCTATAATCCATGTCTTTGGGTGCTGGACGTCTCCTCTCCTTCAGATTCAGGGGAGGTGAACCAAGGTATCGAGCGGGCGAAAGTGCCGTCCAGATCCCTGCCCGTCACGATGCTCCTCTACTCCTGGGCATAGGTTAAGCCTTTCCCAAGACTATAAGAAAGGCTTGGTCCAGCCTTACAGACAGAATTCCCAAGCTCATCGTCTTCCTCACATTCATTCATTCATTCGCTTGTCTGTTCATCAGTGTCTTTTTGCACATTTACATTCTTTTACAGTATATACTACATTACATTCGTTCATAAACAACATCAACATCAACCAACATCAAAATGGTTCACATCTCGGCCCTCGTCGGCCTTTTGGCTACTGCTGCCTCCATTGTCTCTGCTGCCCCTGCTGCCCCAGCTCCAACTGAGGCAGCAACCCTCGCCAAGCGTGCTTCTTGCAGTATGTTCCAATAAACTTCTTTAATCTCCTGCAAGACCTCAATCCACTAATACTCGTTCAATAGCTTTCTCCGGCTCTTCAGGTGCCGCTGCTGTCAGCAAGTCTAAGGCTTCCTGCGCGACTATCGTCCTGTCCAACATTGCTGTCCCATCTGGAACCACACTCGACTTGACCAAGCTCACCAAGGGCACTAAGGTCATCTTCGAGGGCACTACTACCTTCGGATACGAAGAGTGGTCTGGTCCCTTGATCTCGGTTTCAGGAACTAACATTGCTGTTTCTGGTGCATCTGGAAATGTCATTGATGGTGGCGGTGCTAGATGGTGGGACGGAAAGGGTGAGTTTGACATGTCTCAAGACTTATTCTCTCAGTGTGAAGGGGGAATATACTGACATTATGCCTAGGAACCAACGGCGGAAAGACCAAGCCCAAATTCTTCTACGCTCACTCCCTTACCACCTCATCCATCACTGGCCTCAACTTCAAGAACTCCCCAGTTCAACTCATGAGCATCAACGGTGCTAGCACCCTCGCAGTCACCAACATCAAGATGGACAACACAGCCGGTGACTCTGGAGCTCTTGGACACAACACTGATGCCTTTGACGTCGGATCTTCAACTGGTGTAACCATCACTGGAGCCAATATCCAGAACCAAGATGACTGCCTCGCCATTAACTCTGGTACTTCCATCACTTTCACTGGAGGAACCTGCTCCGGTGGCCACGGTCTCTCAATCGGTAAGTGTACATTAGCATCATCCAACATATCGTAGTTCGCTAACACAACTCCCAGGTTCCGTCGGCGGCCGCTCCGACAACACCGTCAAGACCGTCAACATCCTCTCCTCCACCATCAAGAACTCAGACAACGGTGTCCGCATCAAGACCGTTTCCGGCGCCACCGGATCCGTCTCGGGTGTCACATACAAGAACATCGTCCTCTCCAACATCGCCAAGTACGGTATCGTCATCCAACAAGATTACGAGAACGGCTCCCCAACCGGCACACCCACCACCGGCGTTCCCATCACCGGTCTCACCATCTCCGGTATCACTGGGTCCGTTGCCTCCGGCGCTACCAGAGTTTACATCCTTTGCGGAAAGGGATCTTGCTCCAGCTGGACTTGGGGTGGTGTCACCTTCACCGGTGGAAAGAAGTCCACCAAGTGCTCGAACATCCCAAGCGGCGCTTCGTGCTAGATTCTCTCCTTCGATGCACGAGAGAAAGAGAAAGGGGTTTTGTGGTGGGCATCTGGCGCAGAAGATCTTTCTTAATGGAAGAGGATATACATAGGGATTCGATGTCCTGGTCATGATAGGATACGAAGGAGCGAGCAAACTTGGACGAGCACTTGCTCGCTTTCTTGTCATATATTTATCTTCTAGCTCCATAGCTGGCTAATTGGAATCCGTACTGGATACTTTGTCAAAACAACACTCTTGGCAGATCTTCGCACGTGCCAACCATGTCCACTGACGCATAGAACTCTTCAGATTTCTTCGCGGTTGATAGGAGCCTTGTGGCTGATTGAATGGATTTACACTGACTCTGAATGATTGCACTCCTTGATTGACTGTATGAGGACGACTATTATCGAAGGTGGGGGGGGGGGGGGGGGGGGGGGGGGGGCGGGGGGGGGGGGGGGGGGGGGGGGGGGGGGGGGGGGGGGGGGGGGGGGGGGGGGGGGG